>JAODUP010002595.1:0-10031 GCA_025642065.1 Paralvinella palmiformis | reverse complement strand
ATCTTTCTTTCTTTAACTTGAAACTGTTACCCCTAGTGAATGATGTATCTCGTTTGATGTACTCAGCATCTACTGCGTATATATTTAAGCCATACTCTATCATGCCACCTCTAGCTCGTCTATAGTAGAGGCTCGGTAGATCTAGGACAGTAATTCTCTCAACTTAAGACAGGTCCCTCAATACCGGGGCTAGTCTTGTTGCTCGACGTTGGGTATTCTCCAACAGTTTACAGTTTTTTATTTTAGATATTGGGCACCATGCAGTGTTCCCATATAAGATATGTGGCCTAACAAGAGAGGTCTACAAAGTCTTCACTGTTGCATTATCAAGGTAAACATATGATCTTCTTATCAGACCTAATTGTTGTTGGCCATATTTACCTGTTTTTCTCAGTGCATATTAAATGTTAACTTGGTATCAACATACACACCAAGATCCTTTTCCAGTTCTGTGGTCTGTAAGTTAACCTAGACTCCCTCTTTGTGCATTTGATACTCTATGCATTTATTGCTGCTACCAAGATGTATAACTTTACATTTGTTCAGCATTAAACCTCATCTGCCATAGGTTAGACCATTCTTCCAGGGCATCCAAGTCGTCTTGTAATAGTTCAGCTTGTTCTGGGTTGTCACTGTTCTAAAAATCTTTGTGTCATCAACAAACATATGTATGCTTGAGTAGACCACCTCTGGCATGTCTTTAATGAAACAGATAAATAGCAATGACCCCAACACACCTTACCTTGAGGGATTACACTCAGAACAAGCACTAACAGTGACACTCGGTGCCATTGACTACTATGCGGTGATTTCTTTGAAATAAAAGTCCTCTATCTGTTTCCATATTTTACCTGATATGCCATATCCTTAATTTTGATCAGGAGTCACTTATGCGGAACAGAGACGAATGGTTTTGCAAAATCAAGATATATAGCATCCATATACTTTTCCATGCTCATTGCTTCTGTCCATTTGTCCAGAACTGCAAACAGTTGAGTGACACAAGAGCGACCTTTGATGAAACTATGTTGGTATTTTGTGAGGAGTTGGTTTTCAACTATATGATGCATAATACAGTCCCTGATGATCGACTCTAGAGTATTACAGATAACTGTCTGTGGGACTTGTGAATGTATCCGGAATGTTGTTTGTATTTTCTCTTGTGAATACGTTGTTTAATACATCCGCCTTCTGCTTGTCTGTTGTAGTGTGACTATAATCTTCTTGAGCTAAGTGTGCAATGTCTGTTCTTGTTTTAAGTTTAGATTGTGCATATTTATAGAAGGTTATTTAGTCTTTCTTACTCTCTTTTGCTAGTTTCTTCTCGAACTCCTTTTGTGATTTACGACACTCCCGTTTTTGCCTGATTTATCACTTTGGTGTATTGTTTATAATCTGATGCATCGCCAGGTGGAAAAGGCAGCTGTCTTCAATCTTACCTTCTCTCTCGTCTTTGCTGTCATGTAGATTGGTCGTTTTCTCATATTTGCATATATGATCTTGATTTGAGGATGTGTTTGTCCATCAGATGCTTTATGTTGTTCATGAACTGGTGCCACTTTTCTTCAATACTTGACTCACCTTCAGGGGTCCAAGACATTGACTGTACCTGTTGCTTCATAACGACATAATCTCCCTTGTGGTATTGATATTTCGGTGTTTTCTTGGCAGACATCTCAAAAGTGATACATAAATGATGGATTTTCCTACAGGTACATTTAGGGTCACGTTATCAATCATGACTTCTTTGTTTGTGATTACCAAGTCAAGTGTATTTGGGTGATAGGTCAGCTCTGTAGTGTGTTGGCTCGTATATCATTAACTCATTTTATACATACATATACTAGTTTATTTATTATTTGTAGGCTAATTTAACATATAGTGAGATTTAAGAACTTTACAAAACATTTCTTTATTTGATACAAGTTTAAGATATTTAGTCAACATAACCTACAGTCTGGGAGCTGATGCTAGGAAACATTTATTTCAGTATATTGATGTATGGCATTTAGCCAACATCAACAGTGAATGAGACTCAGATCACTACATTCTCACTGATGTATACTTTTGGATCAGACCACTCAGTTACAGTGATGCTGTTCCACCCAGTCCTTTTAATGTGTGAAACAGGATCTTGTACAGTTATCTAACATATTTAGGAAGGCAGTGCAGCTGCAGCTGTTATATGGTTCCATTTGTTATTGCATGTCACCATATATGTGCAACACAGTTTTTCACTCGCACCAGTCATCAGTTTGTCAGAGAGACAAGTAAATATTATATACCAGTAAGTTCTATTGTTCTGTAAGGATTTGGACTAAAGCATTAAATGTCTCATCATTTATATACCTACGAATAAGTATTATACTTGTTATATTTTAATAACAGGACTTATATATATAATTTACCTGTTTTTCAATTCCTAGAGAAATAGCCAATATAAGCCATAGATCTGTCAAGATATGGACTATATTTCTGGATCCCAAGATTTTAAGTTTTCTTTACATGTTGCGTGGATGAGAAAACAATGAATTCAGTCTTATCCTTCAGCATGTTTCTGTACATCAAAATATTTATATATGTATCAGCAATATAATTCAGCTTCTATCATCCAATTTATCACATTCCGTTAAAGTCTTGTATACTTCAGTATCATCAGCATAATAATAAGGTTTGGCTTTGGTGATCCAAAATTAGTTTTTACCTAGACGATGTTAAGACTGGTAAAAACAGGCAATACTGACAGAAAAAACTAGCAAAAACTAAAATCATCCATTATGTCCCAATAAATAGTATCTATAATCAGTTGATGATAATATATATATGTGATGTCATTTGGTAGAGTTCAAAACTGTTCACATATTAATAATCCAGTTTGTGGTGACCATGTATACAATAACAAAAGACGATCTTCGCAACTGTTTGGATACCCAATTTATTAAAGCCTTTGATGTTAGCAAAGCTAAATCTACCAAAGATTATCCTAGTGGATGCTGAAGTTGCACATAATGTGTATACAGATAGCAGAAGATCAGTAATGACCTCTGGTAAGGCAGTCTTGTTGAGCACATATGGCACCATTTAACAAAATGGATTGATGTTAACTTAAACAACTAAGACATGGAGCAGATTAGTTTTCAAAGGAAAGGACAGTACCAATGAAAACGGGATCATGATATTGCTAACCACACAAATACTGTTTCATTCTGCCCATAAGTAAGTTTTTCAGCATGGTTGCTATTAAATACTTCTGAAAGAGGTCATAATCCCTTCTGTGCCAAGAGTAGTGAGGCATGTAATTATACTTACCTGATGGGGTGTTTTGAGCTGAGCTCTGTCATATCTCATGAGATCATCCCTATTAATGCTTTGAATTAACTGGGTGTGTCAATTGAGAAAACACTCAATTTGCCCAATTTTAGGCTGCACTATAATGACAGTCAATATATTTTGTTCCATTATTGTATTGTTCTGTATCAATCTAATGAGATAAATTACAATTACGTATTAATCTTGGCTGTTAACTAATGCTTCATTGAAATGTCAGATTGTTAATTACATTGATAATATAAATATTGTGTTTAAATATGATGATTTAGATCTGAAGGCTGAATTTAAAGGTAAATTGATTTTTGTTGTTTTTCGACCACTTCTGTGCACAAGGTAGGCTAAATAGGCTTAACGACCTCCAAATATAAGCTGACCAAGTGTAAGATGAAGCAACCTTCTGACATAGCTCGGCCGGGGTTTAAACCCAAGTGCTATAAATATGTGGCCAACCGTGCTACCAGTTAGGCCATGGATGTACCCTCTGAATTTAAAGGTACTCACTCTGTCATATTATTGGACAAAATACGTGTAGTTTATAAATTACAGGATGCCTCTTTTATGTTAATTCTCAGTGTCCGTTATGTTTTAAATAAATTTAGACATTGTTCATATACTGTTAACTTTCCACCTTTAAAATAATAATAAAAATATAATTACATTTACATGGATTTACTTAACTTCGATATAAATACACACACACACGCGCGTGGGAGCGCGCGCGCATGCTCGTGCACGAGTACACACAGACACGCACAGACACACAAACATATATGTATTTAAAATAAGAGATAAAGGTCCCAATAATAATCCTATAGTGATATCCAACGTGTGTTCCATTATTGTTAAACTAATATATGTCTCTGATATATCTTGTTTTTTAGTTAGTTAGGTAGATCCTTATCCACTCCAAGGTAACTTCTAGGTAACAATTGTCTACTCTCATATTCACATATGACAACATGATATGACGTAGGTTTCTCTCTTATTATATGTTTAACTTAATAATGGATATGTATTATGTAATAACATTGTCTAAAGATCCGGGCTTTAATGTTTACAAAATCCAGACTCCAGTTCATATGACAATGCTTTAAGGGTATTTGTCAAATCAGCCACTTATGATAACACTGGATCTGTTTCAGTTAAGAGTTTAAAGAACTCTAAGAACTTGGTCAACAAATTCATTTTGCTCCAGTGGTTTAATGGAAAGTTAGAATTTCTACAAGAAAAGTCTAAAAGTCTTTACATTATGAATGCTATCAATTAGTTAGAATAAAAAGTCAGAACCACAAGATATGGATAAATGTACTCATCAAATTATATTGATTTGATCCTTCTTAATACACTAAAAGATAAATTAATGATAGATCAGAACTTTTTGAAATTATCAATATGACTGTAAGTGATCGTAATTTGACAATAACATAATTAGTTGACAATTTAATTTATGTTTGGTTTAACAACATAAAACACCTGATGAGTCTAGATTATATTAAAGATAATGTACTTAGAGAGAGAGCATTAGGGTTTCTTGGCATATTGATGATGATCAGATTGGATCAAGATTTGATATCAAACAGAAGATTATATTATCTCTGACAATACGTTGTTGTAGTGGACGTTCAATGACAATTTTGATAAAACATAACATAATGGAATCAACAGAATTTTGGAGTTCATGAGATAGAATGAAATATGATGGAAATTAATACAGTTTTGAACATTTATAATGAGTTAAGGTCTTTGGATGATGATAATATGAGTATATTAAGGCTGCATCATCATTAACAATAAATCACCTACTGCTCTTCCCTTTATGATCGTAGTTTTCGGCTAGTCTTTTAATTAAATAGGACTTATACAATAGAAGAAGGTAGAAGTACATTCAAACTGTACAGATATATTTCAGAGACAATATACAAATTAGTAATATCCACGGTGTATCTGAGACAATAAATGGTTACATCCACATCGAAACTTTACAAAATGTAACCTTTTATTTATCAGAGATAAAATTACCTGGAAGTGTTTCTGTGCTAAGGCACATGTTACAGACATTTAAAAATAAAAACCCTGATACGACTAATATACAAAATGTGTTTTCTCGAAGAAGTGCAACCAACAAATAAGATAGATACATAATATTTTAATATTAATTTTCTACTGTATTCGCAAATTAAATTTTTATTTGGAGATGAATAATATTAGATAATTAATGGAAATTGGTGTTTATCATAAGATGTATTCTAAGACGTAGCATTTATTATTAGTCACAGGGTATTTGTAATATTTAAGGGGTCAATTTATTCGGGGAATTTTTTCTTCTTCATATTACCGGTATATATAATATATTTGTGGGTAGCATTATATGTGGGCATTATGAAATGTCCCCTAAGCGTTATGATAAACACTTCTTTTACAAATAAATCTTTGTTTATTCTCAGAGTAGTGAATAATAATGAAATCCATCTACAATGTATTATTTAGTATATCTAGGCATGGCAATTAAAAATTGATTTTTCTCTCAAAGTTCCATATGTCTCATCATATTATCGTTTTATGACAGCACCATACTTTGTTTTAATGTGATCATTAATGTCTTTCAATTAGTTGCAGAAAAATGCCATCACTTATGTATTTCATCTAAGCCGTGTTTTATTTCTGATTTGAGTTATTTTTTTTTATTAGTCTTGACACTGGTCGAGGGGACAATGTCTAGAAAAATATACGGGAAACATATGTATGGTTTGGATTAAAACATATATATAATTATACTTATTATATATACAATTAGATTAGTAAGATATATTACCCCCAAAATACTTACTAGATGATATAAGATGGCAAAAGCTAATTAACATCACAATCACATAACTTTTGGGAAGCTTCATTCTTATTTTATAATCCTGGATCAATATCTGAAATGAATAATAAAGTCTTCAATCTCACATTATTTACTTAAAGTACGTGTAACTGTGTACATTATTGTAATTTCAAATTTTGTTAGATGTTATACTCACGAATCAGTTATATGTGCTTAATATTAAGAACTAACTCGTATCGTGAAAACTATTTTAATGTGTAAATGTGTAATCTCAGAACAGTTTATCTTTTACGATGATAAATATTCAAAACAAACTAATCACCTATAATGATGGTGTCCAAAAATGTTAACTGAAAATGACAAACAATACGTCACAACTAGATTTATATAAATAAATAATATTATAGATGTCTCCTTTACCTTTAATTATTAATATCCATTATCAGTACTGATATTAGACAACAAATATCCGTCATATAATGTATATTCTCTAACCTAAGGTATGAAGTTGTCACCTGTTTATAACCAGGAAGTTAACAGAACGTGACCCCTATAAAAACATGACCCGGTAGTACAATCATTATGCTAAATATTAAAGCTACCATTTAAATATATTATATTTTCTTTTGGTCCTTTATAAACTATAAATATTTATAATATGGATAAATTTAAGTCAAAATACAAAGAGAAATAAAGTGTACAAATGTTTTTGTAGAGAAACAATCTCCTCTGAAACCTGTGACCCATTAACACGTCTTTATAATAAAATAAAAAAAAAGAGTTGAGATTAACACCCGCGGAGAAATATGATAAAATGAATGTGTGTGTTTGTGTGTGTGTGTGTGTAGGTGTGTGTGTGTGTGTGTGTGTGTGTGTGTGTGTGTGTGTGTGTGTAGGTGTGTGTGTGTGTATATGTGTGTGAGTGTGTGTGTGTGAGTGTATGTATGTATGTTTGTGTGTGTGTATGTGTGTGTGAGTGTGTGTGTGTATGTGTGTGTGAGTGTGTGTGTGTGAGTGTGTGTGTGTATGTGTGTGTGTGTATGTGTGTGTGTGTGAGTGTGTGTGTGTGTATGTGTGTGTGTAGGTGTGCATGCAGGATTGGCATGTAACGAAGTAAGGCAACTAAATACTTTTATTGTAACGAATTAGTTTTATTTACGGTAACGCTACTTTTTGCTTCGCGATATTATAGTCACTCCATTGTCATAAGCTAAGTCACGTGATTGCGCTCCGTTCGGGATATTTCATTTTAATCGTCATATGAATGCATTTGGCAGATGATTGATGATTGATTGATGTTTTACGACCAGATTTGTGCACTTGTTAGGCTAAATGGGCTGAGATACCTCAAAGGTAATGAAGCGAAATAAAAAATTAAATGCCCTTTAGAAATGTCCTCGCTGAGATTAGAACTCAGGTGGTAGTGATTTGTGGTCCAACGCGCTACCAACAATACCTCAGCTGTGTCCATTCAGCTGGCAGGACACGGGTTATTAATACTGTCCAATCACGAGTGTATTCGCGTTCCGGATTCAATGGTATCAGTTTAAATTATATAGTGATTATGGCGGACGTGAATGAAGAGAGCAAAGTAGAAAGAGGCGAAGAGGAAATGGGTCCGAGGTAAAACCTGTAGTCATATCTGTCGACGATGTTTCGATTCTTGTCGAGGAAGGGCTTAAGGTTCATCAAGCGGTGCCTGATTGCAATACAGAGGCAACACCAGATGACCAGGCATCAGACCATTCGGATGAAGATGACGACTTCTCTAGCGCAGCTTGATGACTATCTGCTGAGTCCTTCTACAGAGACGATGACAGTCGGGGAATGGCCACTCATCAAGTGGCTATTCTTCGAAACAAATACTCTATGGCCAACTAGCGCTGCATGCGTACGCGTGTTCAGTGCAGTCGGACATATATTCACCCCAATGAGGGCTCGCACTGGCGCGACCAACTTTGACAATCAAGTTTTACTAAAGTTGAACAAGGACTATGTTAAGTGAATTCAAGGTGGCAGCACAAGTACACGTCTGTAAATGTTCTTATCTCCCGTATATATTTGATCATTAGTTTTTGGTATTTCTACTTTTATTTCAATTACTTATAGACAACAGTTTTTACTTTTTAATCAAGTAGTCTTTTACAAGTTTACCTTCACTTTTACTTAGTTAGTTTTGAAGAGTCTTACTTGTACTTCTACTAAAGTACAAAATAAAAGTAGTTCTATCAACCCTGTCACAGTGTGTGTGTGTGGCTGTGGTTCTATGTGTGTGTGTGTGTGTGTGTGTGTGTGTGTGTGTGGTTGTGTGTGTGTGTGTGTGTGTGTGTGTGTGTTCATCGTATACTTAGCAACGCATGACATCTTAAGTACAAATTACGGTATAATCTTTATGAATATTATTACTTCTTGTAATATAAAATAGTATTTGTTCTTAGTAAAGTATTTCTAAAGTGTACTTGCTAGAATATTTTATGTCATTAATAATTTCAAATAAGACCAAAAGAACAGCCAAATAGGTGTTTTTGTTGGATTAAGAATATTATGACGTTTTAAGGTGTTTTCTGGTTGTCTTTTAATGGGTGAATTTTTATATATTTAAATATATATCAAACATGCAATTTGCTACTTGTGAAAAGGATAATGAGCCGACTAGGGGTGAAAATTACAAATAAAACGTATTTAGTGCATGCCATCTCACAATTTAACAACATATGATGACACCACCAACATGTCATATTTTATCGGATCGGAATCCAGTAAAGTATACTACCTAGAATGAAAGTCAATAATAATAATAATAATAATAATAATAATAATAATAATAATAATAATAATAATAATAATAATAATAATAATAATAATAATAATAATAATAATAATAATAATAATAATAATATAATAATAATAATAATAATAATAATAATAATAATGCCATATGATTTAAATAGTACCACATTAAACTCCGTGGTTTGGTGTGTTTTATATCAAAACAAAAGATAACATTAATACATGTTTAAGACATCTACATATGTAACGTTTAAAAGGTGAACCTTAGGATTAAACATCTTATGACTATAACGCGGTATCAACAATATGTTTGAGCTTGAGGACGTCAGTGTTCTTGTTGTATAATTTGGTTGCAATATATGTAGCAGATATATGGTGAGGCTTGTTCACGTCTGGCTTAATAAGTAAAGATACTGATCTTTACATATATTATGGGTCTAACTGGAAGCCAATGCATAATCTTTCGTAGAGAGGCAATATGTTCATATCGGCCTGTCTTTGACCCAAGTCGCTCTCCTGAATTATGTTGTAGTTGAAGGAAAGGCAAGGATTAATCACCCAAAGGAGTCAGGTGAAAACACAATGTGAAGAGTTGAAAAGAACTAAGCCGAAGATCACCCCAAAATTATTAAGTTGTTTTGCAGGCTGATTTGTTTCATAATCTACTAAATGTAGGGAGCTTGAAACAAGGATAAATAAAAATGAACATTTCATTTACGCTTCACACATGCTAGATGTTTCATTCTAATGCATCATACAGTTTTTATATCGAGTATGAAGCGATTCATTAAGCTTGTTATTTGGTTCACTTAACACAACATAACTTTCTAGCAAATTGTATAATCCACTTGTCCAACATATATTTGAATTAATTCAGCGACGGTCTTTCGATCAGTTCAATGGGGACCGGGTTCTAGACTCTCTGTAGTAGTAGTAATAGTATTTATTTCCAATTTCAATATCAAATAACGTATACATAATGCAATTTTACAAGTATATTACATATAAAGAAATTGGGGGACCAATGTAGCCGAAGCTGTCTTCCCATTGGCCCCGAACAATCATAGCTAATAATAGTCAGCTCGAT
>JAODUP010000025.1:807500-1172948 GCA_025642065.1 Paralvinella palmiformis | reverse complement strand
ACAGTGGAACTGATAATACACAAGGAAATGGTAAGAATTAATTAAAAAAACTAAATTACCAACATAATTTAGGAAAAGCTCTAGATAAATCAATTCCATTCAATCGGATGGTAATTTATAAGCAAAAGATAATCGAGTGAAATATATCTATAATAATAAAATCTCTTCTTTCAGGTGGAACTTTTGTCAATAGTGATGTCTGCGGGCAGCGTCAGACGTTCAAAAGTTTAATTGGAGAATTGGAGAAGATGTTGAAGTATAACACCAATGACAGGGGCGTGGCTGAAGGGAAAATCGTTAATGGGAAGCCGGCAGCTATAGCCGAGTTTCCTTGGGTTGCCTATCTAAAGATACCCGCCACAGGTGGATCATATTTCATGTGCGGAGGTAGTCTGATAGCAAAGAATTGGGTGCTAACAGCTGCTCATTGCTTAGAATCTCTTGGGTACGTATAGTCGCCGGGCTATAAACGCAGAACAATTAAAAGCGCATATTTACGCATATTTATATCCATGATGGTTTAAATACAGTGACGAGAAACTATCTGCTAACTATTCGTGATGATTGTATATTTTTTATATCAGAAACCTGGACAAGTTCAATGTTCGTGTTGGTGAGCATGATTTCCAGAGTAACCTTGAGAAACATCAAGATATACCTGTCAGCCGTGTTTTCGTACATCCAGGATATAACAAAAGTAAGACTGGATGAACAACACACATGTGCACACACACACACGCGCGCACACACACACACACACACACACACACATATATATATATATATATATATATATACACACCTGAAGAATAAAACACAATACTGCTACACATCCACATGACTAGAAGTTTTTAGAAGTATTTACGACATCTATTGTTCACACCATAACAATTGTTATTGTTGTATTCTTCCAGAGACCATACGTAATGACATTGCTCTGATAAAGTTAGGCAAAAAAGCTAACGTCGAGATGCCACACATAAACACCATCTGTCTATCAAAGGAGGATTTCTCTATTGGTACCAAGTGTATAGTGGCTGGTTGGGGAAACACAAGTAAGCATTTGCCTGCTATTGTAGAATGGTTTAAAACATAAATAATGAATGTAATAAGTCAGTGTTTTATTTATATATATATATATATATATATATATATATAGTTAATAGATGCGACTGGTACTTGTTATTAACACATGATATATTATATTAAATGCACACGTAATTAGTGGATGTTTACCGTGACATATTTCAGTGACTGCAGGTCACAAGACAAGTGACATACTATTGCGAGCTGACATCAGGATAGAAGAAAACAGCAAGTGTCCTTATTCAAATGGGTTAGCTGACACACAGCTGTGTGCAGGTGGATATATCAAACATAACGCCCTTAGTTTGGCCGACTCCTGTCAGGTAAAATTGCAAAACAAAATAATACGCCACAGTATATTTCCAACTTAAGTCCATTTTTAAATGTTTTAAAATTTAATTTGACGAATCGTTATCTAATTTGATTTCTTCTATCACTTCAGGGAGACAGCGGTGGTCCATTATTCTGTCTAAGGAGGGATGGTGTCTATTATCAAGCTGGGATTGTATCTTATGGAGCAAAATGTGGAGATCCGTCAGCTGTTGGTGTCTATACAGCTGTCCCTAAATATATTGACTGGATCAATTCTGTAATTGGCGGAAATAATTAATTTATTACACGTAGTTTAATATAAGCTTTAGACTAGTTGTAATATAAAAGCATTGAGATAGTCAATTGTTAAATAAAAACAAGAGATCTATTCTTTGTGATTAGTGATTTCTGTAACAAATTTGACGGTTATTTCAAACAAACTCGTACTGAAATGAGTTATTTCCGGTGGTTAATCCTCAGTGTTCTTATCTAGTTCTAGATTATACGACTTTGATTCGGTGAAGTTTGATTTGTCATTTCTTGATATTTATATTGGAAAAATAAATAAAAAGTTAAACACGATTGAAATAGTTGTTCTACTTGTGTTCAGGTGCGTCATAATTCATTTTAGAATATTAACACTAAACAAAAAGTAGTAATTAATTACACGACTTATTGATACAAGCATAAACATCTAATAAACGACATAAAACATAGAGCTAAAGGTAGATATATAGCAATTTACTATCATTTACATTTTACAATAATAGACATTATATTATGTTTTTATGTCTCTACTTATTTATAATACAGTGGAGTAGTAAGGAATGCATGATTAAATAGAGGAGCTGTACATCCGGACAACTCTGTATAATATTTTACAAAAGTCATAATAATGATTATGCAAATATATCGCAGCCATCACTTAGTATTCTACAGCTTGTTTATACAAACAAACAAACAAACAAACTGCTTTAAGTGAGACAATGAAAACATCAGCTAGTTAAGTAAGCAAGGGAGATAATCCACAGAAGTAACAATGTCATTCGATGGCACGAACTGGAGATCTTCATTCCAGTAGTCTACAAAATATAGGATAACGGTTGCTAGTAAAAAATATATGTAACTTTTATTTACTGTCATCTCAAGTCGAAGAACAGCGAATGATCAGATTGTAATAGCAAAGGTTAGTGCGTCAAGAGATATGTGTGTGTGGAGATTAATAAAGGATTGCCATAATGATAATAGAATCAATGTTTAGCTCAAAGGAGTTATGACCTACTGACCATATTGACCTCTACGGCTATATAAAGCACCCATCCAGGAAGAGGATTGCTATAGTATATCTGGTAGCTCACTACTCTAGAAACGTCTACGTCCCGAGTCTCCCGTCTCCAGGACAAACAAAGCTACAAGTCGTCATAGGGACAACCTACCCGGTCAATGTAAGCATCCAATAGTCTAGAAATTAAGAGCCGAGTCTTTGGTCAAGGATCACAGATCATGCGTACACAGGATCGTCATTCTGTAACGACGTTAAATCGCGTTTTCTGATCACTTAATTAACATGTATCATTGAAAACGGTGCAGTTAGTTTTGATTATCAGATCAAATGTTTAACACAGAATAGAAATGTGCAACTTCACTAAAATCATATAAAATCACGATGATTATTGTTCGTAAATTATGACAGTCGACTCTGACATCTGTATAATGTCATTAGTCTAGCTAGGTAATAGCATGGTTGTAACAAATCGAGATACAGGAGGCGTTTCTGTCTACACCAAGTTATCTTATCTTGACACTATTAGATAGATAAGAAAGTATTCGACGTAGTTAGCTATCGCACACAATAGAGATAAATTATTCGCCATTAACGTAGGATGTGTTCAAGTTGTCTGCACTCTTAGTGTCCTGTATGATTTATTTTCTACTCATCCAAAAAAGTCTTGAGCAAAAAAACTAAAATGTGATGAAATCGCTTTGATTGAAATATTCCTCAATTAGTCAGGTTGTAGATAACAAATTGTTTTGACAGATGCGTTAATGTAGGGCGCTACACTGTTGTTAAACCTTTTGTAATCGCATCAGAACATTTCTATCTTTTTACTAACGAAGCAAACTGGTGAGAAGCATCCGTCCTCAATAACTTTATCTAATGGTAGATAGTCAGTAGAGTGTCTCCGTGTCCTCGTTGCTGACGTAGATGGCCACAGATTTCTATCACCTGGGTTAAAATCATTACCTTTGAAACTAGGTTTCTCGACCCATTTAGCCTATCTTGTGCAGAATTTGAGGCCGTAAAACAGCAACAGTTCGTGTGGTTTTCTTCTTCTAATGGAAAGTCATCATTTTGTTCATTTCGATTAGGTTAATATCTAACATGTATCATTGAGTGGAACATGATCGTATTTTAGTGGAGTATATAGAGCAGAACGTCTAGTAATACTACAAAAGTAATATCCATTATTTGTTAAGAAAAGTAAAAACACTTAAGTCTACGTTATATAACATATGTTAAGATGGATCTAATAACAGACAAATAAACAGTATAGTTGCTGGTTGTCGTAGTTTACCATTAATTATGTCATTGGAGTGAAATATGTTTTGTCGTTATAGAAGTAGTAGTAGTAGAAATAGTAGTAGTGGTAACAGTAAAATAATAATAATAATAATAATAATAATAGTAATAATAATAATAATAAAGGATATAAGCGCATATATTTCAGTAAATCGTTGTTTAGTTTATTATAGTGTTTAACCAGAGCGAGACACTAGCGTGGTGATTCTTTAGAGAAACAAACATTAACGAATAACTCCTCGTAATGATACTTAAGTGGACACTTCTGTTGGTTGCTTTGAGGCGACATCACATCACACTACAGCAATGACTCGCTTCAGGGAGAGTGTTTGACATCGTGTAACAAGCCTTGAATAACCAGCCATCCGAGTCACAAACAGCGGGTTATTAGGCACATATATATATATATATATATATATATATATATATATATATATATATATATATATGGCTTTATATAGACATCGTGATTGGATACTTGTGTAAACAGGTTAACATTGGTGTCTTTACTCAGCGCGTAGATAAAATTGTACAATTCAGATGTAAACTACGCATCACAGTTACGATACGAGGAGTGTGATTTCGTTACTACTGGAACAACGTTGAAACTGCTACTGACAACCACGTCGGAAATCAGAGTTTATTGTAAAAACAACGTAATAATGTAGTGACAGCAGATTCCAATAAGCGAATATAGGCTTGGTGATCACAAGAGTCACTTTGTGGTGACTTTAACAGCAGAAATGACGTAACATAGAAAAGTATTTACTGCCCTTAATCGCTGTAATGTATGGATATCTGAATTATGGACGTTCATACAACTTACTATTTTAGCTACATATCCTGGACCTGATATAGTTAAAGACCAGCGAAGATTTGTAAGGAATTCCAACTTGGTGAGAGGGATACGGCGTCACTTGAATGAAAGTTGTCACAGTACGAGTCCTCAAACGAGAGTAAGTATTTCAGTTCATTCACTTTTCGCTACTTATTCACCAAAACACGACGCTTATATTCGTCCATTAAATTTGTGTGTCTGGTTATTCAATTAAGTCAGTCTTACACCTGTAGGATAAGTTTTATTCTAAAACGAACTTATCACGTGCATACTAAGAACCGTTTTCGAGTAAAATAAATTAAGTTACTAAAAAAAAGGACGCAATAACTTGTTTTCTAAGATAAGTATGCTGATTGTTGCACAAGAAACATCATTTTGCGCTGGAACAGGTTAGTGATTACCCGAGTTAATTTATCTGCTTGCCATCTCTCATTCTTGTTGTTATTGTACGGGAATTTTATCAGTTGATATAACGGTAAAGTTATTATGTAAAGATATTACAAAGTGAAATAAAGGAACTCAACAGAAAGCGGTCAATAGAGCGCTGTCGTGTATAGGAATGTGTTGGCCTCCCTTCAGAATCACTATACAGCGTTTTGTTTTATATCGCATAAAACAGTCAGGAGAAACCCACTGCCTGAAAAGTCGTCTTGAGATTGTTTGCAGTTGTAAACCTACTATAAGGCAAATAATGAATACACACGACAATAAATTATCTCTACATGAACTGAGTGACTTCTAAAAATCAAGCCCAGTTTTGCGTGCTTGCGTTGTTCTCACTAACAGGGTTATATATGCGCTACTGTTCGGTATAAAAGCGCGCGCACGCACGCACACACACACACACACACACACACACACATATATATATATATATATATATATATATATCATTATTTATATATATTGTAGTAGTTATTCCTGATTTTTTAGAAGTTTATCTATAAGTTTAGATGAGTGAAGCTGATATTTCGTCGAAAATAATATTTGTAATCCGGATTATGTTTCAGTGCTTTATCAGTGATTAGGACATAGCCATGGAGTTGGATTTCTCGGACATCGTTGTCACGGAAACGGAAACAAACCAACAAACTAAGGAAAAGTGTGGTCACATGATCAGGACCAGACGTAGTTACTCTATAGTGCCACTGCTGCAAATAACATGTCACGTGATTAGTACCGCCTTAACGGTAACCGTGCTGACATCGCAGTGGAATAATCACCAACCGGAAGTAGCCACATATGTAACAATGGCAACTTTTTTTGTTGCTGGTCACGTGATAGGAAATGTCTTCTCTCTGGTTCACATATACAGTCATATGGACTTCGACGACCGAAGAGCGGGCGAATTTATTTGTGTATCGATGCACCTCTTACTGCTGGGACCAATATGGCGAGGAGTTCGTGCAGTCATCACTAAAGAACAAGAGGACATCCTCGAACTGAATTATACACGTTTAATAATCACCCACTTAGCAGACTTACCATTTATTCTCACCGAACTTTATTTGGTGGTCAGCCAGGCGGCCCCCTTCTCAGCTAAGGAGATAGCTTCTGTAATAATGTCATTCATCGCTTTGTGTGTGGCCATAACGGGGCATAATTATACGTTTCGACGGTTGTATTTAAAGCTCAGCGGCCGAATGTCATTATTAACCACCAGCTGTTTGAGCCACTCGATGTTCCTATTATCGCGATGTCTCGCATTGGCAGTTTTTACGTTCGCCTGGGGTCGCTGGGTAGCACTACTCTTAACGGGTCATTCATTACTCGTAGTGGTTATTTTGTACGCGGTTAATGCCTTCTCAAAACACATGCGTCCAGTTTCGAGCAAAAGGATAGGCACGTGGATCGTACAGTGCATAGATTGGTTGGAATTAAATAGCACACAGACGAGACGGTATTCGACAGCATTTTACGTACTCACTGGCGCAGAAAATCTAGGAATCGGTGTATGTTTCGTGTTGTACGGCAGAAGCATCTTCAGCATTCCGGTCACAACAATTTTGACTACGTGCTTCGTAATTGGATTTCTGTTTAAGCTAATTAAAGACAAAGTTGCATCTTTTCCAGTTAAATATGTATCTGTTCGAGGAACTGCGGACCAGTCTTCCGCGATTGGATTGGCTCTTGATTCGCGGCGCGAGGAGCTTGGCTACCGACCCAAAAGCGACACGTCAGAGATTTTTACTAATCCGGCCTTTATCTCCGACCAGTATACAATGATCGATGTTCATGGGTGTTCCAACATATACTTCCAGAACGATTCAGGCTTCTTATCAAAGAATAACAATTCCTTGGAAAGGGCGTCACTACCACTTCGAAACAACGCTTGCTCACCTAATTCTGGTGCAGAGTTTGAGGGAAACATCTCCGACTTGTATCAAGGATTACCGAACAAAGGAGCGAGAATTTTATCGTCGATTCCGGGTAAACAATGCACGCGTATTTTCGGCGTTCAGTGCCACGGCCAACACGAAACTACCCCAGTAGATGACGTCATATACCAGTCGGTGACGTCAGCAAAAGGGTTGCGAGCAGTTAACTGTACAAATTACCTCTCTGTGTCTCACCTGCCCAAATCTCACACATCACTATGTCACCTCTATAACTATTACACACAAGCATCTCGTCTCTCTCAACCTCACGTACTACCATCTCACACGTCTAGACCTTACACGTCTCTATCTCACATTTCAACATTATATCACTTGCCTTTATCTTCCCTGTCAACATCAAGCCTGTCTACATCTACCATGTCTACATCATATTTATCTACATCTTGCACGTCTTGCACCGGAACATTCTACCAACTCCATGGTCGCTGTGTTCTTCGGGGAACTTACCCACTTCCGGGTCATCCAACGAGAAATGACTACTCGGCTATCTGGCCGACTTTTAACAAGGTGACGATAGACAATCTGTCGAGTTTACCGAATGAGGCTGTTTCGTGGAGAGATTCTGTTCTTACGTGGTTAGATAAATCTATAGGAAGTAATAGTCTATGTGAGTGGTGATATTTTATGTTAGTTATCTAAGTATTGATATGTTTAACATGTTAAAATTGTTTCGGGTTGATGGAAGGAAACACTTGGTTTCTTAAATTGTTACTGTCTCGGGTGGTTTACCAGTACCCCACAAAATTCCCTGGCCCATTCGCCACTGCTGTCTGGACCCATTCGCCATTAATGCATGGGCGCTTTCGCCACTGATACTTAAGCCTATTCGCCATTCGTACTTTGCATGAATCACCGACCTTGCCTCGCCGACCCATTGCCGTATTTTGATGCGTAATGCCCTTGATTTGTGAAGAGGTCAATAAGCCTGAAGCATGATGACGCCAAACCAAAACAAACCAGCCGCGCTTTGCATTGTGGGATTTATAGAGGGTCCGCCGAGCGATAATACGGTAATATTCCCGCCATTTTAACCTTAAACGTCAATGTTCCGGATCTGTTATAATCATGCCAAAATTAACTTCTGTGTACCGTTTAACTCTGCTTCGACACCGAAAAAGCCGGCACTGTTGAAAAATTGTATTCCAAAACTGAAAATCAGATTATAACTATATGCTAATCGTACGTCATTGCTACTTTATAAAAGTGTGGTATTCAACATTGTAAACCATAGCACAATAATACTCACTGCACATAACAAAGACTGTTAAAAGGTGGTGTTCATAGTAAATCACACTAAAATTATATTTAACGAAAAGAAGAAGAATAGAGTCCAGTATATTGGTAAATTTAATTTATTATTTATGGATATAATAAAATGGTAAATTACACTTTAATTATCAATATTATTATCTATGATCTGATGGATAATAATATTGGTAAATTACACTTTATTTGTGCCTCTCACTCTTTCAGTAAATCCTTAAACTGACACTAATTATAAAAATTTGACTCGCAGATTGTCATTTCGAATTAAAACTACCCAACGCTTTCTCAACATTTCATCCCGCGGCCAACACATGCCAGCTTAAATGTTTATATTGCTTACTAGAGGCATGACATACAATACGCAGGAGTTAGGTTTTGGCATGATTATAACAGATCCGGAACATTGACGTTTAAGGTTAAAATGGCGGGATTATCACGGTATTATTGCTCAGCGGACCCCCTATAAATCCCACAATCCAAAGCGTGCCTGGTTTGTTTTGGTTTTTGACGTCATCATGCAATGGTTCTATTGAAACAGAAAGCTGTTTGGCATGCAGAATAACATTTTATTATAGCGTTATATATGTTGGGTGAAGTTATGTAAACGTGTCGTATAACATATCGAAATTGTGACTGCCATCAATGAATCAAAATAAATGAGTTTAGTAAATAGTTAATCAACAACAACAAAATAATGTGGGATCATTCAGGAGGGGGATTCGATGAACACGGTCATAAATCCGCCACATATTCATGCAAGAATCATTTACAGTGTCACCAGTGTCAATGTTATAATATTAGTCGGTGGCTTGTAGACTTTGTTGAGTTCTTTCAACAGGAGAACAGAATTTAGTTCGTCACATGAGAATCGTTCCCGAAGATCGAAAATTTAGGCTTGTCACGCTTTAGTTTATCATTGGAAATAAACTGGACTTGGATTCTAATCAAGCACGCTTCGTTGTATAACAGCTGTACTAGCTGATAAAATGGCAGATTGTGAGAATATATATTATGAGAATATTATAATTCACTAAATGTCATACTGTATTAAACCAGGGCCCCAAACAGGGAAGGGGCAGGTTTGCGAAAACAGTACATGAAATAAAGACTGCCAAAAAACGGGGGGGAAATAATCACCGTCACTCAATCGATCTTCCTATGTGGTGTGTAAGTAAACAAATTTTTACGGGAAACATAAAAAATAAACAAACAGAAATGTCCGACATGCAAGAATAACTCTATAGGCCCCGTAACATAGACCTACGACAAACCACGTGACTAAACTTTTTGTAATTGTTTGTTTCGTATAAATCTTTTAAACCGTAGATGCTAAATAATATATTTACTACATTCTGTGTGAGGAATTTAATATAGCTACTGCGAAAATATATTAATGGCAATAAAACGTCAACATGAATTAAATATTTTTTAAATATAATACATATACTACATATAGGTCTGTATATGTACATACAGACGAATTGTTGCATTTCAGTCATATAGATCTGTTATCTATCAACCAATGAAAACTCCCTTTAATAATCTAAATTCTAATGAAAGTTTAAGACACACAATCACAAGCAGCGAAATCGGTGGCGAATGGGCCTAACTATAAGGGGTGAATGGGCTCGATGATGAGTGGTGAATAGGCTCGACCATAAGTGGCGAATAGGCAATGCACGAAAACTAGTAAATATTAGGTGACGAGAAGGCCTCGGTGGCGAGTGTTCCCATTCCCGTTTACGAACATTAACAAATCACAGTCTATTACTGTATTTTTACTGTTATTGAAATATAGAATAGTTTTTACAGAGGTATACATAATGCTCTCATTAGTCGATGTGCATTAAAATGTGTAATTATGTATGATATATGCATATAATTAACTATTTAATAAGTATCATGTATTGGACTCCAATACATGATACTCCAATTTGGAGTCTAGACGGCTTGTTTATGTAGAGATCTAATGCTTTTAGAGCGTTTCGTGAGCCATTTTTTTGCCATTCTGGCCTTAAAGGTCGCGAATGTGATTTAATAAATAAGTAATTTATTTAACCTCATCAATTATGTCTACCGTTTAGCTGGTATATAAAAGCGATTTATTAAGTTCAATGCGGTTCCAAAAAGACCTGAAATCAGGAATCATAACGTACCCCGTATAAATCACTCATGATGCCACTGATAATTATTCTATCATAGAGATCTACTTCGAAAAAACAGTTTGAAAATAGATAATTACCTGAGAATTTGAGAAACTGAGAAATCTGATTATTTCAACAAGCACAAAAGAGGAAGCGAAGTACTTTTTTATTTTAAACAGTCTATTAGCTTGCATATTGATAGTTCGGGAGTGTGGATTGTGAATTTTTTCACAAATCAGTTATTATTAACAGCTATCAGAAATCAACTGTTTTAAAAAAGGTGCAGTGCTTTTGAAACTGACTGATTGTGGTAATAACAACAACAATAATAACAATGATAGCAATTAATTTTAGACTGCTATCCACACAGGTTATAAATCTAAATCCATCAAACTAGACTTAATAATGATTTTTTTTCAACTTCCATCCCAATTTGTATTTGACAGTATTTAAACACTTTTATTTTATTTGTATTTGAGCTTTTCAAAATGAAAAGTATTTGCATTTAAATAATTCTAAAAAGTTTCCAGTTTAACTGAGTTTTATTTAAATATTTTCATTGTTATCTCTTCTCAATTAAAATAAACACGTATTCATCGGCGATGTGAATGATCGAAGTCTCTCTAAATACAGCATGTCATTCCAGCGGAATATATTATGTAACCAATTATCGGTGCCAGCTCATTTTAATACTGCCTCTATGGCCTAATGGGTAAGAGCGTGACACTTTCATACTCATGGTCATGCTGTGCGGGAGGTCCGAGGTTCGAATCCCGGCCGTGGCACTATAGTTGGAGCAGTTTTTCAGGCAACTGGCAAGGTTTTCTCCACCGAATAGGCTTACCAAACGTTTTAGGACACTGAATAGCCAAAATTGTGCCGATGTGTCGTTAAGCAACATTCATCCACCCATCCGCCGAATATGCTATCTATTGTAAATTCTAAATTCTGAGCCGAGAGGTCAATCTTTGAGTATGCCCATAGTTAGAGGCATTTTGGTATTGTTTGTATTTGATTGCGGACTGACGCACATGCACACACCGGAACTCGTACACACACACATGAACGCTATTGCATGCAACTGAGCACTCACGGAACACTATGAAGACAAAACTACAATAAAACTCAATGACTTGTTTATATACATATTATAAATACTGACAATAAAATACGTTATTCTGAAATTTTATACCCATGTGGGGGGTGCCAGAATTCTCTCTGACATACCTCCACCCAACTCACATAATACTGATCAATTGGCGAACAATCCTGCAGGTATCGCTTCAAATCACCGTTGAACTAACGTGTACTTATCTCACTCTGTCAACCTCCAACAAACAAACGTGTCTTGGCATGACCATTAATCATATAATAAGCTAACCTGACACAAATATAAACACTTGGTGACGCTTGATTTATGGTTTATCGATTAAAGGGTGTGGGGGGAGTTTGTAAATAACAACGATAACTATTTTCTATTTTATCTCATTTATGAATGATCGATTACGAAATGCCATTTTCCATATTAGCCACGTATCGTTCTAGTTTAGGTACTAGCGGACTAATTGCCTAGATCAAACTGATCATTTGTGGGACACATTAAGGACAGTCGAAGACTAAGAAGAAAATATATTAATCGACTAGATGACATGTGAAGCCATCGATATATCAAGGTGAATAATCGGCAATAAATCCGTGCCACAAACACAAGGGGCTTCAAGTGAGAAAATCGTTACCATACTTAAAGATAGACACGAAACTGAGAGTAATAGCCAGACAGTACATAAGTCAAGTGTAACACAATACTGATTAATCAGCCTAGTGCCTAGTAATCTACTCGTAAATACTATTATGGATTACGTCTGCTTAGGTGGGGCCAAGTTTCGCGCCACGGATCAGTATCGACCGCGTGTACGGACGTAACACACAATAGCACCTATAGTCTGAGTAGAGAAAACCTGAGAACAGCGAACGGAACTCATGAAGGATGTATTGTACTGCGAGCGGAACCCAATATATCAAGACGAGAGTTCTCTGATCGATACTTTACTGGGCCGTTCGAAGTTCACCGATCCATGCCAGTGAACGAGCTTGTCCGATTGTAATCAATATTAATTATTGATTAGGACAGATATAGGTGGCGTGGACAACCTGTATAATATCTGTCTAACCGGATTTGCTATCAATTAATTATTGACAGCTAGCGTGACAACCACACCGGCGTTGACACGAATCCGATATCTGTTCGCGTTCTGGAGATTTACATCGAAATGTGGGCTAGAAGAAAAACCCACCATACATCGCATCATTTATGTACCGACTTGTCTATAGAAATTCAGATTGATTGTCTGCCGAGTTGCATTCTGAGCGATACGAACTTCAGTTTAACCGGGTGAACATTGTGAAAATTGATATTATATCATTCACCTACTGGATGTGGGTAGTGTGCGTATCAACCCAGAAAACATTTCGTCCGGTAGTCTCTCTGCTCGAATTAATAAAATGCTTCTAACCAAAACTTGAAGCCTCCAAGGATGCATTCAGGAACTAACAACTATATACACATCTTCCTGAGAAGATATGTATAAAGATGATGGATACATGGCTTTGATTACTATTTTGTTCAGGCCAGATAGTTTTTGATGCTGAAATATTTTCTTTTGGGGGGGGCTAATGGCTCTGTAGTATAGGACTAAATTATTATTTTACATACAATGGCGTGGTGATAACGATGAAACAAGCATTCGACTCTCTCTAAACTTGCATAGAAAAAAAGATGAGCAAAAATAACCTAAATTCGTTTCCCCTCTTATCGGTCCAGACCTCCGCGCATTCGAATGGTCTTCAATTCACATAAAACATTCGCCACCGCTAATATTTGTTACAGCTGGTGTCCAACGCCTTCCGATGGTCTACAACTTGCTCTATGACGAACACACACGTTACACACCAACAAAGTCAGTAACACTAAGGAAACTCGATTATCATGGTTTTATCATCGGGATCGGTGTGTCTTCGGTAAAGTTTCTAGATCGTATCAGTTCTGCCTCCTCTTCGTCGTTCGTTTGTATGGGAGCCAGGGCTCGTCTCCTCCTCACAGCCTCAGCATGTTCCTCCTTACGGCGGAGTTTCTCTTTGAGTTCTTCCATTCGTTTCTCTCTGTTCTCCAGAGCCTGATCTATCTTCGCTTTTGTCTCAGTTTTCACGGTTTCCTGATGAGCTGTTTGACTACTCAGCGCGTTAGTGATGTCACTCTTCATGGTAACAGCCTGGATCTTAGCCAGACGTTGTTGTTCTCGCTCCTGTTTAGACAAAGAACATCAGCTATATTATCAATACTCATCGTAATAATGTCACCTACAAGTTACACACACACACATACACACACACACGCACGCACACGCACACACACACACACACACACACATATATATATATATATATATATATATATGGAGAGAGGGTAAATGAAAGAGAGGTGTGTGTATTTGTATGTGTGTGTGTGTGTGTGTGTGTGTGTGTGTGTGTGTGTGTGTGTGTGTGTGTGTGTGTGTGTGTGTGTGTATGTATATATATATATATATATATATATATATATGATGTATGTAATGTACGTATATATGTATGTATGTATATGTATGTAAGTATACTTCTGTGTTTACTAACCTTTCTCCTTTCCTCCGCTCTGGCCATCTTCGCCTGGATTTCCTCCTCCGTCAGTTTCCTCTTTTTCTTCCTCTTTTCCAATTTGGCCAATCTAGCAGGTGGTCGTCTAGGTAAGAATCCATTATCCACCGAAGACGCCTCGATCACCTCAAAGCTGACGCCAAAAGTTGCGCGAGACATCGGCCGCGTTATTAAACCTTCTTGTTGGAGCGTTGCTAGGATGCGCTGTTCCTGGAGTCGTTCCTTATCCTTGGCTGAGAGTCGTTGAGGACATGCCTGTCCGACAACTCCGAGTTCTGCAAACATTAAAACATATAGTTGATAAATCTCTATGTTGTTGAATTCGTTTATTATTTATTTGTTTCCTTATTAAAGAATAATTCTAAGACTTAGAATGTGTATGGTGCAGGACTGAGACAGTTTAGGTCATTGACTGGCCTAATATGGTCCAATGCGACGTGACTTGAATCGATCATGAAGAGGCCTTTGAAATAACTATCTACGTTTATTCAGCATTGCATTACATTCCTCGATATTGGCTGGACATATTATTTGCTATACTACAGATAAACATCTATATCTAGAGCGACATGTTCGTATTTATTGACTCTCGGTAGGGTTGCTAACTTCTGGCTAGTGTATGTACACGAATTAAAAAATAAACAAATATACAGACATACAAAGTATATTATGTTCCCAGCCACCCCCTAACACATATCAGTCGGTATTATCGACTTATTCCCATTAAAAGTCTATATTAATAATTTGCGGTTAATGCTCAATGGTTGATATCTCAGATAGGGATTTGCTAGTTTATTATGTGCTAGTCAGTTGTAAAACTAAACATAGAATATGACCTTTGGTAACTAATAATGAGTTATATGGACAATTCTATTATTTGTATTATGTTATAGTTAAAGATTATTTATTTACTTCGCCCTGACTGATTCTGCAATGTGTATATACCGATGTGTGTGTGTGCGTATCCAAACAATATGCTAATATGATGTTAATAAATGTTCACGTTTACTACATATTATTAGTAAATATTAAAAATAAATAAACATTCGTTTAGAGATCTGGTGCTGATTTTTACACCATTAAATAGCTAACTCAGTGATGTCATAAACAGAAAGGTACCCTAACAAAACAAAACAAATATTATTTCCCGAAGAGGTTATTCTGAGGAAGAATAGTTCAAATGTGGAATACTTCTTTATGAAATCAGTCAGCAATGATTTTATTTACTGATTAAAGTTAATTGATTTATGTTTAGATGAACGTCATATTATGAGCACATTGGTTAGGGTCGAGTATTACATTCTGTACTGTAACCTCTCCCCCCCCCCATCCCATGGAACCGTTTAATAAGAGGCTATTATCTAGTTATAAACCTAATATCAATAATAACCGTTTTGTTAAACGAAGGGGGAGGACCATAGTCATAAAATCAACATTCAGGAATAACGCAATAAACACACACACACAGTGACAATAAGAACACTTACCCAGATCTCTAGGTATTTTAAACAGTTCTTCAATTTGTTTGATTTTTTCTGGTTTTGAAGATTCAGTTATCACCTTGTTATACCCATCGTCGTCAAATCCAGAATCACAGCTATGTTTAGACGCCTTCGACGAGGCAGATCCGCCTCTGGTATCGTTCAGCGACTTATCATTGTTCTTCAGCGTGACACCAGTTTTCGTATTGTCAACAGTCGTCCCTGTCGAGACGACGTGAATTTGATTCTTACTATTTCCGCAACCCATTTCTCTCCCCGTCCACAGTTCAAGTTTAATCGAACTAGATCCTGTCACCGATGTACAGGTTTCTACTGAACCACCAATCTACCTCTCTAATACACACGATTCCCTACAACGGACTAGCGCTGACCATCCGCGTTCTGTCCAATCACAAATATCTGTACAACGTTGGTTGTGTGAGGACAAATATTATTTCTAATTGCGTTCAACAAGCCTCTGTCTGTAGCCCAGACAACTCCTATAATCCGGTGCTAGTCGCAGAGCTGGCAGTATTTCAGCTTCGACTGATGTCCCGCTCCTAAACATACACGTTATGGCGCTAGATGACGTTGTTAGGTAAACTGTTTACGGGTTGCTAGGGCCCTATAAGAGGCCAGTACAGACGATGGCTCACTGACACCAGTCAATTGATTGGTGTTTGTTCCAAGAACTGAGGTAAATTGTTGACAACAACAAAAGTCGACGGCTATACTCTGTTTGTTGTCGTTTACGTCGACGTAAACGTAAAACGTGGAAATGGTTATTGGCCAGTACGCTAATAATACAATGTTTGTTACGTAGTCGTCCAGTGACGTCAGTAAACATATATGCCTTTTCATTGTGTACTGCTGTTATACAAAAGTTCAATCTTTGTGGGTGTGGATGCATAATTATATGTATGTAAATAGCCAGACCAGATCGTAAATACATCGGTAATACATAGACATGATTACCTACACATCTACACCTGCATTTTATTCATTCTTAATTTTTAGTTACATAAAAGTTTTATATATTTTGCTATAATGCTTATTATTATTATTATTATTATTATTATAAAATATAATGTTGCAGGTAACATCTTGATTAAAAATAATGATAATGGTAGTATTCATTACAGTGTCTTGGTGTGATAGTTACGGTAGTCATATGGATGTCAACATATACAAACTCGACCACATACACTCTATACAAAATCGCCCATAAATATTAACACCTCATATACATTGTTTTCTCTATTAGACGCATGAGTAAACAACAATACTAACCTCTGTGTATAATTACAACCATAACAAACATAAGTGGATTGATTACGAATTGTGTTAATAGGATTAATTAATTGCATATCTCGATTGTTCTTTTATCGTCTTATTGGCCAAATATTATAAAGAACGTAACATTCTTTTTTTCTTTAAAAATGTCACATCGTGTTAAGATATTTTTTCAATATCATATCAATTACGGGCCTAATTCCCTAAATGTACTCGACAGCAGCGGAGGCCATTCTACTTATAATAGATCCTTACTAGAAAATGAAGAAAGCTAAAGTAGCTGCATCAAAGTATTTTTTCTGATAAACACACAACGTGGCGATATATTATAAATGGAACAGACGAACACTGGGGAGTTTACCAAATTAGCGAAGTACTTAGAGTATTTAGTATTAGCCTCTGAATAAGCCACTGTTTAAGATCGATAAGAACCTCTTCCAGTGACAACTCAATGGTTGTGATTCCTTTTGTTTCTAAAGTAAATAATCTTGACATATATGGAGACATAAAACTACCGTTTTCATGACGTCATCAATAAGCTATTCGTCGTTTGTCTGTTGTGATTCTGTGGTTTTAGATAATTTACAAAAGCCTCAATAACGTTGTACTATTATCAGACTCGTAGTAGCCTCACCTTGCCTTCATTGCTCCCCCCCCCCCTTAACGCATACATCTTTATATTAATTATAAAAACTCCAGATCACTTAATTAGCCATCCTTCTGTCAATACGTCACATCAGTGACTCATTATCTTATTTCTTCGTGTACTTATTAAGAAGCTTTATATAACCAGTGTGTGTGTGTGTGGGGGGGGGGGGAATGGCGCAATATATATATATATATATATATATATATATATATATATATATATATAGTGATGTTATGATGTGTAAGTAATTCGGCTCATTTCATTTATCAGTAATTATATCCCTGTCACACCCACCATATTTCACGCTGGAGCTCCAACTGTCGTCTGAAAATGATGAAATCGTGAGGAAAAGTGCAATAAGGTATTGGAAACTGTCAAGGACGGAAGAAGGTCACCATGAGGTACCTTGAGCGCCAAACCTCGGCTCTTGTTTGGTGCATGTTCAAAACAAGCCCAGCGGGCTGGCGATTTAACGAGAATCGTATAATAATGGCACAGTACAGTCACCATCGCAGCACAAAGCGAACTACACCAGCATATCATCGACTTAGTGATAATGTATAGAATAGACTCGAGGTCGCAGAAATACCCCCCCCCCCCTGCGACTAGTGTACGACCGTTATTTAGGATCCCATTTAGGATCTCAATACGTGGTTCTTCTGTTCTAATCGAGACCTTATACTGCCGTGTCACTTCACTTTATGGGGGTTTCTTCCGCTCATTCTACGTCCACACTGAGCGGCCACTGATAATACAATCTATACGTACAAGGCTCATAGTGTGTTCTTTTTTCGATGCTCCACTTCCCCCCCCCCCCCAACATATTTTGGTATAAATACACCTTCATCCTTTATACATGGTGCACACGGCAAAAGGTTATATATTTAGTCTAACAAGTCATACTAACCAGTGACAGTTCTCCCCAATATATAGTTGAGATGATCTTGGGAGAATAACGCCAAAAAAATCACTATTGACAGTTATATCATGCTGAATATATACCATAAACAAAACCTTGTATCAGTATACAATATATTGATAAAACTTAACAATGCCAGAAAAGGATAGTGTGTAGTTATAGTTTAATAACAATTTAAAGTTGTGGGGAAGGCGAAATATCGGATAAGGTGCAAGCAATATGGCTTGAAATTTTCTAATTATGGTTCAGTGCATACTCTATGAGAACGTAATGATCCCCTGTCAGCAACTGACTGTTTTTAGGCTGATATGGAACAAGCGTTAGGCACTATTTACAGTACAAAGCACATATATTCCTAACCAGATTTCATGGAAAATAATGAATGTCATCTTATTTCAAGTAGTACCTATTAAAGTATACATACATTATACTATTCTGTGGAAGTTTGATCAATTTTAAAGGTCACAGGAAAATGTTTCCCAAATTAGTCAAAATGTCAGTGTTATTTATTAAAATCAATTTCAGTCAGAGATATATTTAAAAAATTCCTAGAAATAAAGTGACAGTGTTTGTAAAACTTGCTTTGCTATTATCTCACATGGACAAATATGCCATGGCTTTAATCGAAAATCTTCGGAAAACTTCGGAATGTGACGTCATATTTGACAAACATAAATGCCAAACACTCGCCGTGGACTTGTCTTCGTTAAATGTATAAAATGGTGTAATGTGCCGCTAATAATTGTGCAAATAGGTCTGGAGAATGGTGTATGCATCGATTCCCCCAAAACAAGACTCGTTTGCGCGATGGGCTGCGAAATATGAACAAAGTGCAGTTGAAGCCAACTTGCCACAGAAAGCTCTGCGGGAGACACTTTGAGGAACGGATATTAGTCACTTCGCCGTTTATGGTTGGATATTATCTTGGGAGAAAACTATTGGACATTCACCAGTTCACGCATTCGTGAATAAGTAAAATTTCACTTATTCGCAAAAAAAAAATACTTTTAGTTACTCAAAGCTTCGTACGGCTGTGCATTGTAGATACTACTAAACTGTTAAAATTGTAGGTGTTTCATCGAAGGTGGCATGCACCGGGCTCCCGTATACAGAAAAATACCACTTTATTTTAAATGAAGTTATGCAATAGGAGGAGGGAAATACTCGCATTCAGGCTCAGTGTGTTTAAGCTTATACCAACACAAACAAATACATGCCAATCCAACTCTTGCTGGGGACCGAGGCCGGGTGTTCTTCATATTAATACTGCCTGTGACCCTTTTTCGCGAGTGGTACAAGGTTTTAGGGCTTGATATCCCTGATAAATTTCGTCGGAATCTGACATTTTATCTGTCAACTGGTCAAGACGCTTGTAAACAAAGTTGTGGCACTACGTGATGTTTGTCAAAGATGACGTCACACGATAATCCCTAGCAAGTGTAGTACACACTAGCAATGGCTCGTGAAAGTTCGGAAATTAAGGATTTAGGGAACATTTTAATGGAAATATGATAGTTAGTGGTTAGAATTGTTTTGTAGTGCATCTAATAGGGGATAAAATAACTGTTTGTTATGTTATATTTACTTCGAAATGTGAAATTTCTTTTCCCGTTACCTTTAAACAAATATGAAACTGCATGAGAGCCGATCTAATAAAAATGGTAAACAAGTGTTGCGATGAGTGTCCTGATGGGCGCCATATTTGATATAGTGGTGTTGTATAATATCGATTCGTCCAATAATGAATTTAGTATTTCGCTTTATCTGAACCAATATTAGATTCACAAATAATGGTACAATAAGTTTGATATTAGGAGAAATTACCGTATGTGTGGAGATCTTTGTCTGGGGAATGGCCGAAATACCGATATAGTTCCTTTATAGTACGCGGAAATCTGGTTAAAATTTTTAACCCGAAATTTTCCAGAGATTCTCCAAAAACCAGATTCATCTGAAATGGTGTATTCAGAGCTGTCCCCCCTTTTAACTATGGATATTTCCAGTTCGGAATATTTATAACCCGAAGTTTCTTCGTTTGTATTTATAAATGACCTAAAATGGGTGTATTTCAGAGTTCATGCTCACGATTATCTCCACTGTTACTGTCCTTCAATGACGATCACATCTTAGACTCTATGTGAAGAAGGCACAAATTAATTCGGCATTGACTGCTTGAGAATAATAGACAAATCTGGATTACGTAATTAATTAAGCCATCAGAGTGAAACTGATGCTGTTTCTATAATCGAGTCACCTGCCGTAGATGCTAAATTCTAGATGGAAGCTAATCGGATGAAATTGAATTATAATAGATTTAGAATGTGTTTGCACTTAAACGTGTTTTGATAGTCCTGTCTTTATTCTGTGTTACTTAAGACTGGCTGTGATCACTCGTATCTTAAAGTTAACCACATACTCAAATACATTTATTTAACTTGTCTCTTCCGTTGCATTGTTGACGTAATAGTGGTTTAAATGAGATACTGTACATTTTTTATTGTTATTAAAATTGCTTGAACAACTATATATAGATACAACTATCCAAGAAATTATATGGTGTGTGTGTGTGTGTGTGTGTGTGCACGCGCGCGTGTGTGTATGCGTGCGTATGTGCGTGTGCTAACACAAGTTAAATTGATTGGTGATGATGCAACGAATACACGGGAGAAATGGGAAGATCAGGACGTGCTGATAACACAGGTACTAGACAGGAAATCTGTCGTCATGGTGTATAGTCTGTATTTATCGTATTATGGAGTATGTCACCATGGATACAATATGTAACGGTGAAACCATTAGTTATCGAATCTAGATCAATTTAATAGCCTTATAGTTTCACTAGCTCGAATATCAGAACAAAGTGGTGGTAATTTCAAATATATCACTGGTGTGATTGATGACCCAAAAACATCTGGATATTTCTGGCATAGCTTGTACTGTCCCTATTGCCTCATGGGTTAGACCGTGGAACTTTCTTACTCGTGTTCATGATGTGCGGGAGGTCGTAGGTTGGAGTTTTTCATCCAACCAGACAACTAGTAAGGTTTTCTCCGCCGAATATGCCATCTATTGTAAACAGTAATTTTTTTAAAGAATTAGTCCTCGCTGTGAAGCAATAAATTATAATAAGCAATTTTCACTTATTTCAGGTAGCACTAGCCAAGCCACGTAAAATAAATACCAATTCGGCTATTATTATTAAACTTAGTGTTCTGGGACTTAGTTAGTTTAAACTAACACCTGAATGAACAGATGAGACGAACAGATGAGAAACCACTTTGTTTGGCATTGTCAGCGCTGTGCACACGCGCGTCTGTTCTTGCATCCAGCTAACTGAGTGTATCATAACCAGAGACCACGTTACTCATAAAACTCATGGTGGCTGATCATGGTTATTGAAGTGACGTTTGACCAGCCATTTATTTTTGTTCCATCTTATATTACAATATCTAATTTCATCATTACCGGAGTCCCAAGTACTATAGGTGACTATATGGAAACTAGAACGGTGACTAAAGGCCACTGGCCATTGATACAGAGTTGTAAACAAAAAACGGTCGACGTGCTTTATAAATATTTATTGCCTCATTATCAGAACTATTGTGTGAATGTGTATCAAAGTTATGATGTGTATACGCTTTATGTTTACTAATCAGAGAACAAAGAAGAATAGATAGGTCTACTCAACATTATATGGTTACACCATTTTATGAACTTAAATTAATACCATGTTGAAAAATAGAATGTCATGATGCATATACATAAAACATGTATTATACTGAAAAATATTGACAAAACATATATACAAATAAACTATACATACAAAACACACGCATACGAACATATATATATATATATATATATATATATATATATACACACGCACAAGCATACATTACTGTGTGATGTCATTAGCAGTAGCTCTTATTTCAGTCTCCAGAAGGGCGCCTCCGTGGTCTAGTGGTAGCGTGTTGGACCACAGATCACACTACCACCCGTCTTTGAATCTCGGCGTGGGCAATTCCGAAGGTTGTTTGATCTTTGATTTCGCTTCATTACCGTTGGATGTCGCTCGGCCCATTTAGCCTACCGTGTGCACAAAAGTGGCCGTAAAACACCAATCGTCTTCACCATCCATTCTCCAGAAGCAATAGAAGCCACACAGAAATGAATGTTGGCAGCCACGATAAGGAACAGAAATCCATATTAGCACTAGTATTTTCTTTATCGCAATTCTTGATGATAATCTTTTTAAAGCCATATACACGAAATGTATTTTCATAGTTTGTTTCCACGTCTGGCTAAATTAAAAAAAGTGTAACTCGAACACTGGTTATTACATTTTCCACCGTGTTTTTTATTTCTTTGTTTACAGTGCAATGTTTTAGAGCCAAATCCTATTAATTCAGTATATGACGTGTTACTGTTAGTATTAAAATGCTTAGTGAGTTGAAAACGTGGATATGTTTCGTGGACTTTATGTCTGTATATTTATCAGAAGACGAAACACAGAAAGATACGCTGTCTTCCCTGGTAAGACATTACAGACAGAGAAACTTCTCTGTGGCACTCACAGTTGAAGAGTACTGGAAAATGTCAGGATTTATCTGTCATTTTCATCTGTTGTTGTTGGGCGGGGGGGGGGGGGGGGCTATGGACGGGCTCGAGTAAAATATTCATGCAAGAGGAGGGTATCATGAGTAGATTTTTATAAATTACTAAAGAACCTACACAAACACATGTGTCTGTGTGCATGTTTCTATACTAATAAAACACAATCCATTTTTGGTAAATGGTTTTGTCTGTCATTTTATTTTTCACATATACATAAATGACATCACATATAGAAATATACACCCTCCTTGTTCAATGGATTCTTGCTGCTAAACATATTGAAATCTATATCCGAACAATACGATTACAATACTACATAATAAATAAAAAGCTACAACAAAAAAAAGGAGCGAGGCACATGGAAAAATGAATATTAATGCATAGAAAGAGTGACAGGTGTGTGTGTGTGTGATTGGGAAAGCAGCAAAGAGAACAAGGAAGCGAGATACAATAATAATGCCCTGGGTTCTAAGTAATTTACAGTATATTCCTAAAGCAGAAAGTTGATTCAAACACTCCGAGTTCTCCACGTGTTATTGTAAAATCATTACTATAATCTGCCATTGAATAAATATATATTCTATTTAGTCAACACTATGTTCAATTAAAAACTGTAGAATATTCACAAAGGACAAAAGATCCCCCAATAACTTAGTTATGATTTACAATGGGATATAACAACGTTTTCATAATCAATTAAACTGAAATACCAATAACATTTTGCCGAAATTAAGGTTTTTTCTGAATATAAAAACAAATTAGTAATCCTTGATTACACCAAACTGTTTGCATTTCATTTAGAATTACACAAGCCTTGCAGTGTCATTTCCTTTTAATGCAATTCAGTCAATTCGGCTTCATGAACTGCATAATACAATCAATTTAACTGAAGAATTCCCAGGTATGCAGTTAATCAAATATATTAACTGCCAAATAATTGCGAGATGTTTGAGTAATAGATGCTAATAGTGGGGGGGGGGTTTCTAAATAAATATACATGGAATAAAATGCATTAATTTTTCTGGATGCAAATATTATTTATAATTGTACAAAGCGAAACCCAAATACCTTGACCGTTGTTTACATAATAAACAAAATATATTGGATTTATTAGTTATTTAATGTGGGTTTTGAAGAACGGTGAATATACAAAAAAGTTGTAATCTTAGCATGACACATGAAATAATGAATTTCATCACTTTTTGTACATAGAATGAATATCTCCAATTGAACAACATGCAATTAAGAGGAACTGACTGTAAAAGTACTGAAATTCGTTGTTAACAGTTCATAAACGTCAACATGTGCCATCTGACATTTAGCAATGTTGCTCGAGAAAACCAATTAGCTAAATATGATCAACTGCAGTGAATAGCTGTAGATTATCCATAAACCATTACATCTCTGTATCTGCTAATCTTATCACAAACATTTTCTAAATCTTGACTGGAGACTAGTTCCAAAGAAGTGACAACACCAGAATTCACAGCTGGCAATGGCACGTAACCATATCGATAAACAAATAATTCTGTGCACTGATAGCAGGCAAGATAGAAGATGGTTAATGACGAGAGTAGGTTGAAATGACATGGTAAGGAGACATACAGACAGATAGTTATTGTTAGAAATGAGTTATCACAGAAAATGAATGTGTGTGTGTGTTTGTCTGTTAACTGTCTATATGTTTGGTACATGTTAACTGTGCATAAGAAAATACAGTCATAACAATTTTCCGAGCAAAACTACATCATGCCATATAAAATATACGTGATCCACAGTAACACTTGGCCATCGAGATAAATGCAGATATATCTGGCTCAACATCTAATGTACATGCCAACATCTGTCTATAAAAAGGAGGACTTTAAAATAGCAGTCAGTGGTATGACCAGAAGTAAAAAATCAGGTTTTTAATTTCTTCCCAGTGAGATTTTCTTCATCAGATCTCTCTCTACATGTAATAGTCTACATAAGAACTTCCTGGCCATCATTTAACACAACGACACAGGATATCAAGTGTTGTCTAAAAAACCTGAATTTAGACATCTTAGAATAACTTTGGTGTTACATAGAATCTATAGCGGGAAGGCTTTATAGTGTGTGTGTGTGTGTGGTATTATTTGTAATTAATGAACACGAAAGGTCTAAAGAATGGATTTCAAGGTGAAGCTCAAAGTAATGCTTAACATTCATGGGTACATCACAGGATACACTATAGATAGGTCATTTGACATTGTTTGGAATAGATCACCTATCATACAGCCACCTAAACACATCACATGATAAGAATCACATGATATAGTAACAATTATGTCAAGGTTGAATCTAGTGAAAGCACATGTAGAAAATAGACAACAGTTATGCATACAACATATGTCAAGCCACTTTCTATCACCTCACTTCTAATGCTTCGTTTTGTAATACATTTTCAATATCTTTATTGCAGGTGGGTGAGTGTCTGCTCCCAGGATCTTCTTCCACTTGGTCTTCACAACAGTCCAAGTCTCCATCACCTCTCATGTCTTTTTCACTAACTAGGTCAAGGTTACTTGACTGATCTAGCTCAGTTTGATTAGATGAGGCAACTTTAGGTGTATCTTGTGTGACACCGTCACCACCATCACATTTTTCACTATCGCTCAGTGTCAATCGCTGTATACTTGTCTCTTCAGTCGTATCACCGTCAAACACACTGTCAGTAGCATCTATTGACTCCATCTGACTGTTATCTGCTGACGACTGCATTTCAATCATGGCACTCATCTCCAGTTTATGCTGTAGGCTATGTCGACGTGAATTATCTACTGCATCAAGAAGGTTTTTTGAGTCCATGGCGAGTACATGCGCTGCTTTCAGCATGTTCTTGCGGTATTCAACATCAAGCGGTGTCGAGCTGTACTGCTGGGCGAGACGCATTGTACGTATCAATTCTGCCATGTCAGAACTTAACACCTTATGGGCCATCTCAATCTAAAGGAGAACAAGAACAAAAGTCAGTTTCCTCAGAAGTCTTACAAAATAAATTGACCTAGTTTCAATACATAGAAAATGGATACAGTCAGTCCCCGTTAAAACATGGTCATTGGGGTTCACAATATATTGACCGTGTTATAGGTGGACTGCGAAGCGAGACGGGCACTATTGGGGTGGGTGATGATAGGGAGTCCATGTATTCACATGGTTTTGCATAAATTTTCCCAGTAAATGTTTCATCATTTGTTGACTGAAGTGTTTGTGTGGAAAATAAAATGTTTCTGCAAAACTGGACAAAGAGTAGCAGCCATCTTGGATTAGTGATATTCATCCACCAGAAATAGTGAATGTTTAACAAATGAAGGTAGCAAATATCTGAATCAATAAATGAATGTTTATAAGTGCATGTGCACAAATAAACGTCCATGAAAATCTATTTGTTTGTGTATCTGCTTTTGTAATGAAAATGTCATATTTATTGAACAATTTTATAGAACATAATTTTATAGAAAACACGTGTACATTTACAGAAAAAAGTGAGTACACATTAGACACATTAGCTTCAGTTTCACCACACTGTTTAACTCTTGTAATAACCTCCAGTTTCTCTGGAACAATGTATGATTTCCTTTTGGGCATTTTGAAGTAGCGTTGTGTATGAAGAATAGCATTTAAGAACTGATACAATATGATCAAAACAGAGGTCTTTTATACACAAAATATGATTGTTAATTCGCAGCTATTGCGTATGTTATATTTATTGCAATTAGGATCAAACTTATTTAGTGGGTTGAGTCATACAACAATTGAGGGCTGTGATTTGACTGTTTGTTTGGCTGATTGAGCCAAGGTGGTGTGTAATTAGGTTGGTGATCAATAAATATACACCTGACTACTTTGTGGCCATTGGCTATGTTTTTTAAAGTGTGAATTACAAACTGTGAAAATGTGTTATCGGTTAGTTGCGGATTTTATGCCATTTTGTGTAAAAATGCTCTGTCATGGATTCCATAATTCAGAGTCCAAGGTCTGACCGTGTTATACCCGATTTTGTGTTATAATGGACCACGGTATAACGAGGCCCGACTGTAGAAAACAAGTTTACAACAATACACCAGCATGTTTGCACAACAAAAGACCACATTACTTAAGAAAGATTTAAAGCCTGATGCAAGTTTCTTATGTGCCAAGAACTGGAAGATATTAAAAACTAAGCAGGAACTTTACTGTGAACAAAGATACCACCAGGTCATACAGACCTCATGATGTGTCTCATTCGGCAGCAGTTTTAACTCATCGTCCACATTTGACAGAAGTTCCTTCAGTTGAATGCCGACATTTTTCACCAGATCAACATATTGTTCGGCACGCGCTTGGTGTACACCCTTTGTCATATCCATCACGGCACGGACAACGCTAGTTGTTGCCTGGTAAACCTTATCACTTGTACGATCTAACTGGATATCGGCAGGTTGTGGTGTAGCCGCAGACATGGATACTGAAGGGGTCTGCAATATATCAATAAATATTACCAATATATGACATTGTTAATGACTAAACTACCGAGAACTGATTGCATCACTTCGAACTGAAGCAAATCATACAACAATAATGACAACAACCAAGATGATCATATTCATCATCGTGATGGCACTGATGGTGTAATTCATGTTATCTTATAAACAATTCAGTTACGAGGGCCATGACGACATACTAGTGGTAAAATCTCATTCATTCATTTTTAATTCTGCCACCATTCCTACAGAAGAGATGACAAACATTCTACTTCACACTCAATGAGTAAATAAAGACATATTTATACAAATTAATCCCAGTCCAGCAACTATCACTTAAAACATGGACTATAAAGATAAATTTGTAGATAGCAAATAGTGTTAATAATACTGTCAACTTGCTAGAAACGTTTATATGAACGAGATAGAATGTAGAAGATTATTGGTAACATGCTGCGTAACAATGATCACCTTACATACTTACTCTATTATGAGGTTTGGCACATATTTCTGGCTTATCCACAATCCTATCAGAATCTTCCACTAAGGCAAACAAACAGATATTTCAAGACAAGTCTTAATTAAACAGGCCACCAGATGCACATATAGCTTGTATAGCTAACATTCAGTGTGTGAATAGGTGAACATTCAGTTGTGTGTGTGTGTGTGTGTGTGTCTGTATGTGTCCATGTGCCCATCTGTAAGTGCAAGTGATGCTCATGTGTGATGACGTTACTGTAAAACAATTATTCAGGTCACCGCTACTACATTTATATTTAAAAATGTATTTAAAAAAGAAATTTTGACATCAAAATAATTACTGAAAAATTAAATAAATATTTACAAACCGCATACACTAATATGTATTTTAGTTACAAAAATAATTCCCTCTAATAAGCCACCATGTCTAAACACATACCCGACTTAGTTAGCCTTGGTTTAGGAGGAGGTTCTGGTTTTATTCTTGGTGATCCAGGTAGTGGAGATGGTGTTGTTTCCTTCGTACTTCCTGGAGACTCATCGTCAGTTGACACTGATTTGTGTGTGTCGCATGGAATCTGTTTTAAAACAGCGTGTTACATGCATTGTACATGTGTTCGTAAACAGGATGATGGCCCGAATAATTTAAAAAATAAATAATCTGGGACATCAATAGATTCGTTTGAAGGTGATTCAAAATATTTATTTGCACATGTAAATGGTCTGATTCTATTTAACTGTCTAGACTGCGTGAGTGGCATTGCACATAGGAATTAGAAGTATCAGTAGATCTATTAAAAAAATTATAACAGTTGTCATAACTGACTTTACGAATATATTGGGTGCACATTTGTCATCTAAATCAGATACAACAGAAATCAACCTAAAATGATGAAATGTCCAAATGAAGATGATTTCTCTGCCTTTTATCAGGATATGCCTCAATGGGTGAATGTCATTTTTAAATTCTATTTGCTGGTGGTATGTGGTATTGTTTTTGGTCAACCATGCTGCCAACACAGTCATAGTTTAAGAAGTATATAAATAAGACAACAAGACAAAACATCAGTTAGTTTAATTAATACTTAATTTAATATCGGTTGGTGTTTATCAATCTGTTTCTATTTCCTTGATATCAGATGGTCAATAGACAATTTCCGCGATGACTGCGCCATCTAGCGAACATCAGTTTCACTGGGCTCGCTGAACCATATGATAAAAACATTAATTTACCAATCGTGAGATCACGGAGATAACAATATGTTTTATATATTGATAACATGTCTATTACAGTTCCTAACTTGATTTATTTTCAATAACATTTATTTTTTCAGGCAAAAATAAACTGTCAACTTTCCCCTTATCAAATAATTTGATCTATTAGTAAAAAGAATTCTACGTTATATTTAATAAAACTGAAACTGCTACAAGAACTTGTAGATCAATTTAGTTCTGTGAATCCCCCAAAACGTAAATTTACAAACAATTAGTGAATTACACTTCTTGTTCCATGCTACTAGTACTACATGGCTGCACTGACCTGCAAACTGCAATAGATGTGGACTGCACATGCATCACAGAAATTGTCTGTTGGAGTTTTTTTAATGAAGGCTTAAAACTGTAGGTAACTTAGTTACTGAACAACACTCTGAAGCCAAGATCTGTTTGTCAACTCAAAAGAACCTTATGTGAATGTACAAATGTTTTATTTAGTCTTAGGAGGTTACACCTATGATATACGGATGAAGAAATTCCATAACCACAGGTATGTATAGGATTTAAACCCAAAATGTAATACTTCAAGTACACCAGGTCCTGGAAAAAAAACTGGTAGTCTGTGTTGTGCTTTAGAGCTAGGGACTGGTACAAAATACTAGACTTACTAGGCAAGTGCTTCTTAGAGGCAAAATATATGTTAATCCTGTCTGTTGTGTGTGTGGTGATTTGCAGTTGTGTTAGAGCTCTTCATGGTAGAAGAAAATTCACAAAATTCTAAGGTCTGATCAATTTAGTCCAATAGAATATATGGCCATTAAAGAAGTGAATATAAATATTTTAGACAGATAATAATATATTCTGTTTGGAAAAATGTTACATTTTATAGGAACAAGTCAACATCTTAAACTGGACTTCAACAATCAAGAAAGTCCATTTTCAAGCACAGTGGGTGAATCCAATGTTTTATGAAAAAATTGGTTTGATTCAAATACAACCAACTTTATTAATAATCTCACTGGTAAATCAAAACTCCTAAAGCCTGAGAATAGAAAAAAAACAGATGGAATTCCCAACTTATAACTCTTCATGATAAACTGTATTGCAAAAGATAGCCCATTATCTGGAATAGGTAGGCTAATAAATATTCTCTTTAGAATAGTTCAAAACACTTGTTGGGCTAGTAAGAAATTTGCCGGTATAGTGAATGTCATATTTTAATAATCTGGAAGGCTAGTGAGGTGAATAAATATTTTTCTAGCCTGACTAAGCTATTAGGGTGAACTGTGTGTGTATGTGTGTATGAATGTGCATGTACACAAGAACATTCTTGTGCACATGCATCAATGTATGTGTGTGTGTGGCTCATTTGAGTTATACCGATCAAATTATATATATTAATAGTGTATTAGCATCATGGAAATAGCCACATGACTAATGTCATCTGGAGTTTTTAACATTTAATATCAAAATAATAGACATTTTAATTAATATCATTGTAATGAAGGGAAAACGATAGCCCAAAGCATGCTATATGAAGACAACACTGACAAAGATAATAAAATTATAAATCATGCAAGAACAACAAATGTATAACATAAACATGCATAAACATCGATAAACCTGCCTGGTGTGGCAGTAGCTCATTCAGTCTAGAATTTCCATAAACATTCGTAGTTACCCTGACCACACCAACAACCTCCTTCCATAATACTAATTAATAACATATACCCATCTACAAAAGATTGTGACCTACACTTATACACCATACACTGGCTATCCACTCATCGACCTAACACTATAGCTGCTGAATCCTTTCTTAATAAGAACAGATAACAATAACTGCTGAAGACACCATTCTTATCAGATAAACATACTATTCAACAATGTTTATAAAGCCTACAACTTTTGACCATTCCTTGATCTTGTCAAATTATTAATCAGTCAATCACTAAATACTCTCTCTCTCTTCCTAAACCCCATCAAGTCTCATCAACTAATCCTCCCCCTTTTTATCCATTTGAATTAACCCTCATCTCTTTCTTATCTCTCAGGTGACCTCTCTCCATTTCAACACTTTCTCAGTATTGTCAATCAACCAATCTCTCACACTCCTATCACTAGCAAGGCTTTTCACTGTTTTTTTACCATTAAACCTACCATATTTTCCTCCTCCTTTTGAAGCCATTTAGCATCTTCAGCTGATTGTCTTTGTTGCTGCTCAAGTCTTTCCGCCAACAGTCTTCTCTGATCTTCAGCTGTTTGAGGTTGTTCCTGCATACACAACGTACCAGCATGTTATCATAACTGTGCCCTCATAAATAAATACTGTAGACCTTCTGTTTTTAAGATACAGAGTCACCCAACTACCTACTTAGCTACCACAACACACAACCTATTCATATCTTATCCTTGCAACCTAATACAATACTATGCTGTTTGATATTCAGGCATAATGCTTTCTTTTCAATATCTTTTAAGCTTGCAACATAATTTCTGTAAAACCATCCACGATATGTTATCAATAGCTACCCTCTTGGTCTCCAGGTCAGACTATCAAATTTCTCTCAACCACACATATGTTAAAGTGCCTAACACGAAACACAACTTATATCAGCAACTATTCGTAACATGTGAGGCAATGTAGCACTTTCTGCAGAAGCTGGCTACAAATGCTTCAGGTCACAAAACATAACATATTAAGAAGCACAGTAACAGACAAGTGCAGATAAAACAACAAATGTGCCTTACACAGATAACTGTGTAAACATCAAACAAAGAAGCCAAACATAAAATAACACAGCATCATGACGTAGTGATGATGATCAGCAATATACTATTTATCACACATCAGTTATTTACCATCATATCATTTCGTAACGACTGCAATACATCACCATTAATAACTCACAAGTCTTGAAAATATTATCAAATATGGTTCACCCTTATGAGACAGCATTATCAAATAAATGGCAGTAACAGGACTTCTATACCGTGACAAACTTACTTTCAGCAGTTTGGGTTGTCTCATACTGTCATAGCATCATATATCCACATACTAAATATGGTGTTATCTTAATATGGTATGGATTGCTACAGCGATAACTGGTTTAAAGATTTAGTTCATATCCAAGTCTAAATGTATTTAATAAATCCTTGAAGAAGTAGCCCCCAAACCCACTAACTGACACATAATTGGTTTTGACACCCCATGTTTAACAAATCAGAAATACTGCCAGTTGACATTGATTACCAGTTACTATAAAGCAGGATTTTCTAAGATTATCATTCATCTGTTACAACTATGATTAAAAAGTATTTTATGTACAGCACAAACAGGACAAAACCCAAAAGGAAATAAAACCCCTTACCATATGTGAGCTGACAGATCCCTGTTGATGATGATGATGATGGGCTGCATATCCAGAATTCTGCTTTGTATAGCCATGTGTTGCTAGGACACTCTGGGCTTGTTCTTTCATCAGTTCAGCTATCTGCTCTGGTGTATAAGCCACGATGTATCCTAGCGGTGGTGGCCCAGGATTGTGTGCTGCATAGCTGTTGACATCTGCTCCCGACATCTTACTGACCCCATAGGCTGGTCTGTGCTTCGGTTCCGGCATCGTATTATAATGTATGGGATAAGGACCAGCCCACATTGTACCACTGCTGCTGTTATGCTGTTTCTGACTAACTTGTGTACCAGGTGCTAGCTGCGTCGTGCTGCTCCAATGATGTGGCTGATGGAATGGTGAATTGGTTGCTGCTAAGTTTGGAGTGGAGCCAGTTGGAGACATCGGATGATGTAACGTATGTAAACCAGGACGCGCTGGCTGTAAAAAAAAGAATTAACATATAAGTGAAACATAATTTAACTTGACACCAAAGTTCACCTAAATGAAGCTGTTATCAGATAATCACATCAGGAGCTAATATGATCTAATACACTCCTGATTTATTTGTTTTCATTCCATCAATAATCAGCTGAATCGGACTCAAAAATGTTCAGCTCATACTTTTGCAACAGCTTCACAATGAAACCAACAAAACTTCTCAAGAATTTAATGGTATAAAAAGATATAATGATAATGTCCTCTATTGTTATCATTCACTGGGTATCAGTGAGCTAACTCTTTGTATGGATCCCTAATCTTTATTATTGAAAACGACTGTTCAACTTTCGTTAAATCTAACCAATTATTAATTCTGTGAAATTTAATCATGCAGAATCTAACAATTCCAAGACTTCTGTGGGGTTTTTTATTGGCACAAAACCAAACTTCGCACACACATTTCATAATACAAAATAAAACTGTTACCTTAGGAGGTGGAGGTAAATCTTCATCAGATCCAGAACCAACAGATGCTAGAGAAATAATAATATACTTTACTATTATTCACCCTATAAAATTATTATTAATAATACGACAATAGGTAATGATTATATTACGACACATACACACACAAACACCCACCCACAAACAAACAAACAAACAAACAAACACAGTATATGCTCATTTATAAGATAAGAAAATAATCCTAGAATCCTAGAATCTAGTAGACTCCTGCAGTTGTTGCTATTCATGAGAAACACTTACATACATGAATATAAATTATGTAAAGAATGATTTTATTTGATAGCCAGTTGTTTCTTATCTTCATTTGCATATGAAAAGGTATATTACATGTCACAGTGATGTTTTTATTAATTATCTTTCCACTCTAAATGATGGTTGGACATATGAGACAAGATCCTTAGAAGTTACCATAAATAGAATTCAATTAGTACATGAAGTTGTCTTATAGATGAACACACACACACACACTGTTATTCAACTCACCCCATGACATTGCCTGTATACGTCTGTTGTCCATACGCATCTGTTCTTCTTGTCTGGTTCTTTCTTCCAGTAATATTTCACTGAGAAGTGATACATACAGTAAATCTACTGTATTCTATTATACAAATCAGTGTGTGTGTGTGAGGGTAATGGGGGTGCCTGTGTTGCATTATATTGCATTATATTGCTATCTGTTGTGTGAGTGAATATAAGTGTTTAAGAGGGTGAGAAACAGATATGGAGAATGGATTTGTAGCTGTTAAAACATAAAGATGAAAATGACTATTAAAAATGACTATTAAAGCCCGCCCAAGCAACAAAACACCTACCTGAGATAGGATTTCACCTCTGAGAAGCTTGGTCTACGAGATGGTTCATACGACCAACAGGCACACATCAAGTTGTACATTGACGGAGGACAGTTAGGAGGTAATGGTAATCTATCTCCAGCTTCTATCTTACCAATCACATCATTATTACGTACACCTTGGAATGGCTTAATACCATACATCAGTATTTCCCACATACACACACCTGTATATTAAAGATTAGGTCATTATGTGTCAAGGGCCGGAACAAAATACTGGCCAAAATTATAAACAGTATGGAAATTATGAATACGCTGGCCATGTTTTTACTACATATAATGTACAGGGTCAAACATCAAATATATCATATACTGACCAAACATCCACACATCACTGGATGTAGTGAATCTTCTGAAATTTATTGACTCTGGAGCCATCCACTTAATCGGCAGCTTTCCTTTTGTTGCTTAAAACAGAATAAAGAGAATCGTGGTTCAGACACTTTACTGAATTCACATTAAAATGTATGTAAACTGTCAATCTATATCTTTGTGTTATCTAACCTTTATAATAGGTCTGGTCTTCCACCCATCTGGACAGTCCAAAATCAGCAAGTTTCACACATTCTTCAGATGATACAAGAACATTACGTGCTGCTATATCTCTGTAAGAATGAAATTACAACACATTAAACAAATGTTTTATTAGTGTTGTCAATCTCATGACAGTTAGCCTAGTAAGATATTAATATTTGTTGAGCCGTCATGGCTTAGTTAGTTAGAGCATAGGACTCATAACCGAAGGGTCATGGATTCAAGACTCCCAAGCTGGCGACTGGTTCACTCAGCTAGAAATGAGAACCTGACAGAACATTATGGCTATGTGTTTGAGTAATGCTTTGCACCTATAATGGCAGCATGCTTTATACGCTCCCTGGGAGTTGAGATGTGTGCTGGATTGGAACGGATCTTAGTCAGGGATAATAATACTGTAAAGCACATTAGAGCAGCTATCTAGCTGAATAGGGCACTATATAAATATCACATTATTATTATTATTATTACAATTTTTATGTTTTGCAAAGAATAAAGTATGAGTGGACATGCAATATTAATTCTGCTTTGTAAACAGAAGGTATCATATAGACAATTATTGATTGGTGAAAACCTACAGCATTATTAAGTTTTAAGATATAATACTGTGTTATATTTTATAAGTACAGCCACATTCATTTCTAAGATAGTGAACCATTTTTGTATATATGGGACTGATATTTAAAATATAAAGATAAAAAGAATAATTAACAGATACATTGACACAGAGACCCAAGTTTATTAATTCTGAGGTCACTTTAAATTTAAGCCCAAATCATACATATAAGTATAATAACAGTTAATAAAAATAAACTAATCATACTGTTGTTTTATAAAATAATCATAGCACACACACAATGTACTATACATCTCCCAAACATGCATTTACTGTTGCAGAAAAATAGTCCTAGTACACCTGTCTTACAAATAAGATATAAGATAATTAGCACATTAAAACAATTCTTTGGTAGGCAACAATGGTTTTTAATGCCATGATTAGTCACTTTATCACATATATCTTGGAAGGTATACAAAAACCTTTTTTTTGTGGGTAGAAATGTTTTAATAATTTTGAACTAACTGTGATGTGGCTGATTTACTATACAGCAGAATATGCACACATTCTCAGTGTTAGCTCACAGAGAGTGATGATGACACACACACACACACACACACACACACACACGCACAGACTTGCAAGACTTGGCAAAAGTATACCGGCTATGTGGCCTCATGAGTAGAGTTTGGGACTAATTACCCATGGTTATGGTCATGGTGTGTGGGAGGTCATGGGTTTGAATACCAGCCATGGCACTATGGATGGAGGAGTTTTTCATCCAACCAGGTAATTAGCAAGGTTTTCTCCACCGAATATGCCATAGATTGTAAATTCTAAATTTATTTAGAATTAGTTCCTGTGGTGAAGCTGTAAATTACAGACAATATGTGTTTCCCTCATTTGAGGTAGCCAGCCATGTAAAATAACTGCCATTTTGGCCAATATTATTATTGTTGTTATTTTATTATTATTATTATTATCATCAGTACCCAACTCTGCCAAGCTGAAATTACAGAGTGGAAAATCACAGAAACAGTTATTCATAAAGATGTCTCATGTGGAAATAAAATATCCATGTTTTATAATGCCATTAGTATTGGACAGTGTTAGTATTTGATAGTATCAAAGTTCTAATAAACTGAAAATATCAAATGCCTGGAATTAATCTTATCTATAATTTGCATAATAAAATGTACATTTCAGAGTAGGATGAAAATCCCCAAATAATCACTGTATATTGATGTCATAGCATGAGAACATTATAAATATTAAGAAATCTGTGTAATCACAAAAGTAAACACTGATTACGATTACATCTACAATGTAACTTGATAACAATTAGACTGCATCTGGAAATGACAAGTATGATTACTTCAGATAACATAATGGATTACAAATGATTACGATTACCCCATCTCTCTGTTCATCAACACTCATTACATTTTACCAAACTCTACTTTATACCAGAGGAATAGGATAAGTTACCATAGGAACAGCATACCTGTGGACAAACTTCTTGCTTTCTAGATAAGATAGGGCAGTGCTCAGTTGATAACAATACATTATTAATGCGTCAAGTCTTAACCTCTGTTTGTTGTTCTGCAGAAATGCTCTCATCTACAATATTCAGAAGACACACATATATTGCTCTGCTGTTATCATGTAAAGTCAGCAATAGCCAATATTCATAGACAAGAACTAATGATGTGATTTTAATTAATCTATGACATACCTCCCCTAACTTGGCAAGTTCCATCACTATCCACACAGGAGGTTCAGCTGAACTGATTCCTATCAGTTTTATTATGTGAGGATGATCAAACTGCTGCATTATGTCTGTAATGGTAACATAATTAAAACAGTCTTGACTAAGTGTTGATACTCGTTAGCCTAATAAATATTCGCACAAATCATATCCAATCCACTTTCTATTACAGTGTGAAATATGACATGATAACTAGGTGAGGTGGTTTCTGTAAATAAATTGTTGATGAAGATGGGAAATGTTTAAATTGCAAACATTAGTTCATGCATTATTATTCAACTTGTAATTCTTTCATGTTATACTTGAATTATCACCCATGCTGTCATAAGTACAACAGTACATAAAAATGGTGAAACACGGTGTACAGGCATCTTGTTTCCACTCATATGGTAATGGTCCACATAAACAGAACTTTCCACAAAGACAGTTCTAAAGGAATACTATTTGAATTTGTTTGATCAATGTATATCAATCCTTCATAGTGATACATATCTTCTGCTCTGTTTCTACAAAGTGATGATAATCTAACATATAGTGGACTAAGGTTTAACCTTTGTAAATGTATAATTCTTACAATCTAGCTTCAAACACCAACAAAGTACCAAAACAAAACTGTTGAGTGTGTTCAAATAATCCAATCTACCTGTAACACTTTATTTAATGGTAGAAATATTCATAAATATTTATTTTTAACCACTGAAGGAGAGTTTTTCTAGTGATTACATATATAGTCACAAGTTCATACCGAAGTCACCCCTATCCCATCTACGTGTACATAAACAAATTGTGGGTTGAGATTATTCATAGAAATGGACCATGCAATGATTTCTGTAAAACACTGAAAATTACATAAACACAGAGATACTAATTGACAGATTACGAGTTCAGGAGGTTAAGGGACAAAATAAGATCAAATTGTAAAAACAACATTTGATCAATAATAATAATAATATTGGTTGAAATAATGTTTCTCGTTAGATCATCAGAGGTATTCATATACGTATCTAAAAGGTACATAGATTATGATTCCCAGTGTACTACAGGATGCTGTTAATTAAGTTGAGTCTAGCTGTTTAACCTTGGCAATGATTACACATGACATATGGCTAAGAGGCATCTGCGATCTGAGCCACATAATGATGTTAAACTTTTCTCCCTAAAGACAACAAAATGGGACATTATTGTTATGCATATAAGCATGCATTCATGTGTGCTTCTTTTTAATTGTTGATGGTAAACGTTGGGAATAATTAATAAAAAACAAAACAAGAGATTACCAACTAAATTTGATTGCCATCAAGCTAATGACTGATCCCAAACCAATCACTGCACCTAAATCATGGATGGATGGGTTTGTGGCTAACACTGCACAAACCATATAACTTTACAGGAATAACATGATGTTAATTCATAAAGCTGTGGGCTGTTTTATGAAAAATACTAACAAGTCAACCTAAGTTAATCTTAAAGATCACAATTAGCTAAGTACTGATCAAATGGTTTTCTATAATATAAAAAGTAAATATTTAACGTACAAGCTTCTTCCAGGAACTTGTCAGCCATCGTGTTACCATCCATCTTACATGTTTTCACAGCTACTTCAATCTCAGATTTCTCCTAATGTAAGAAAATCAATACAACATCATTAATTTAATATCTGATGAGCTGTGTCAACATCTTCAGAAAACATCAATCACAATCAGACAAGTGACCAGGGAATCACATATCATTCATCAAAGACAAAAATAGTGGCACAATAATCTAATTACCAATATTCCCTTACTGACCAGCGCACAACTGCATTTCTGCTCGCTCTATGGGTTTTTATGTGATAGCAGAAAAGAATCAGGATGATAATAAGATAGTTAACAATTGTTATTATCATATAAAGCTATCTAAACAGAAATTTAATAATGTGCTGTATAATCCTTAGTATGTTTTGGGAGAAATGTAACTACATAATCAATGAATAATTATAATAAGAATAACAAGAAATAATTAAATTTAAACATAACTGATGATTGTTGGATGTTGTTTACTATACTGAATGTATTTATAAATGATTCTTAAAGATGACAAGCAGTAGTCATGAATTTGGCACATTACGTAGTTCAAATAAAATGTTATGTTGTTTATAAGCTTATACTTATTATTTTTCTATTTTTTACCTTTAAAAATCAAAATACATAAGTGCCGTATTATGTGTGATATCACTGGAATCATTTATAAACAGTGATGATGATTGATGTTTAGTATAGTGATGATGGAATCTTTTATTTGGGCACAAAATGTTTTTACTTAAAATATGAGTATTAATGGGATATTAATGGATAGAATTCACAAACTTTTAACGAGCAAAGATACACCCATATTTCAGAAGTGTAATAACTGAATTCCTGTACGCTTATGATTAGAAATATAGATCTATATGTCCAAATTCCAGGACTTTCAAGGACCTCTACAAAACTTCCAGGACTTTCCAGTCCTGGAATCCACATTTTCAAATTCCAGGACTTTCAACATTTTCAAAGACCTGTGCGAACCCTGTAACAATACATGTTCATTTCATTTTCAAAGAAACTAGATCTGTTATATATTTCTGAAGTGGTGATGAATTGTGTTTTTCATCTGAAGTACACATTCAGTTTTCGTATATCTATGATCAACTAATCAGAAGACTTACAATTTAGGAAATTAAAGCCCCATTAAAATTACTGTGAATAAAGCAGTAACTACAAACCATTCAACAATTTTAGTAGTAGTTACTGAATGACTCAATTTCAAAAGAAATTTTCAGTATAATTTTATAAACATTAAAAAATAATTATTGACTTTGGATGGGTAAATCATTTAGAAATAAATAGCTGCATGAATGTAAATTCATAAGACAAGCTTATTAAAAAACACCAATCAATTAAAATTTTACTGTACAAGATCTAACAAAAGAAAGTACACATCCATTGTTTCTATGCTTGACTTCAATCACATCACATGAATATGCATATAGAATGAATGAGAAACTATTTTCACATTCAACATCTCCAGGATCACTCCAGGAAAGCAGAAATAATATACTTTTAAGCAGGCAACTTTTACAAAGTAGATGTTGAAAACTATTATGACTGCAAGGTTCTAAAATATGAAAAACTGTGACCCATAATCTTTAAGAATGACCAGACATGGCATTCTAATAATATTTAGTGATCTGAGGCTTTTAGCTTAATGACAACTATTACTGACACGTATTAATAAATTTTAATGCACACACACACACACACACACATATATATATATATATATATATATACTTACATCATCAAGTGTATAGATTCCCTTGTGAACATCACCAAACTGACCTTCACCCAATATCTCACCAAGTATGATGGCTTCACGATCTATCTCATAATCTTTTGCTGAAAATATTATGTAAAAAGTACACATCTGGATGCATCAAATGTTAGTAAATCTCAGTGGAAACCACTCCATTAGTGTGTGGGGTTGATTGGTTGGTAGACTGAAGTCAGTGTGTATGCTAATCTGAGTGACAATTATTTAGACTTTTACAGATGCACAGCTCCTGATTACCGATCCTGCGGCACAAATACTTACATCCAGGTGTAGAATAATCTCCTTCATCTTCAATTATCTCAGCATAATCAGACACTCCTGAAGTGATGTGTAAAAGTAAGTTTTATTTTTATTGCACATGAGTTAGATAAGTAAATGACAATATATATATATATATATATATATATATATATATATATATAAGCACCCCCAATACATACATAAATAAAATACCATAATTTAGACTAAACTAAATTCAACCAGAGGTAAATCAATATGACCTTCATACTCACGTTCACCAACACCAGTACCACCTAGAGTTCCATCTTTACTACTGGTACCAGTTGATCTATTCATGCTAAATGTTAATATAAACAGTTTACAATTACATTGTCTTAACATCATGTCTTATTTATACAGGGTTCATACACATTTTGACAACTAGTAAATTGTGTCTATGTTTGAAAAAGCACATAGTGAGTTTAAGCGGTATATCCAAAGAAGAATAATGATTAAGGAATACTCCTAGTACACATATTATGCATGTGAAAATGGCTGTTTTGTTATGACTCCTTATTGTGCACTGTTATCAAACCTCACATAATTTACACTGAACAGTGAGTTATTCAAATAAAGATGTACAGAAATCTGTGTTTGGACTAATACATAACAAATACTAAATGGTAAGAAACTTGATTATAGCTCAGCTGGTTTATGCAATGCATTGTACTACAAAATCTAGCACTGTTCTGCAAAAATTACGCAGTATTCACAATAAGAAAGTTCTAGTTTTTTCAAACCAAGGCATAATGAATGAATGAATGAAGAAATTTTAGGCCAAGAGATTATTGTTGGGTTTAGATAACATTCTGGTTTTCACATGTTCCAGTATGGACAAGTTACACTGTATAAAACCATTAGCAATAAGATTTGACACAACACACAGAAATTACTAAAACATCCTAATATAACTAACCTATCTCTTGGGGTTCTTGGTAAACTTTCACCTGAAATTTATACAGAAAGTGGAATCATTTAACATGGATCTGAATAAACAGAGATTCATTTAATGCAAAAACATTAAAGAGGGAAAGCTAATCTGTTGATTATTGAAGTGAATCTCTAATGATAACAACCATAAGATTTTTAATCCGAATGGAATAAACCTATTACAGAGAGTAAAGTGTAAATATTAATAAACACTTTATAATCAGTTGATAATACATTTTTGTACATCCCTAACACTTGGCTAATACATTTTACATGAGTGCATTGTGATGATATCAACAACTGAAGTAAAACCAACAAATATCCCTGTAATTAGTTTTAATACAACTCTATAACAATTAATTCTTAAAACTAACCTGAAAATAGATCAATTCTGTGTAATTTTGGTATTTAAGTGATTTTGTTATACTGGTAATCTGAATGCGTTCAAGAAATACTAAATAATACTTTACAAAAGAAAAGGTGCCATGAAAAAGTGACCACTAGAAACAACTTTTCATTACTTTGTTTTAATAAACAAGTAAAAACCTCTCTGAAATAATGATAACCTGTTATTATTCATCTGTCACTGTGTGTATTTTGTAGGGTGGGGGGGGGGGTTTAATTCCTAAGATTCAGTTATTTATTTCATCATTTACTTTGATTACATCAAGAACTAACACAATTTTTAAAAGCCTAAAATATGCTAAAATTATATGGCTTCAGGAAATGTCCAATAAAGATGTGGGGAAAATATGATATAGTGATACATATGATAGTTTAAGACAAGACAAATTCTACTGGTCTATCTATGAAATTTACATGATACAATTATTACCTGTGATAAACAAACTCATCAATAACACGAAAATGCAACTGACCAATCTCTGATAGGAACTACTTTCAAGACTACCAATACCAAAAAATGTAAACAAAACATAAACAAGTGAATGAAAGTGTGAAAAGAAATATCTATATAAAGGCAACAAATGTTGTGAAAGGTAAACAAAAGCACACACACACACACACAATAAATGTCACATCACCAAGGTTTATTACCTTCTGACAAACTTGTATCAGAGTATGTGCGTTTTTTGCAAGCTTGCAAAGAAATCAGAACACAAAGCTCAAATATAATTATGTAACACATTACGCGACCGACATTAGCATTATCATGCGCATTTTCAGTAAAACAAATACATTCCATACTGAAAATAAACATGAAGATAGATGCCATCTAAAGCATGGACTGAAATAAACTAACAGAAGATATGCTTAGCACTTGCTTATAATGCTTAGTAACAGATTACAGCTCGCTGTTGATTAACTATATACGTCAGCAGCCAAAAGTTACGCAATCACAGAATTATGATGGAGAAAATTAACAACAAAAACAGATATTTTATCAATTAGAAGGAAAAGCTGATAGTATGTTTATATTTTTAGAGAATGTTTAGCATCAATTATACAGAAATGCTAATAAAACTCTATATCCAATTCAACTGTGAGAACACAGTTTACGCCATTGACTTATCACACAAGTAACTGTTAGGCCCAGACAATGAAATTAACTGAAAATATACTTTTGTGGAGAACAAACACATGCTATGTATTTTGTTGCCCCACAAAAACATCTATCTTCTTTTGACCATGCTGAAAATCCTAGCTTTAAGTAACGTATTAGGAAGCCTAAGTAAGAGTATACCTTTTCTGTTCCACCTGGTGTTGTTGGTACTCGTGACAAGACCACAGTAGCCATCTATTAAGTCAGCCATATCCTCAGCCGTTGAGAGAGAAGGACAAGTTATGGTCAAAGGCTCTGTGGCCCCAGTTATCTTAATCTGAACGAGGCCCTTTAGATCACTCTCACTGGCCACAGTCTGGATAGAATACACCTGATCAAAATCTGCCATATGTGTTGGCTGTAAAAGACAAACAAGACAGAACATAAGAGCTAAATAAGGATTTGTTTAATATCCGTGGCTCTGTATTGCTTTATTTTCTGAGGATCTATCAATTCCTGGAATTAAAATATTACCTACAACAATTCCAGGCTATAATAACTTCATTTTCCATTGTTTATCATAATTAGCAGCAACGAAACCAGAAATTGGAAATATTCAAACTATCATCTTATACATACCGCTGAGGCCTTCTCTGTAAGATAACTAATACCAACATCAGGACCGATCACCAAGTCTATAGATACACTCCAACCACTCTGTAAGATATAAATAGGACAGGTGTTGTGAAGGAAAGAGACAAGACAAGTACAAATATCAAAATGTAGCATAGTATTCCAGCATTCTTCTAACATTAAGATGTTCTGCATATAATATAAACATCAAACATTTGATAATCAATTAATTACCAATCATATTTGTCCTGATACAGCTCACAACCAAAACATAATCAACACTGGAAATCACCAAAAAATATGGACTTACTCACCCCTAGAGCACATTTAAATATTTCCTGGTCAAAACTCCATACAGTAGACAATGTCTCAAAGAATTTAAACACACATTCCTCTTCAGACAGAGAACTGTATTCCTTAAATGTATGCTGGATAATCTTACGGAGATTCTTTGGCTGATAATGACATACAGAAAGATACAATTAACTAACATATTAACAAATATGTTTAAAAAGTGAAAACACTTTTGTTACCATAAACTAATAATTATATTAGTACATTTTTTTAAATAAAAAGCAGTTGTACATTAACAAATATTAGCATAAATTAATTTTACTTCTCACTTTGAAACTGTCAATGATCTTCTTCGGGAGAAATCGCTTTAAGCCAATATCTTTTTCCAGGTACTCCATATTGGATTTCTTCTCCAAAGCATTCTTTTGCATGTCTTTGAAAAAACGCCTTAAAACATAAATTATATATAAAGTGACTACCAGATACAAATAAATTTACCTTTTCTTGGGTAACTAGATACTAAAAAACTTCGATAACAGTTACCATGGTTTCTACAATTCTGAATTTTGATACTATTTTTCATTTTCATAACTTGAATTTCTTCTAACTTAGAATTAATTATAATTGCCACCAATATTTCAGTCACAGATTTGTGTGTGTTTGTGAAAATGCATATCTGTGCATGTGTGTGTATGTGCATGTGCATCCATGTGTTACATACAGCCTATAATAAGCATTAAGCTGTGTGACCAATCTCTAGACACTTGTTTTAACATAACAGGCTAATTACACTGACCTGATTTCTATACATCCAAGTCTTATTGCTACATCCTGGTCCACACTATCAGCTATGTTTTTCATATAATCACTTCTCACCTGTAACCATTTCAATAACACCCCATTTAAACAAAATACACATATTACGATATAAACAGAGAATCAGTGAATCACACTTTGGACATAATTATTGTATCTTTAACACATGTTAATACCAGACATAACAACAATTATCATACCTGGTCATAGAAATAATAGAATGTTACTCGATCCTGAGCCAACAAGTCATGAAAACTTTTGGGCAAATAGCGAACCCTCAGCTCATACCTGGGAAATATACAGCAAAGGCACAAAACATTATTAAAATAAGATAGTTATAAATCACCAACAGTTAAATATAAATGTGTGTGTATGTGTGTGTGTGTGTAGAGGTATATAATTTACTCATACTATCACAGAGTACAATGTGCTAAAATTACAACATAACAGTGCAAAATAATTGATGTGTGTGCAATATTTTAAATGATACATAAAAAATAAAAGCTCATAATGTGATCTATTTAGTTGTCAGCATTTCAACAACAACTGATAAAATACTACAAATTTCATTATTAACAATATTTACCATGTTTAATTTATTTTTAAGTTAATTTAATAAACCTTCAAAAATACTTCCATTATTATTTAAGCAATAGAGCAAATACCTTCTCTTTAAAACAACAACTGAATTGGACTTTTCATACATTTTCGCACATAATGATATCAATCCTAAATCAGACAATTCCACCGCTTCTTTTAACAATCAAATACACAGAATAAATAAGATTTCACTTGACTAATTCTTCCTTAGTGATCATTTCATGAAACAATTCAACAAAATATCCAATTACTCCTATGTGCAAACATTCCTAACCCAAATTAGTGAATTCCACTTTATTTTAAAATTTTACAATGCAATTTATATTATAGAGTGGATCATCAAAGCTGATTCTGTAGTGTGGAATGGAACTGAATCCATGTATGGCTAAGGATAACTTGTATTATCTAATACCAGGGCTGTGACGAGCTAAGAATATCAAAATTGATTAATCGAAGTCATAAAATCAAATTGCATCCGATTAATCACCAAAGATTTTCAGTGTTGATTCTCAAGTGATCAAGCCTAATTATGCAATATTAACGATTATTGGATATTTAGTTTTTTTTTTAAATCATGTGTGTGTGTGTGTGTGTGTGTGTGTGTGTGTGCATGAAATTCAAAAGTAACTTGCACGCATAATTTCAACACAAGAAAATTTATAATGTAACAAATGCATAAGATCAATAAACCATATTTTATTGATATTAACAGTTATTTTATGGGATATTTTGAGCTTGTCAACTTCATACAGATATTTACCACTGATATAATTTTAGCCACTAACACATCCTCAATCTAATTGTCAAGGTCAGTAGTCCAGTACATTAGCACTGATTAGATCTAGTGCAGAAACTAATTGGCCAATCACAGCACACATTACATCTTAGAACCTTTGATGATGATTGATGTTTTATGGCCACTTTTGTGCACATGGTAGGCTAAATGGGCCGAGTGACCTCCAAAGTTAATGTAGCAAAGTCAAAGATGAAACAACCTTCAGATATGTCCCCACCAAGATTCGAACCTGGGTGGTAGTGATCTGTGGCCCAACATGCTACCGCTAGACCACGGAGGCGCCCTCTTAGAACCTTTGAGCTACATTTGTTGATTTGGGAAAGTTGTTCTATATTGTAGTCCATTCATTGCAATTTAAACACCACAGTTGGGAAAAGAATAGCAACAAATAACAATTATTGATTTCAATAAATGATTATTACCCTAAATCGAATTGCATCTGATTAATCGTCTACTCATCGCAGCCCTATCTAATAATACCACTATGACAATTTGTACTGATATTAAGATGATGATTGATGTTTTACGGGCACTTTTGTGCACAAGGGAGGCTAAATGGGCTGAGCGACTTCCAAAGGTAATGAAGCAAAGTCAAAGATAAAACACCCTTCAGATATGCCCATGTCAAGATTCGAACTCCAGTAGTAGTGATCTGTGATCCAATGAGCTACCAATTAGACCACAGAGGCGACCTTGTACTGATATTAAAACTCAGTACACACTGCTGATACATAAAATGCTTAAAAAATAGAGCCATACCTCCATTCGTCGCTTGGATGAAGTGCCTCATACTTTTGTCGTACTTGATACATGCTAAGGTTGCCATGGAGCCAGTAGAATTCATCAGAGTTGGTGTGAGTTAGTCGCAAGGCATAAGATGACTTGTAAGCACGCTGTCCCGCTGCTAACTTGTTTACTATCACCTGAACAATATCCTATGAGCAACAGAAATAATAAGCGAGAAAGACAGTGTAATGTAAATAATCCGTAGTGAAATAAAGAAAGACACAATGCCAGCTTGCTGACTGACTTACCTTGATGTCAGTGGCATCACCACACTTCACGACATTAAAGCCACTAGCCACTAGATAGACCTTCAGTAGAGATTTGTCCATACCAGAGAGGACGCTCCCACTGCGTGAGATGGACGTCACATTGGTACACTTCGCATTACCATTTACACCGCTGTCGGAGCTAGAGAGTTCAGTAGTCGCCATGGAGGTGCATTTATTGTCATGGTGCCAATACTGATTGTTAAGGGAGAGACATGACTGTGGACGGTCTCGTGAAGGCAGTCTTGGAGCACCTGTTGACAGCTTCTGGCTGCTTGTACGGATCAAACTAGTCAAAGATGGATTCTATTTAAAACAAAAATAGGCAACCATTTAGAGCAGGCTCATTATCTGGCCATAATTACTTCCTTGCTATTAAATATGCACACAAGAAGTTCACTTCACATTGGCTTAATAGATTGCTGTTGTCACTGATGCACACACACATACACACACCAGAGAGAAAGGAGGGCATGCATGCACACATGCACAGAGAGAGAGAGAGAGAGAGCAGCAGCAGCAACAAAAATTCCATTTAACAGTCATAAATAAACTCATTTCAAGTCAGTTAAGGAACCCTATTGACGTCATTTCAATACATGTACTACATGGATTATAACTGCTAACAAGCAACATCTGATAAATCCTGTTATTGATGCAGCATATTCAAAATATGTACACCTTCGGATGTCTCCATTGTTTAAATCTGCTTGGTGTAGGAATATTAAGTCTTCATGCAAAACCTACTTGAAAATGACATATTTGTGTTTGCCTGTTTGGAAAGAACCAGTCTTCCAAGCATGTATATGACAGGTATCTTAAACAAAGTTGAGTGGAGATGTTCAGTCTTGGTAATGATCACATGTGGGACATATGGCTGACAGGTGACTCCCTATGGAAACAAATCTCTAGATTTCAACCCACAACCTGGAGGTCTGCAGCACAGTGCTCTATCTACTACACCATCAGAACGCCAATACTTGTAGCAGATGTAGCAAGAGCATTAATATCAGAAACCATTATTGACTCATATTACAACTAACAACATCTGGTGGAAAGTAAGATACACCGATCATCGAGATAAAGCTATAAAATAGTACAGCACCCTACATCTGTATAAAAAGGTCAAAATATTCCCTAAAATAATATTCAGTTTGATACCTCACCCCCACCCCCATCCCACCCATACACAGCCTGAAGCTCATGGTTCCAATGCTGAAGATTAGTGTCCACTTTCCAAAACCGATTAATAATTAAAGAGAAGTATTGATGCAAACTTATCTGAAAAAGCATCAGCTACCTAAACCTATATCAACCATTAAGGGCCACCCTGAGGATGGATTAAAACCACTCCGGACACAGTGAGATGGACACAATTACCACCATCACTTTACCAAGTAAACAACGTTCTAATCTACTACATCAACCTGACTGAACAGTAGAAAACAGATGCCTTATGGCTAGCCTTGACAAAACATCTCCCCAGGATTCATCACAGTGTTAAATGGCCAATTAGGAGAGTATTTATGATAAACTGTGTTTAACATCAATTGTCTCTTGCTGTCAAACACCCTCCAGCCTCAAATACTAACATTTACAGATAACTATAACATGGCAGACCATGTTTATACGCCAAAGGGGTATTTTAAGACCCAGTTTACTCCCTGGAAGTTTTCTCTGCTCAAAACAATAATTACCGGTATCTCCTTATTTGTTTGTCTTTTAATACTTATTTTCACTTCTTACCAAGCAGTGCAACATGAGAATAAAACAATTAATGATTGGCTCATTTTATCTTAGACAGATGACAACTCATAAATGTACATAAAACTTATGTCAGGATTCGAGGATTAAGACATGTAGAGGACTTAAAGTAGCAGGTTTTCTGGTAAGACCAATGTAGATCATAATAAGTGAAAATGTGGCTATTATTATGTTTATTATATACCACATCTATACAGCATCATCTTTTTTTTTCATGAGCGAAATCTGTTTAAAGACACTTTACAAAAGATTGTAATAAGAATTCATATAAAATATAGTATTATGAGTATTATGACCAGACACATCATTATTAACAAATAAAACCAATAAATACACAGACAATCTTAGTAAATATTGCAATATGTTAGAAACAAGTGAGTTTTGAAAGATAACAATGTTTAAAAATGACTGAGCTTCATAAACTTGACAGTTGTTTGGCCTAGTATGGCACTAAGTAAGTCCTAGGACATATGTCAGAGAGGTGAATATCTAGGGAAATAAATTCCATAAACTAGAGCCACTAAGAAGTGTTTGAGAGAGCCAAGACCTTAGTGTGCTTGTTGGTCAGGATAACAAACAAAACTGACCTAAAACTTTAAAAATAATAATCTGCATGCCCTAAAGAAACTGTTAAAGCACACAGGCTGTTAAATTATTGGATGTTTACAAAAACTGTAGTGTGTGGAGGCATGTCTGCATGCACACATGGATAGTAAAAAATTACCTCTCTTAGTATCAGTTATCTCTATGAATAAACTGGTCATGAAAAAGTCATTTACAAAACAAATTGGAACAACTGATTGTAAAATAGAAGTTCAATGAATGATGTTGAACATAAACTTTAAAAGTACATTAAATGAACATGTTTTAATGTTCTTGGGTATATTAAGATAAAATTCTCACATTTCATATTTAATTAGCAACTGCAAACTTATTTCATTATTTCCATGGGTTTTTCCTGCCGTAGCTATCATTACCACACGCGCTCAGGCACACGCACACACACACAAACACACACACTATTATACCAGAGAAGACAAAAACATAAAGTTTGTCATTGTACATTTTTTAGACTGTCAGCATACAAATTATATCATCATGGGGTCCCAGCTTCTATGTAGCCATTAAGCACCCTATAGTGGGGGGGGGGTGAATTACAATTACTCTACCACTATTAATCCATAATACTAATATCACCATCATAGATACCAAGTATAACAACAAGCTAACAAATTTTGATTGTATCATGGTGAGATGATGTACATCATTACAGTACAATTGTGACCTGTAAGATCTCAACACAACATGTTTGAAGGCTAGTGTTCCAATTAGAGTCTTGAATATCGTCTTTTGGTCACGCCATACCTCAAATGAACCATATGTCAATATGGATACGAGAGGACTGAAGAAAAAATCTTAAAGCTTACACATGTTGTCACATATATTCCTGTATGAGTTATTACAGAACAGTTTCTGAAGTCTGTCACAGAAAAACAACTCTTATAGTATGTAGGCCACTGGGGCATAAGTGAGTGAGTGAGTGAGTACATTGTTTAGCCTTGACATTCAAGGTCACACCTGAGATATATAACAGGGGGGGGGGGAATCCCTAGGGAAATCAAAGGATCAGAGAGCTGAAGCAGTTTATAGATACAGGTAACAGTGAGATTTGAAGAACAATAAATATTCTATGGTTTATAAATAAATTCTTCACTTACACTTAAATGTCCCTGAAATAAAATATATGAGCAGCTACACACACACACACACACACACACTGTTATTCAACTAACCCCATGACATTGTGTGTGAGTGTGTGAGAGCCCCCCCCCCCGTGTGTGTGTGTGTGTGTGTGTGTGTGTGTGTGTGTGTGTAATCAATCATCATATTCTAAGTAAAACTAAACATTTTTAGCCTTTGTTTCACCTAGTATTCACTCTTTCAGTTTATAGGATTGGTTTACTAAATACAGCATACAACTTTCATAAGATTTTCTACAGAAAATGACTAATACTAATAGTAGTTTTCACTTCTTATGAATATTAACACACCCAAGTAATGGCAAATGCAATGCAAACAGTAGGTTTATTTCCTAATCGTTCGCTAACTGATACAAAGCACAATGCTAAATCATGGATAAAACTTACATGATGACAAATAAACCCATCATGGGATATTTAACAAATGATAAAACAGCAAAACAGACATGAATTCAGTTCATGTTGGAATATTGACATTTTGTGGATGAGGAGAGACAGCTGTTTTAAGCTGTTTGTCAAAAGACATCTGGGATTAGGTTCAGCTGGAGACTGTGTTGCATTACATCACAATGGCAAAGGGTTAAGATGGAACAGGACAATATTATCACGGCATTTATCCTATACATATACACATGACCACACACACACACACACACACAACATAGCATGCCATAGCATAACATATCAAATAAACACTGTCCTGGCTTAGAAGTATACATCAACAATGGACCTGTGACCTGTCAAGTCTGTATTATTACTATCTTCTAATAAATGAATGAAATTCAACACAATATAGATATCATGACTAGCAGTGATATACTACTATCTAGAGTGAAGTAACAATCTATCTTCTCCAGTTAGCAGCACAATCATTCACTCTACTCTCAATGACTTCCTCCCGCAATGTCCTATCACCTCCCCTTGCCCAATCCCCACACCCTCTCTCCCTTGCCCGCTCCATCTTCCCCTCTATTGTACTAGATGAGATATCAACAACAAAAATTGAAGCATGTGTGTATGAATAGCACGAAATGTCTAAAACTGCATTACCCCCTCTAAACCACAATACCCCCCCCCCACACACAAATAGAAAGTAACGTTACGGATATGAAAATGTGTTATTAGTCTATTAGGAATGGTCACCGAAGTGTTAAGAGGCAGCTAAATACAGCGAAACCTTCACCATGATGATGACTGCCAGATCAGCCTCCATCGGTCTGACACTGAAAATACCCTGTCATCAATCAATGTCAGAGGCGGACCAAAGCTAATAGTCAGTGATCTAATCAACATCTAAGTGAGTCAGCCAATAAATCAACAATGGCAGATAATTATCATCACTTTAACAGATTGATTGTTTAGTTGTTCAGTGACGGGTACTGTACGGGTGTCCGACCCGGAGTGGATCATTTAACATGTGACATTGTTATAACAATACGGTGAGATCTGTATGGTCAGACATTATCTGGACACCTTGTCACATACACGGGATCCCTATCGGACACCTGGTCACACAGCTGATCCCCATCTTATAGTCACACACAGGATCCCTTTCAAACAGACATTCACATAGCAGATCCACATCATACAGTAACAGAGAGGATCATAAACAGGCAGACAGCCACAAAGAGGATCTATATCAGACATTCCATCAGCCAGAATGATATACAAGTAAACAGTATATTGTCAGTATCGCATAACATACTTTCCATTAAATACACGAACAAGGCCACACATATGGCCCTATTAGCCGTCACATAATAAGACAACTTTATCACAATGTTATCTGATGCAAAGTGTGATATACAATTGTAACGGTCACATAAAGGAAGAGCGTCGTCACAGCATTAGCTCTAAAATATACTTACACCCGGCACTTAGACTGTCACACAGTAAAACACCTCTATCACAGCATACTCTAGCTAATATCCCTCTCTAATTTCGTGAAATACTTCTGTCTGAACAGACTTGATGAGTCACAAAACTGTTACTGCGCAACATAGTCATGCGACATCATATTCATATAAGTACTGTATACATGTATACAGATCACTCTATCTAAAAAAGGAACCAACTATCAGTTAATGATGACTTAATAGATGAGAGTCATCAATTAATGGTGTTAAATCTCTCTCTGTATGTATATATATATATATATATATATATATATATATATATATATCCTACACATATCTGACAATTACTTAATCATCCACCACAAATGCGTCTCTCTCTCTCTCTCTCTCTCTCTCTCTCTATAAATATATATATATATATATATATATTGGATGATTAAAAACTTAATCAGTCTGTTGGATAATGTCAAATAATAGCTTGTGGTGTGCTAAACATATTATCATCCTCTAATGTTTTGTAAATTGCATATTCCCTTTCTGCCCTCAGAATATCTTTCTTTGGGCAAATTAATACAAAACACCTACTAAATTTCCCATTTTTACCAACCAAGAAATCCACTTTAAATTGCCCCATTCTATTTTTAGTCCAAATAATTCCTAAATCCCATTCATGCAGTCAAGAAATGTAGGTAGAAACAAATTTCATGTTATAATAGCTATAATCCACTTCTAGTCTAAAGAAATTCACATTTTTAACAACTCTAGGTACTATAAACACCGTGACTGTCTCTAACTATAGCAAATGTTATCACAACAACACCTACCTGTCATTGTCATTCAAACATCTAGTACTAATGCTGTACAATAAAAAAATAAACTGAACACCTTAGTGTAATCAGCGGAGTTCTAAAGGCCAGAGATCAGCTCTAACATGGCCAGCTGATATATATATATATGGAGGATCACTTACTTTACACTTGGCCTTGTTGATCAACATATCTCTCTTTTACGCTGATCAACACAGCATGATGATGAGAATGATGACGATCATCTGTTAGACTCTATTGTGTCTGGCTGACATCCAGCCAATATATCAATGTTTATTAGTACCGGCTTCCTATATACAGTCAGACTACATCCACAGTCACCACAACTAGATCTAGTACCACAACGTCCGGGACACATCAATGTGAAGCTGTGGAAAACATCTGATTATCATCATCACCATCATCATTATTATCACTATTATCATCACCATATATATATATATATATATATATATATATATATATATATATATATATATTAAATTTTATTCTTACATTCCTGTATAATAAATGTATGCATCAGAAGTGTTATTCTGATTTAACTTGGTGGATGCCTATATATATATATATATATATATATATATATATATATATGAACACGCGAGAATAACGTACAAGCATAAATAATGATGAACCATAAATAAAATCTTTAAATGATCCATTATAGCAGTTACTTCTCTATGTAATGTATCACCTGACCGTGTGTGTGTGTGTGTGCGTATGTGTGTGTGTGTAAATACTCATCCACACAGGCACAACATATAATCTTCAATTTAGCTGACATAATATTTGTCACAAGGCTCCAGAGATTGCTCACTCAATGATGACTCACTGACATCAAATTCAGAAATTTAACAAACGTTATCAAGCAACTCTTTTACTTTACTGTCAAATGACTCTTTGTCTGAATTACTGTCCGGACTGATCACTCGGTGTTTTGCTCACAATGGTCACTGAACTGTTCGTGTTATTTTAACAATAATGATGATTGATGTTTTACGGCCACTTTTGTGCACGTGGTAGGCTAAATGGGCCGAGCGACCTCCGAAGTTAACAAACAAAGTCAAAGATGAAACACCCTTCAGATACGCTACGCCGAGATTCGAACACAGGTGGCAGTGATCTGTGATCGAACACGCTACCGTTAAACCGCTACCATTAAACCACGGAGGAGACCTTTTAACAGTAACGATCCAGTCATTTAAGGAGAGGTTAGGTCATGGTGACTAATCAGTGTTCTGTGTTACATTCACAATGACTTCTCAGTGTTTTGTATGATGTTAACGGAGTACACTGTCGTTTCTTATCAAACAAATGTGAGTGTGTGTGTGTGTTTTAGCTGTGTATTATAAGGCACAGGCACAGAGAATCTCGAACCGTGAATTCAAACTCTGGACGTTTCTTCAGGGGACTGAATCCAGAGTGGCGACTTTTCTTGCTGAGACATGTATAATGTCTCACCAGTCCCTAAGCCGCCAAGCGTGTGTGTGTGTGTGTGTGTGTGTGTGAATAGTGTACAGAATACTTGATATATCACTCATAACTTATAAGAAAATGTTATGCTTTATGAAACTTGTAAATCATAAATGGAAAACACTGTGGGTGAGTATTCTTCACATAATACAATATATTCGTTCCAGAAGCAGAACAGTACTACATTTCCCCATTAAAGCACTTAAATACATGTGTTACACATTACCGTAGGATACACTAGCCACTGATGGCTGCTATCCAGGGATAAACCTTGACCCCATGATGACCGAGGCATAATGCTACCTGACAATAAAATGCTGTCTATATCTAGCAATATGTATACACATTTAAATACATAACAACCACAATATCCACCATGTTGTCTACGGCGTGGCCAGCACCAATAACGACGAGATCAGTGATATCTGGAGCCATACTTGATAACAGGATTTCATTCTTGTGTGTTGTACCGGCTAACGGGCTAAATAATCATAAGAACAGTTCTGGCTGTAGGAAACACAGTGTACCGCATACAGAAGGCACTGTTGATATTACTGCTGTAGACATTCCGCTGGACACACACACACACACACACACAAATAACGCTAAGCCAAATTAAAATTAGAAACTGCACTACATGCTGTACATAGTGATTCAATCACAGTTCAGCTGCCCAGTAAGATACAGCTGTATACCCCGGATTGTTAACAGGCCCAGCCAGCTCTATCTGCTGGATTCCAGCTGTCATGGGGTTGGTCTGAAAAAGCACGCTACGAAATACGGACTGCAGATTCTGATCAATGGATGGAAAGAAGACATTAAACAGATCTCAGCCGAGGTGACTGGTTGGATCAAAGGTCAGAGTAATGATGTCCGTGCCGACCATTTGGTGGTGGGATCAAGAGTTATGTCAGTACAGTCAGTCCTGTCTAGGAGAACAAAGCTGGGAACAATAGTTAGAAGAAAACGATAAATCACTCACTCCCAACACTTGGTGTCAGGTCCTGAATGGCAACAAGGAAATGGGAATGGTATGACGGGTAGGGGGGGGGAGGTGGGGAGGGAAGGGGAGGAATAGGGGGGGGGGAGTGGTGGTGAAGGGATGCCCTGTTCTGGAGAGTAACAGATGAGGAAGTACATATAATCTAAAATGCTTTGAAAATGTTATAATGAATAATTGACAAGAGGAACGGAGGGAAGTGCTCCATTAGCAGAGCCCGGTCCGACTAAAAACCAACCAGTAAATAGACCGGTAATAATCAACCACCAGATGAAGTACACTTATTAGAGAGTTAAACAGATGGAAGCTCCCTCCCGTTCATTAAGAACATGACTCAGACGGAGCACATTAATCATAACTCTCAGCACAGAAGAGAACCCCCCCCCCCGCAAAATATCAATTATATCTTGATTAATTCACATCCAGAAAGTTTTGACTATATCATCTACAAAACGTACGACATCTGGATACTTACTACAAAAAAATTAAATCTCACCTATATTTTATAATTTCCAAAAAGCTTATAGTTATATCATGACTTTGTCTAAGACAATCTATTATAAATATATATATGTTTGTGTGTGTGTATGTGTGTGTGTGTGTGTGCGTGCGCGTGTGAATAACACTGGTACAAAAATACAATATTAGACGTAAATGATATATTAATTAAATATTATAATAACATGAGTACCAGTGTTCAGTAAAGAGTAGAATTGTAATAGTTAAAAATAATAAATATATATATATATACACATGAACAGGCAAACAGGTATAAGGTACACAGGTACTGCCTGACTGATTAAATATTGGCGTTAGATTAGGCCTATCTGTGTAGAATTCATGTTCTTGACGAAAATCGTCTGCAAGACACTCAGGACGGGTGTGAGGCAGATGTCAGTACTTGTTTGACTGAAACTTGGTGCAAACATATCCAGAGAGGATCCTGAAGTATCTGAAGGTTTGTTTTTCTCTATGGGAGTGCAGTTGTGGGACAAGTGTCGGGCAGGTGCTCACTTAAAAAACCCATTCTTCTGCTGATTGTTCGAACTGAAAACGTTCATTCGGTACATTCTTTTAATATTTATATACCATCAAACAAATCTACATGTTCTATGGTACTGTTATTAAAACAGGACGGATAAAATGCCAGTTATCTCATATTTGAATTAATCAGACACGTCAATCAAAATACATCACGCAGCAGTTGGTGATCTAGATTTGACGGAAAGAATGTCGTTATTATTACACTTGGTATAACCTCCCTCCCAATCTCTTCATCGTGAGGAGATTACATATATGCTAACAGATACCTTTATATTGTACTGTGTTTCATGACGTTTTCAAAATGTAGATAACGTATTACCGGACAGAAGACTGATGAGGTAATCCTTCCTATATTATCACTGGTCTGTCATAGTTATTAATGTCAATAATCTATTCTAACATCAATTTACCAAGAGAAATTTTCATTCTAAACATATAATACAAACATATATCCTGTATCTAGGCTATCCTGTTACTAACTGGCAACTACAGAATCAGAAAGTCCTCTATGGTGTGGCCTTCAACATCATCATCACAACTGACCATGGTCTAGACTCTAGATCATAAGGATTTCAAAGAGAAGATAATAATTATAATCTGATCGTATCAAACCTCACAGATCAAACATCAACTCTGATGGTTGATAACATCCTGATATGTTCACTCAGTTCCATTTTGATATCACATCAGTACAATGCATTCCACTTAATAAACAGTGTTATCAAACATGATGGAGCTCCGGCAGTTAAACTTAAAGGAGTTATATACCATTAAAAAAATTGGTAAAAATATAAACGCTAATTACATAGCTTCTAATAAGTCACATTTTGTTAAATATTATTGGTGATGAGAAGGGTGTAAAAAATTATGGAATTATTATAATTCATAGGAAATTATCATTATGAAAAGTACATGTATACCAATACTGCATATAATAACAAGTAAAATTATTATAAATTATATAAATCAATTTTTTTAAAGCAACAAGGCTTAGAAAATAAAATGCACGTATCAGTACTGATATACTATTACCATAGAATCAGATATACAAGGTACATGTATCTATAAAGGTCAGAAGTACAGAACCAGTAAGTAAAAGTTTATATTTAACATCAGATCAATATGTTAATGTGTGTCCGAGGAGTGTATTAGTTACAACTACTGACATTTTTGCAGAAGAGTAAATTGTATCGTAACTGAGTAAATATGTATAAAGTATTTCTTTCTGTGAGAGAGCGCGCGCACATGCACGTGCGTACACACACACCAGTGTGTATGCATATGTTTTTGTTAGCACACACGCGCCCGCACGCACACGGGGGAGGGGGGGCGCTACAAAATGATAAGTAAGTTTTATACGAAATTAGACACCTAACTCTTATAACATGGGCTAGATACGGTTATTTTCAAATTGCAAGAAACAATGACATATTGTTGGTGTATTTGAGAGCCTAAAAGTTTAATATGTGAGCTTGATTCTTTTCGAGGATACTGATGTTATAGAAGTTCATTGTTATTATTATCATCATCATCATCATCATCAAATAAAAATTATTAATGATTATTAGCTTATCATCCATTATACAGGTGCATCTTAATATATACCTTATATCAGTTTAAAACATTTCCATAATCAATTCTTATATAAACAAAACCCTCACAATAATACATATGTACCATGAATGATAAACAAATTTAATATCACTAATAACGTTATATACATACTGTTATGCGTTGTATAATTTTTACTGTTACATATTCTGTTTTCTATATTGCTAACTCCAAACCACTATACAGCTACTGTATATCAACAACAACTAATCATAATCCATCATATCTACACAGTTGTAGATCTACACACTGTAAGGCTTTGGTAGTAAAGATAATAGTGTTCATTAGACCCTTAACTAAAGCTTCTCAGACTTAATTGTTATCACCAGTTATCACATATATCAGTTAACAGATATATGACATATATCAGTTAACAGAGATAGAAACAGACATATTTGAGAAAACGTTGACGGAGTAAAAAGTATTGGAATGTTATCTTGGTAAAAAAAAGTTTTACTATCTACCAACATCAATACAACACGATCTACCAACACCAATATAACATGATCTACCATCACCAATATACAGCTATCTACCATCACCAATATAACACAATCTACCATCACCAATATACAGCTATCTACCATCACCAATATAACATGATCTACCATCACCAATATAACATGATCTACCATCACCAATATACAACTATCTACCATCACCAATATACAACTATCTACCATCACCAATACACAACTATCTACCATCACCAATATTTTATTATTTACCATCACCAAAAACATTGTAGAATAATATTTTTTAAATCAATAGGTGAAAAAATTAAAACAAAATTATAACATTCAACATTCACTAATGACAAAAGGTTTTTGTAGCCGAAGAAGGCTAAAAAATTAAAGGTAAAATTAAAAATGGTGTTAATCACCCAAACTTTGAAAATGAACACCAAATAACTGTTCAAAACTATACTTTAAATTCATACCATATTTATTTTTGGACTTCATCAAGACACTTCAGTAATTCGACAATAACAACTAAATAAAGATAATGATGATGTCTGGATCTTTGTAGCTATCTTTTCTGTTGTTTTTGTTTTTCTGTCTGATAAAGTTAACAATTTACATTCATCCACAAAATGTGATATCTGCTATATAACATTACAAACCAGGGAGTCCTTGAACCTTTGGAGTTGCAAAGTCATTTAAAAATCTGATGACATAGGTATAATTAAACAAATTACAACACACACACACACACACACACATATATATATATATATATATATAATGTTTAGTATATAATTAACTTAGGTCCCTAATCAAGGTCAAAGATACAGTTAAGTTGCTCAAATTAAGATAACAATAAGACTCAGAAGCTTTAATTAACGGCCTATCTCCACTATAATAAAATGGAGAAAAACACAATAGATAACACTCCACAGATGAGAATTAAACACATTATATGAGATAACTATTCCAGAATAAACACTAAATTGGAGGTAACCTGTTTCTAAAACTTAACTTAGCTAGACCAGATGAGATACTTTATTGATGATGGTGAACCTAATGGGCGGCAGCTAGAAACAGTAGGCTCTTCCAGGGGCTGAGCATAGCACCAGACTCTATACAGGTTCATAGACGGGATAGGGCAGAGTGTCAGCCATAATGGAACAACAGTGATGGATTTAGACAATAAACAATTAGCTATTTTTCGTTCCTAATTGTACAATTAATGATGGACAGTGGGAGATTACCGAGATAAGATGGATAATGTTCAGGATTAAATAAACACCAGGTCGTATAAACCATAAACTGTATGATGTATACTCCTATGAGAGTTGAGGTGTTGTAAGGTCAGTGTCAGCCAGGGCTCTGTTTAACCTCGGTGATGATTACACCGGAGACATATCGCCAAAGGTAACATAGGGAATTAAACACTACAAAGCTGGGAAACATGTAGTAGTGCCCTCTACTGGCAACTCCACTAAGTAACCATCCCTATGTCAGCCAGGGAAATAATAATAAGTAATGCACTTAGGGTTAATGAGGTGACAATACACAACATATTGTGTAGTAGTAGTAGTAGTAGTAATAATAATAATAAACATGACCATGTCAGCAAAAGTTTGGAAATATAATAATAATAAGCTATACATCACCAGCAGATATTTACATTTATATGCCATGAAGCTGTATATTAATAAGTATTACAATGATAACATTTGACTGACAAAGACAAACATTATTATGTTAATGAGATTTTAAAATAGTATAATATCCTTATCTACTGTACCCATACATGCCAAAACATCTTTCGGTTACCATGGATAAAGTGATTAAATACTATTTGTTTAAAATAAGCATGTTAATGACACACACACACAAACACACACACACACACACACAAGAGAGAGAGAGGGGGGGGAGATCCTTAATCAAACCCAGAGAGCAGAACAACTGGCTACCTATAGGATAAGATATGAGAACACTACATCAAAGAACAGAGAGCACCTGTTCTCTTTATATGTTCCATATGGGCTGTACAAAGAGCTATACATAATACTATTAACATAGTTCTGCTCTTACCATCCTCAGCCTGACTAAAGTATAATGTCCTGTCTCCAACAGCTTCCTGCTAAACATCTCAACATATACTTGTACCAGACCCAAAGAGTGTACCAAGTGACCCCTACCAATCCACTCCCATACCAGATCAATACATTATGACGGAATGATAAAATGTTAAGAGTGACAAGAACATTTTCTCTGGAATCATTTTACCTGTCAGCTCAACTCGGTGTAATAACTACACATATGTACAACAGGTAAAAATGGCAGCATGTTAATAACCTAAGAAAAATATAATTGCTATTCAACTTACCGGTTATCTATGAATGTGATGCATGCACACACAGACACGTCTGTCTGTGTAGCTCAGACACTATAACCAGAGGCTATAATTACACGATATTACTATGATTACAAGTCTAGACAGGTATTCTATACTGATGGGGGGAGGGAACTTTCGCCAAGTTACCCAGAAAGAATTTAATATTGAAACAGCAATTCTAATTTCATCTTTTGTATGAGCGGAGTGAGAACGGCTCTTCATAAAATTTCAATTTTTCAAACAGCTAATAGACACCATAGAAGTAGATCCACACCCAATTTCAGACATTCCTATAACACAATCATTGACAATGACTTATTTGGTTATTGATGACAAACAACAACAATGACAACAACTATCGTTTATCCACACGAAGACCCCATTCTTAATAATATCATATGTTTGGATATATTATAATGTCCAATATAAACTATTCTGCAAACAAAGAAACTAGACATATCTATCAAATTGGTTCTATTACATTTTACATGAAAACTCCCTTACACTCACAGACATCGTTTAATGTGGCAGTTTCACTATCAAGTGGAAATCAATTCTATTATGAAGTTTCAATCCATGTCACCACATTTATATTAATGATTATTTCCACAGTGATGAACCTGATCTTTAACAGATAAGGGATGTCATAATTAATAATATTAATACTGTTTACCTGTAGCTGTCGCTACTTACCTCAGTACTGTACCAGGTCCTATAACAACTATCCCTATCTGATCCACTGCCATCTATCCAGAGATGGTATGATGCAGGAACCCTATTAATGGGTGTTCCATATCCAGATGTCTCACCATCCGAGGGCCTCAATTTGGATAGCTCTTCCAAAGACAAGCCGAACTTAGCTACACTAGTCAGAGGTGATCCGGGTGCGGCGTCCTCAGTCCGGATTAGCCTGAACCGGGACAAGGATTTATCCACCGGACCAAGTACAGACAGTCGTCGTCGGTAAGGAAGCAGTGACACGCCATTTTGATGTTCTTCTAAACGATTGCTGCTGTTACCTTTATTCCGGTTATGCCTATTCCATGTTCCCCGTTTATCTGACTTGATGTCAGCCACCGATCTGCCAGGTTTGTCTCGGACACTAGCAGAGAGTTGTAACACTCGGATATCTACAAGTACCGAGTCAAGAGACACTGTATTACTGCCGGATCTGTAACGGTCACTTTCTAACGTCTCTTTGTAACAAACACATAATGGTCCATATCGTGTTTTGTTAGTCGATGATAGCCTGGTGATGGCACCTGGTGGTGATGAGGACGATGATGTATTATTTGACACTATGCTTGAGCAGGATGTTGCACACGTGTCCTGTACATCGGAACGTGTACGGTCTGTGCATGTACAGCACAACATCGTCATCAGTGTTATGTACACACCCAGTTACCATGGTTACAGAGACTGTGGCCGTTCCGAAAAGAATACCATTAAACCGACCAAATCAAATGGCAGTAGTCTGTGTACGGATATTTATAAACAATGTGTCTCCATCATTTGCATGTTACACAACCAAATAACAGCTGTACATGTACTGATGTGTGTCAGTGTCCATGCTTAATACTGGTGTGTACACAAATAGCTGAACGTTTAGCTATAATCATTCAAAGAATAAACGTATTCTTCATACCACCAAAAGCATATAACAGCTATTGCAGTCATTGACACTAAAACTTATTATTTAACACCTTAATTATTAAAGACTCACTTGTCACCAATCAAGTTCCAGAAGAACCACTTCGTCAGATCAGGATCGAATAAATACCATCTTAACACATTAATTATTTTCGGTATGTGATAATGACCCAGTATTACAGACAACAACAGTATCCACATCAGGTTATCCCATAACAGCAAGGTCGACTAGGGATCATAAGCATTCAGATCCATAACAACTAGACTCTAGTATCTATATCATGCTGATCGCTGACACATCGTAATCCTAGCAGAACATCAAACACTCTCATCGTCTATTTGTAATCCCAAATGATATCATCACACACAGGTGATGAAGGTATATCTAAGTGAAACTTAACATACGATGTTAAACTAAAGCGTATGGTAATGGTACATCCCGGTAAACGAGCATTGGTTACATGGCCGAGACTCTACTGGATCATTACTTCAGTAGATATAATGATCCGCTGTCTGTCCGTATGTACCATCTATGACCTCTGACCTCCAGCTAACATTTAATAACATCTTTCCTGGCATACATCATCTTGGTCTGACTGATGATAACTCCCGGTGAGTGAGAGATGCTAAGATAGCTAGCTATAACACAACAGACAGTGACTATAGCTGTACACAGAGCTAAGTATGCCTATAAACATATAGCAAAAGGTTATAGGATGTTATAAGCTGAGGTTGGGGAGACAGAAGGAAGGAGAGCAGGGGGCTTATGTTGCCACCAGTTAAAACTAGATCATCTCTGGTTGGCTAAGTACTGTGAGCCAGGTAACTGTATAAACGAGTCAGAATACATCACGTTAGTAGCGTGTAGTCAGTCATACGAGATCAGTGTCGACACTGACTTTATACCTGAGCCATTTACAGATCATATCTTAATATCTGTGGTCATTATACATGGGTAGTCTGTTAAGGCAAGTTACCTTGGTTTATGAGAAATTTAGAAGCATGCCCATAGTGAAATCACCAAGTGGCTTATAATTATTTATTATTTATTTCTAAGTTTACAGTCACCAACCAGGTTTAGTAGAGTAAGCCATCATTTTAAATCCTGTTAATATTGACAAGTGATATCTGTTAAGCATCGTGGAGAGTGCTTAGCTACTGCTACTACTTGTACTACTACTATTATTGTTAGTATATGGCAGCAGTTCAGATATAGCACTACTTACTGTCTTACATAATTTGAACAATCCACCATGGTTTATATACACAAGTGGCAACATTTCTACTACATCTTTGTCAACAACAACCTATACTGTTTCTATAAGCCAATCTTATCTGCATAATATACAATAATAATCCATCTTCCTCCAGCAGGTGTTCATTCTGACTGACCACTCGCAACATGGGAGATGGGTACAGAGATTAAGGAGGTGAAAGAAGAACAAGAAGCTGGTTGATACGACTCAGGGAGCTTTAACATTCTAAACCAATACTCTAGCTGTGATATTAATAATAATATCACACACACACACACACACACACACACACACACACACTGTCAACATCCTGTTATCATTTCAGATAAAGACTGCCTCACTACTACCACAATACAACCCACAGGGAAGGTCTCAGGATAGGGAACCTCCATCCAATAAACACCGAATATTATCATCTGAGGATCTCTTAATCCAAACAAATAATATCTATATTAGGCCAGCAATGATAATCGCATACCATCAACAATCATCTTGTCTTCTGGCTATGTATAATATCAGTAGAGCAGATCATTATCTTTTAGAGATCTGATACACAAAGAGTAACCTTGGTCATGACCTACTGACAATCAAAGTTATATAACCAGATACTATAATTTCAACATGGATGACGTTTGGTAGATGTCTGTCACCAGCTTAACGGTCATCAATATATGTGTATATGGCTGAGACAAGTAATAATAAACAGAAACGGCTAACTGACTAATATCAACATCATCTTCTTATAACTGGTCAGGATGAACACACACACGCACGCGCGCGCGCGCACACACACACACACACACAAGAATTGCTAACAAAGTCAATAAAATGAGACTGATATACACCCAAGACATCTTCTGATCCTGATGTACATGTCCACCAAGATACCGAAGTATTGTCTATCAAGCTATGACTGATGTGAGGTCAGTCAGTACTCAACACATGATCAGTTTACTGTTGCTGTGACTGTTACATCAGTTTACTGATTAACAACACTGCTTTGATAAGGACGTTATCTTTGTGGTCGTTTGGCATTATTATTAACAAGTTTAATCTAGGAAGGTCATACTGCTTGTAAGTGGCAATTAAAGATATATAAATTAATAATTAACCATCTAATTCAATATTGTATTTAAAGTCTTACCTGTTTGCTTTGATTAAATTATATCCAAAAATCTACTTTTGTTAGTTTTGGTGCTACACTAAATATAAACTATTACTATCATTGTCTTTATTTATTGTCTAAGCAATCCACCTGTGACTTACTGAAGATAGTGTATTTGAACTGTGAACTTCTAAGTTTCTAGTCTAGCACATTACTTGTTGTGTGAACTGATAAATAAAATACAAAAATCGTTGTCCACTGATTGCCATGAAGCTTCTTCTAAAATAATCAGTATACGTTTGTAAGTGATACAATTAAATAATTTATTTACACAAAAGTTGCCATAAAACATCCATCATTATCATCATCTAGCAATACTAGTGAGCTACCAGGAATCATCCAAGAGACAATCTTTATTAGCTGATAGCTAAAGTTGTCATAACACTTCAGATTTTAGTAACAATAGTCAGTAGCTGATAAAACAGCTACTTCTTTGAAGTCAGGTAAATATATGTGTGACGTGTTAAGTATACATATTACAGATTTACACACCAGCTCCAGATAAGTGTGTCATAAACAAGCATACATATTAGTATAGATAAACAGGAATGGTAAGTATATAGGTCACAGATATTTGTACATCTCATAGATAAGTATATATGCCATAAATAAATCTGACGTCACACAACAGATAAACTAGATAAAGTAAATATGTTATAGTGATGTACTTATCACAAGTACATGAATTAACCATAATGAATTAACACAGGTAGGTAAATATAATATATATATATATATATATATATATATATATACACACACACACATTTACTACCTATGCCAATTTTCACTCAAACCTAGAGTAATTAACTATATAACTAGCAGATATTATGTTTTAAAGATGAGGCAATCATCATACAATTACGTTATTAGTCACGCCAGTTATCACTGTTAATCATCCAATGCCATAACAATAACAAACAAATCAGCAGTCACCAATATTCATGGTCAAAAATGTTAAAGAAATTGCGTCATCACAGCTTGTTAAAGGTGTAACCGTAATCACTAGATAGAAGAGCATTGTTTGACTTAGGATACTGATTGGTTACAGCATATAATCAAGAATGAAGCATTCGTTTAGAGTAAATAATATAATTATATACAGAGAACACTATGTACAGACATCTCACACAGACAATGAGGGCATCTGGTGTAGATTTTATCAATTGATCTTATTATCTGATATAATTTATAATGTAGATTAAATAACGCCCTAAAAACCAAATAAAATAAATGACCACATAATGCCACACACACACACACACACACACACACACACACACACACACACGGAAAGAGAGAGTACTACAGACTTATCTCACCATCAGAACACACCAGTTTAATTAAGTGATGACATATGGACACTATACTTATAAAAAATAAGCAACTCACCAAATTGATCTATTTCTTATTATATAACAAATTGATATATGATGTTGAAAATAACAATGAAAAACTGGTTAGAGATATCTTAAACAAAATAATCAAATGATGAAAACCCTGAAAATCCCAAAGTAAGTTTCATATTCAGTTTGGGTGCCAGGATCTTATGATACAAATATATCAGTGGATACAAAAGCTCACAATACAAAAGCTGACCACATTAGAAAGATTACACACAATAATTCACATATGTCACAGCTGTTATATCAGCTGAGTGTTCTGCAACCGCATTGAGAAGGTGGCCTTCTTGGTCAGCTGCCCTCTGGTTTGCAGTAGTAGCTGAATACCTACTACTAGTACTAGAACATAGTCCTGATGGAAGGCCATCAACTGTAGTCCAGAAGTATGGATGCTGATTCCCGAAAAGTTTTTTTTATATATGAACCCATCTCTCCAGATTGACCTGATAAATTCCATATTCAGTATTTCAAACCATTGTCTAATAGTTCATTTGTATTGAGGGGCCTCCAATGTCCACCTATCCTTGTTGAATAAATGGAAAGGTTCCTGTTACTGTACAAAGAATTCAAGAAGTTTCTAATGCCTACTTCCTCTCTGCTGGATGCTCCCACAGAATCGTTTTATAGCATTGTCAATGAGGTATAGTTTGGTCTTCCCCTGATCTTGGACCTTCCTCTATAATAATAATAATTACAAAACTTCTATAGCGCCAATATTCTCGAAAAGAATCGAGCTCAGTGGCACACCTAGTACAGGGTTTGGGCAAACTAATAGTCCGGGTACGATGCAAAGTTCAGCAACTATGATCAGATGGAAAGGAAACTTAGGAAGGATAAGCAAGTCTGAAAAGGAGAGTTTTCAAATGGTGATGGAAAGAAACTATGCTACTTGATGACTTAACATGTTCAGAGAGTGAATTCCAGAGTAGGGACAGCAACTGAAAAAGTTCCAGCATGAGTTTTAACTCTGTGAATAGACAACAAGTGAGACAGGTGGCAGAAGCGCTAGTCTGTTATCATTTGAGGTCCAAGCAGTGAGGACACTGACTGAATAGCTGCTACATCAGTGGGAACAACATAAGAGACTGGGTAAATTTGCATCTTATGCAGTCAACTGTTTGAAGCTATTTCTTGGCAGATCTGTCCATACTACTCAGAAAGGAAGGCATACACAGAGGAAACCACAGGCTCTACATGATGTACATGGATCACATAGAGCTTGATACTTGGATTCAGTGTGTAGTAATGATTAGATATTTCTCTAAGTGATATAGAGCTGCTACCTGGTGGATCAAAGCTTTGATGTTAAATCAATATTGTCTATTTTTTTATTATTATAACTAGTTATGACATTTGTCACAAAGTTAATGTCTATGATTCCAGTTATTTAAAGTAACACTTGTAATATTCGTGAAATCTTGTATCAGTTGTATGTAATATTTATAATCTGATATGTAGACATTTATATATGATAAATAGATTTAAATAATTGTAAGCTTTTGTCTTTTTCCATTAAGGATGTGAGTTTTGTCTTGTGAGTTATGTCATGGAATCAATGATAATATCATTTAAAATTATTTGTAACAATTTGTGTTTGTGTGTGTGTGTGTGTACATGCATGTGTATGTTTGACATCATGTAGTCATATTTTAAAAGCCAATAACAATAACATCAGTGTCTGCAGATAAGATGGAAAGAGGGTCTCAAAATATTGACATCAACTGATTTATAAGACCTGATATTTGGCTTACAGCAGATACAAGAAAAAACCAAAGAGGTTTAAAGGTTGGTAGCTGTGTGTACCTTGGGGTAAAACATCTACAAACATATCCAAATAGAAAATAAAAAGTTTCTTACCTTAACCAAACTTTGCTGTATCTTAGCACCCTGCAATAAATAAATAAATAAATAAATATACACACACACAGACATATACTGTATGTGTGTGAGTGTGTGGTGAAAACAGCTAAAAAAATGTTTACTGGTATCTAGAGAAATACATGCAAACTTCCTCCACATAGAAGGGTATTTGATGCACCATCCATCAATTCATTTGGCCAAGGGCCAGATTTACAGACATATATTCTCCAACCACCAACAGTATCACCAGTTAGAACGAACTAGGACCAAGTAATAGACTTTAGTTTTTTTTACCATTAATGGCTTCATTTTGTATCTCACCACAGTCCTTCAAAACTGCATAGCAGTCAGTGAACTAATTCTTCACATATAGTTATCACTGGCTGAATAAAATAAATACACCTCAACACAAATGGATGATTAACAAAGTAAAACAAGACATACAGGTACATATTAATCAGACCTATATATCACTCCGGTGATACATACGCAGTATCACCTAGAGCTGACATTTAGGTTTTAGCACATAATGTTTGATAAAGCTGTCCAAGAATGAGTACAGTTAAAAATCTTACCCCTGTACATATCAACCTATGTAGAATGCCTTCTTGATCAGCCATGGCTACACAAGAGCTTACATAACACTGTGTTATGTAAAGTCAGCTGAACCACTCCAGTCTGAGCGCTTTACAGAGTAAATAACCACTTTAAAACACAATAACGTGTACAGTCACGGCTAAACCATACAATGTACAGATGAATAAACACAACTTCAGTAAAGTTGGATTTTTAAACTGAACCAGATCTTGTTAATACTCGCTAAACGGTAAATACTATATAATCACATATGAAGAACATCCAGCATAAGAATGGAAGTCAATCACTGGTACGATATCCCAAGTGTAAACGTTCATAATGTCCATGTGCACATCTGGTTATGTACAATTACAGTATACTTCATTTATATAACGGGACAAGTAATCACGAACCAATGGATGATGATAATGATAATAATAATAAGCAACAAACTAGGCCATCCTGAGTGGATTAATCCAATCAACAACTCGTATCACCTCTTGACATGAACACTGGAGCACGAACATCACAAACACACAATAGACAATAATCTATATCCAATTATTGCTCAGACCACCTAGCAGTTGTCAACACCTAGTCACCGGCCTCCGACTCTATTACCTAGCAAGGTATTCTAATACCTGTTGACATAGCAGAGTAAGTTAATGTAACAAACTTATGCCCAGATCCTCATTATTTAACAAACAGATCCGATGGTGGAATGAACTGCGTCAAACAGAGGCCACAAAGCACACTCCAGTTACTACAAACCTGAAAGCCCATTCACGGCATTGCACTGCGTTCATTAGGTATTTATTTGGCACATTTTCTGCCATTTATTTTAGGAGGAGGGTGGGGGGGGGTAATTTTCGTCCATAATCTGGCGGACTCCGGTAGGAAACGCGCTGTCCTCTTATAGTCACTCGATTCAGTGGTGCTGGCTGCGAGCAATTGGCATCATTATACGGTGAGAAGGTAGTTTCAAATGATGGCATTATGTTTGATAAGCGTAATAAAATGCCCACAGCAGAACAGTGTTTACATATGACAGAAAACTTTTAACATAAAGTTGAAGTGTGCCAAGTGAGCAGCAAGGGGCGTACACTGTGTACATATGTAGCTGGCTGTAACCACACACACACACACACACACACACACGTGTACACACACACACTGCACACACAAGAGTCAAATGCAATTATGACATTCTGAATAAGATAAGTAATCCAATCTTGAAAAAAAAATCATTACCAATTACTGATACACAAGTGAATGTTCTCACTAGCACTCACCACCTCAGCCACACACCGGATCAGTATGTAAACAACTTCTAATGGAAGTGAATATTATTAATGACAAAGTCCACACAAGCTCTCATTAGCCAATTTTAAATCCAGCCTAAACACTCCATATTACCATCAGTTATTGAGATACACAGGTTTTTCCAGTGTGACATATATGTCCTGTATAAAGTCAAGCCTCTAGTTGACAGATCACACTAGCTACTGAGCTGACAGTTTGCTGTCAGTACAGACACAGATTCTTATTACATATAATTAAAATAGTTCTATTTGACATCTGACCTTTCACAGTCTTGATGCCAGAGATTATCGCGTGCGCCCGTACACACACACACATATATATATATATATATATATATGTGTACTGATCTGTCCATTCATCTACCAATTTTCAACCAACAAACATTTTATTCAGTGACTAGCCCATTGGATATTGTCTCGTAACATTCTTCAACGCCAAATACTACAATGGTATTCTTGTAAACATCCTCCAAAAGTTAGATTTGACGTACATCATACATAACACGCAGCTTTAAAATTTAATAAAAAGCCAGTTTTAGACCATTTAACCCAGATACTCCCAGCTACACCTAGGTGACACCTGTAGGTTTATACGAGACCCTGTTTCACCCAAGTGATCCGAACTGAGAATGTTTTGCTAACACAGCTCCGGTTTTGAACGGGTTGGAATGAAATTCAAGTGGACATTTCACCACCCGAAGTGCCTGCCATAGCAGCCTGATGTTAACACCGTTATTTGTTTACCGCTGGCTATAGTATCGCGAATTACTGTTTTGTGCTTCTCTCTCTGGGCTGCTAGCAAAGGAAAATACATTCCAAATGAAACCAAACATCGGCTTTGTTTGCTACCACTGATAAAACATCCACACCTAATAGCCGAAGCCATGCCAAGCCCCATACAGTTTATCAATGATATAAAAACAGTCCTACTCCATTAATACTTCTTTGCGCCATATAATTGATGACAAGCTCTTGCAAAGCCTTACTATTACCCATGAAGTATCGACGCTAGGCCCTGGTGTTAGACCATGCCAACAAACCTGTCTATGTTTAATGGTAATACTGTTTAGGATCACTCACGACTTAACAATGGCTATTGAAAATTCGGCTAAACACATTACACAAGCAGCGAATGCAAGGAATAAAACCCACTTCAAACACAACTCACCTCTTATTGTAGAAACCTTGCTAAGACCCTTTGCTCCTCTCAAAGGTACAATATATATATATATCAGAGCTGTGAAAATAACAGATGTTACACATAACAAAATCTCTCTCTCTCTGCAAAATACATAAGCCGTGCTCTAGGCAGACTGTTTGAAGAGCCTGGTGATGATGATGTGTGTGAAACTACACTGAAACAGGCTTGGAGATGATGAGATCATTGTGTCAGCTCACCTGTGATGTGTAATAATTCTGGTAAGGTAATCAATTCCCTTAATAGCTGCTCCAAAACCATTCCTTAGTGTACCATAAAGCACATCTCCCTCTCTGTGGCGAACAAATTAGTATGTTCTATTATCACCGAGAAAAAAAAACCCTATCATACTACATTTCAGCCAACCCTCACACAGCATCATCACCCAATATCTCTCATACACTGGGTGGCTGCATTTTAGTCGATGAACCCCTCTGTCGCGCGTAACCACAGAACTCCTCCGTACCACCTCAGCTGGCTCAGGGTCCACCACCTCGGCTAAGCAGTCGCATTGTGTCACAGAACTTATTTGGCTCCACTTCAGCTCACCAACTTCTCCATTCCCACAGTACAAGTGTCTCTGTATCTACTAATATCTTTTACGCTAGTAATATCTAGTAATGCACTAAGATCATGTTATAATAGAGCTGTACTGATAGAAACTTTATACCAGATAATCAATAATGTTGTTATTACTATAGAGTAACTAGCATCACACACAACCGTTTATATCCTTCTACCATATCCTGGTGCACTTAGTTAGAACGGCTCCTAGTCCAATGCACATTTTGATGCCAGCCATTAAACAAAGATTACCATTGACTTATCTTTAAATGTTAAAATGTTGCTTTTTTGTAGTCGCTTTGTGCACACGGTAAGCTAAATCGGCCGGACTTCCTCCAAATATAATGAGGCGAAGTAAAAGATTAAACATTTCTCTGACAAAGCCAGCTAGGGTTTGAACCCAGTTGTTATAGATTTGTGGTCAATTGCATTACCAGTTAGGCCACGGGGGGGTCCTATATGACTTCTCTTTAAAACAACTTCATCAAACCAAAGTAGCAAAAATAAGGCTAACCGTCAGTCACACTGAGACTAAACAATGATTGAAAAGCCTTTCTAGAAACAGTTGTTGCTATCAGAATAAGCTACAAGACACACAACCGTTAAACAAGTGGTCGTTCGCTGCGGGCTTAAATTGACTGAGTTGCTCGTCCTTGGTACTGGTCACAACTGGGACATTAAGTCAAGGAATGACTGCCTAGGTAGGGAAACATCCCTCAAACACAGGGTATCAATCAGATTTGAATTCATAACCTGGATGTTCGCAGCAGGCTAAAATCACTGTCAATAATGAAAATAATAGCCAATTAAATAGAACCCATAACTGAAGTGATCAACTTGTTTGAATCCTCAACATACGTTTACTAGTTGTGTTACTGGTGCACATAGTTCTATAAACCTGTTCTTGAGACATTAGTCATTTGACCTTTACCCCCTATAATGAACCACCACCACCAGCAATTCCCCATCCAGTATAGGAATCCAATCCACTAAAATATGTGCCAGCCAGAACACTATCCATCAATCGGTACAATAACAAAGCCACAATGTTCAATAATATGATAACGCGAATCATCATCCAACTTAACTTACCCCGCCCCCTCCCCCTGCCACATACATAAACATTTATAAGATAATGTAAATGACTATATTAATGTGACACTTGCTGGCAATATTTACCAGATTCTCTCTCACTCTTTATCATTGTTTTTCAACAAGCTGAACATTGAACACATTCCATCATAAGATGTTCCGGTCTGTATATTGCTAAACTCATTGAATAAAGTATGGAACAATTATAACACTATCTTATACGTGGATCATTGTGAACTTGCTAAGTTGTTCATTTTTATACCAAAATGTTGCTAAATATTGCAGGGAACAACATTCACTGAATAATTAATTTCACTGATATGTGTACTGATATTCTGGCGCGCACGTGCACACACACACCAACTGAATAATTAATTTCACTGATATGTGTACTGATATTCTGGCGCGCACGTGCACACACACACCAATTCAGTACAGGTCCAGAGTGAATATGATTTAACAACATATCAGTAAAAATCCTCTTTCAGTATCACCTCTAATTGGCTATCTCTTTTGACATGCTGGAAGATACAACAGGCCACCACCACCCTGCACTGGAAACAAGAAACAAGTCTATATGTATATCTTTTATATGGTTCTAAAGATGTTGGGGCCAATTCTGTTTCTGCTGTTTCATGTTAACCCGCTACTAGAATCGGATTCATCACAGGTTCAAGTCACTACTTGAATCTGTCTATTACATTCCCAATATTTTACAGGCAACAGGAGCAATCACTGGCATTCTAACACACCTGTTTCTATGAAACTATGAGGCCCAACTTGGGTACATCATTATTATGCAAAACATTAGCCTACATTTCCCCAAGTTCTTCCACTCTTATATCTGCCTCCAGTTCGTTTCTGATATAATTTCATATTAGGATTTATATTTTGGCATCTTATGCTTTCTGTTGCCAAGGAAATGAGTGATTATTTTGATTAGCCCTGGCAGTGGTAGCCAGTGTCAGTCCTGTGACAAATAGCTCTGAGGTACCTCTACCTCACAAAGACCGGTAATACTGAGATTCAAAGCCAGATGTGGAGCACTATACTCTAATTGTAAGACTATGACAGATGTGGAGCACTGTACTCTAGCTGTAAAACTATGACAGATATGGAGCACTGTACTTTAACTGTAACACTATGACAGCACTCAACACATAACTAGATGAAAAATGCTTCAAACATGAATATTTTAGGCACTGATTTTTTAATTGGAATTGAAGCTTGCTACAAAAATTAAATCCACGAATTAATTGTTTTATTAAGAAATATTGCTTCCATGTCAATCCTACTTGGAATATAAACTATTCGGGTTAGATATTCCAAGAAGGTACTAGGAGTAGGTATTCAGAGTAGCTACTCACGGTAAAAGTAGTAGGTAAAAAATGGAATTGGAATTGATAAATTTGGAAACTTTTATGTGAAATTGACCAAATGGAATTGATCCCATATCTGATTAGGATCATTATTTATCTATCATGTATATCTTGTAAGTGGTATGTAAATTAAGTATTTTTGTGGGTAGAATTGTTGTAATAAATTTGTGTTTACATGGATCACATCCAGCTGGCCACCATGTAACTAACCAATTATACAACAGAATAGTCATGCATTAGGATATGTGGCGCTATAATAAGTGCTATGTTATCATTATGTTATTAGTGTTGGCACCCAGAGATTGGTTATGGTACACACATAACTATGCAAAACTATACTAAAATATGCAGATGCCTATGATGTCAGTAAACAACTCTACCTAGTGGAATTTGCTGAGTGAAAAAAGGACAGAACTTAATATCCATCAGGATGCCTTACATGTCAACTGATTGCTGCTTAGGATGAGAATTTCTCTGTACCCACAAATAAAATATTCAGTAATTGTAATGTGTTTGATGTTTAAGAAAGTTACAGTTTTTAGAAAGTATAAAACAAGAAAACGGTGGTGTGTTTTCATATTTATCAGTTTGAGTGGGAGGGGGGGGGGGTGTCCACCCTCTTCAGCAGTCAAAATGTTTGAAAAAAACAAATCAAGTGCAATGAATGGGAGAATAGACAATATTCCCTTATAAACCAGCATCTTATTGCAGAAGAAGCTTAATTTCGAATATAAAAGTCACTTGAACACATTTACACAATCAATTGTGAGGAAATAAGCCAATAAAAATAGTGGTAATCTACATTTTTTCCCCCAAAAAGGGAGATTTGTCTAAAAAAAGGAGAAAATAATGTAGATCTAGCAGAATCATGAAACAAAGGATATTCTGAGTTATAGGAGTTTCAGATAAATAAAAATTGGCTGTATTTGAAGTAGATAGATCTTTACTGTATTCTTCGATGTATTGCATGCATTCATGTATAAATGCACCCCCCCCCCATTGACCAGAAAATGGCTGGAAAAACCTAGAAACCGGGGGGAAAATATGCAGCTGGATGTTAAATATATTTATTTCCACGAAATAAATTGATCTATCGCCAAGTGAATGGTAAATGGATCATGCCATTGTGGAGTCTTCATGATATGTTTGGGCGATAATCATGGACGGAAAGAAGGAGGAATGCCGATGGGGGTCGCTTTCGTAACGAAAGCTATGTCACCGAAATGGGAACATCTACGTGCAAACCTGGCTTGTCTGACCTGACATCAGCGGCACCCCTACGATGTCGATACAGAGGTGTGCTAAAGGTGAATAGTATGCCTAATATTGCTCACTAAACACGTGCCACATGCATGTTAGACACTCCAGATGTTTACATAGATGGGGCTTCAATCGACGACATAAAACAGGGAATAAACACACATGTAGCTTTGTACAAACAAATAAGGGAAAAAACTATGCAACATACACAGAAGAATACAATATTTATCATCAAAATAATCTGTTTCACCTACCATGTTTGAAATGGGATTGGCTGATTATTTCAAAGAAAATCTAAAATATATTAAAGCAAATTATTATCTTATTAATCAAGCCATATAATTATGTGCCTTCTTTCCATGGTGAAGAGCTCCAAAACAACTGCAAATCACTCCACACAAAACTAATACAAGATCAGCACGTATTCTGCCACAAAAAAAGGCACTAATCCAGTCAGGCCAGTCTTTTGGACTAGTTAATAGTGCAGGGCATCCAGTCTGCAGATATTTATATCCTTGTTATAAGGTTCTCAGTGTTCAGTAAGCAATGGACCTTAATCGTAGGGCGCCCTATGTTTCTAGGGCGCCTGCCCTTAGAACGAAGGTTTGTCGTGGTCTGTGACATTCATGTGCTCTACATTAAAAGAGATTCCTAAATAATATTTGCAACTGGTTCTATGATTTAGCAAGATAGGGGAGTTACTGTGTGATGTCATAGAGTCAAAACAAGAGCAGTGAACGAATAAGAACATGGTGTTTCCTGGCCACGAAATGTGTGCTCTGTGATGATCGAATGTGTTGCATTACTGATTTGAAGTCTTTGTGCTGTGGTATATATGATCTCGTGATTCTATACACTGTATATTTAAGTACATTAATGTCTTTTCTTAATTCTATTTCTGATATTTTGATCCTATGTAAGCAAAATTTATAGTTTATGTTAGAACGAGACCACCCCGTTGGCGCCCTTAAAACAAAGTGCCGAAACTAAGCATGTTGACTGCTCAAGTGAAAAATACTGCCAACAACATGTTGCCACACTTATCACTTAAGTTGGAAAGGATACATAAACTTCCAAACTCATGTTCTGTTAATCAATTATACAAAATAAATAGTGATCAAGATTAGCATAAATTTTTCTGTCAATTTGCAATTTGTCCTGCTTTTGTTGTGGCTCAGCTGATGCACTCAGTTGATAAATAGGCTACAGCGATGACGATTTGCATTTCTGCCTGGGTTTTCATTCATTATTAGCAAATGTGAAGTAAAAAAGTTGGAGGTGACAGTTGACAGGTGAGGATAATCTTAATTGTCAAACGGACAATCTTAATTAGGGTTAATAGCCAAACAATCAACGAACAATATCTTTTCTGAATAATGGTTACACTCACATTTGTGGGGGTCCTGTTGTGGCTTTGGCATTTTGGCTGTTCTAGAGTATCACATCAAAATACTATGGATGCTAATATTATACAAAACAAATATTTATATATATATATATATACACCTCTCCATGTTGGGGGAGAAGGAGGAAACACCACCCCTAGTATATGTCTGGGATGACATAACAAGGGCATAGTATGGCTTCCAATCTGTCCATGAAAATCACAAATAATTTGTAATGATTGTATTAATATCAGAGTCGATAGCTCTTAGAAATACAAATCTGGAACAATTATCCAAACTCATCAGCTGACACAACAATATATTTTTCGTGGATATTGACATCATAGTGATTTATCTAACCATGTGTCTCAATAACTAAGTGAACTACATCTTCAAAAGCTGAAAATTATTCATTTCATCAGTTCAAATGCTTGTTATTTTAAATAATACCTAAAAACTTCTTTAAAACGTCCAGATTATGTTGGTGTTTATGGCAGATAGTAATCAGTCGTGCTAGCCACCTAGTGGCTGATAAGTTGCACTTCAAACAAAGGTCGGTCTTTACTGGCACCAAAAATAGTGACAAACAGAGCTCAATATATTCAACTTTAATTAATAATACTTGCTAAATATAAGTTTGCCTAGTAGATGCATGCGGCTCTCCCATATGTGGCCTATACTAGTCCATTTAAGGATGTGTCGTCCATGATGTGTCTTTTTAACCATTTTTGGGGGTAATGTCTGGGATGACATAACAAGGGCATAGTATGGCTTCCAATCTGTCCATGAAAATTACAAATAATTTGTAATGATTGTATTAATATCAGAGTCGATAGCTCTTAGAAATACAAATCTGGAACAATTATCCAAACTCATCAGCTGACACAACAATATATTTTTCGTGGATATTGACATCATAGTGATTTATCTAACCATGTGTCTCAATAACTAAGTGAACTACATCTTCAAAAGCTGAAAATTATTCATTTCATCAGTTCAAATGCTTGTTATTTTAAATAATACCTAAAAACTTCTTTAAAACGTCCAGATTATGTTGGTGTTTATGGCAGATAGTAATCAGTCGTGCTAGCCACCTAGTGGCTGATAAGTTGCACTTCAAACAAAGGTCGGTCTTTACTGGCACCAAAAATAGTGACAAACAGAGCTCAATATATTCAACTTTAATTAATAATACTTGCTAAATATAAGTTTGCCTAGTAGATGCATGCAGCTCTCCCATATGTGGCCTATACTAGTCCATTTAAGGATGTGTCGTCCATGATGTGTCTTTTTAACCATTTTTGGGGGTAATTTTCGGGTTGTTGTTGTTTTGGGCCAGGTTTTGACAGCACATATATGTTGGATATAATCATTGGTATTTGATGTATGTTTCTTTGCATAATTGTATGTGACAGAATACACCATTTTATAGGTTTAATAAAAACAATATGGAACACATAACACAGGCCATGTAGAGTGTTTCGAGTTTTTATTTGGCAAAGATGACTTTACATACCGAAGTTTTCCAAAGATTCTCGATTAAAGTTTCGGCCATGTGAGATGCTGCCAACAAAGTTTTAAAACCACTGTAACTTTATTTCTTGGAAAAAATCTAATATATCTCTGATTGATATTGATTTTAATATATAACACTAACATTTTGACTAATTTGGTAAACCTTTTCCTGTGACTGTTAAAACATATAATGGGCTGAACTATGTCATAGTTAGGGTGGGCACCAGTGGATCTAGATGAGTTTATCTTTCAATCACTGGATTTGTTCAGCAAAATATAAATCAGAAGATCCTGAGCTATGACATCCATAATATGCATTTACTATGGGTTTAGGGTAGAGTTTGTTTTAAAAGACAGATTCTATAACTTTCGTAATTTTCTGTTTTCATGGAAATTCTGTGTTTGCAAACATTCTATTTTAGACTGGTTTAATATGGTCAAAAAACTAAACTAAAATATAACTGAAAGGTACCTATGTGTCTTATAAATACACATTAAAAAGCAAAATATGCCAATCAAAATGTTTGTTGATTAAAAAATGTTCCCTGCTAATATATTAAATAGGTCGCATGACTCTATGAAAGGTTATTGCAATTAGCACACCTAGACTAATTGTGATCAGATCTGAATGAACGAATGCTGAAATTGCAACACACCATAAACAGACAACAATTTAAGTTCATGCAAAAAATCTGTGTTGGTGACAATTATGTCCAATATCTGTGGATGACCAAAATTGATCATCAAAGTTGTGGTAGATCTATATCCAATCCCGAATTAACTTAACTACACTGAGTTTGTGTAAAGGCAGTACATTATATTATTACTCACTCATAGTCATACTCATAGACATAGTGATAGTCATACATTGATACAATCATGTCAATGATACATCTGTATTTAAAACAGGACCCCTCTGGTCCAATATAGTGACAGTCACTGTTGCTGTGTTGTTAGATAGCGATGGATAATATATAGCGCTATCAATACACATAACAAAATACATATGATGAACCTGTAAGTGTAAATCGACAGAAATTGAGAAAACTAAGATCAACGCCCAATTAAATTATACAAACTTAGGCAGTTTCAGCAACATGTTTAACGTAAATCGTAACCGCTTCCTGACAAACATTTAGTTTTTCTACGTGGCAAGGACATAAAAACTGTGATGCATTTTTACCTCTAGTTATTCAATGTGGACATCAGAAATGACGTCAATGTCACAAATACATAATTTGACAGTTCCTAAAGTGAATGTTTTTAACAAGATGGAGAAAGCGGAAGTGGGATGATTGAAATCTCGCATAAACGAGATTCTTATTTCTTGATCGATTTTATGACAACTGATTTAAGCATATATGAGTAGAGAAATTATTTAACGTAGAGTATGACCGATGTCACTGAACATTGTGACTGGTCAAATACGATGCAAAATAAATATATGTTTAGTTCAAGTGTTACTAGTTTAAATTATACTCTCTAGTGATACTTAATACCCAAATAAAAACAAATCGTGCAAAGTATCTTAAAACAAACAAAATGTATTAACCTATGATAACTTGATAGGTATCATACCAGATTAATAATTAACCTATGGAGAAACATATCTATAATCCTTTATCAATCATTAGGTAATAATACATGTGGACATATAATTAAAAAATGTGTAACCATTATTTTGTTCAATTGTTACTGAATAATTGTATGTGTTGTGGTATGTTGGAATAAATTCTTTGAGTTACTAACTATTAAGGCATATTTACACGTTTTCTTATATATAGATCTCGGCCCAGTGAAAAAGGAGACTTCGGCCACGTCAAATAAAGGATATCTTGCTATATTGAGCTATGCCGTGACGGAGGCCCCGTAGACCTTAATAGTAATAAATTGAACAGATAACAAGTGAAATAAGTATCTGTTTAAGATAAATTTATAAATTCATAGAAAAATGTGTAACTTCTGGAATGGTTAGCAATCTTTGGTCATGTAAGTAAACAGACGAACACTAATGAGGAATACTTGCCTAAAATAGATTTATTATTAAAAGCATTAGAATAATTTGATGTTGACTATGACCACACACACACACACACACACACACACACACACACACACACACACACACACACACACACACACACACACACACACACACACACACACACACACACACACACACACACACACACACACACACACACACACACACACACACACACACACACACACACACACACATGCACAGGCATCCACCACATAAATAAGCTTAATTTGAGCTTTACACCACAGAGACAGTTACTTTTGGACTATACAACAGTGTATCTAAATCAAACATTTTCTAGATCATTTATTTAAAGAAAATTAATATGAGGTTCTACTATGGTTCTTCTGGAATATCACATAATATATATTAAAAACATGTGATTAATCTAACTCTATATTTACAACATGTTGATTTCTTCATGAAACATAATCTTTTAACTTATTTAAAGCCATTATATACATATATGATTACCATGGTAATATGATTTATTAAATTAAATACCCTTTTTAGGCTAAACAATTTCTGCTCTTCTTTGCTTATCAAATTATAATGTTCTCTAACTATTAGTTACACTGGTGCTAAAGAAATTGCATGAGGGATTTTCCCTAAAGTCATATACTATACAGGGAGTATATTGCCCATTGTACAATTTCATTGTGCTTATGAATTTATGATACCAACATGCTATAAAATAATCTTTAGAGTATTTTGGAAATATGAGGTAACATGGAAACAAATTTATCATATGATAATTGTTTCTTATCTCTGTTTTTGAAATTTGCACAACTTTAGCAACTTTCATATCATATCTATCATATGCCTTTTTCTAAAGACTCTATAGAAAGTATATATATATATATATATATATATATATATATATATATATATATATATAATTATGTCTGCTTTTTTAAGCTTTGACACATTATTCAGTATTCCATCTTAATTTTGTTCCAGGATTAAAAAAACAGGTAAATATTGTGTCTTTTTTCACAGAAGTTGAAGCAGTACTTCTTTATTAGAATAGTTTTCAACCTTTTAGGTTATTATTCTAAATTTAGTTTAGTATGTATTCACCAAAAATATTGAAAGAGTTATAAATTACATAATTATCAGCAATTCTTTCTTAATCCATTCACTACAATTTTATCCTTTCATTTTTCTGGGGTTTTTTTCTTTTACGTATTTTTCATATTAATTTTATTCTCCTCATTTTCAGGTTATTCTCATCGTTTTTGCAATTAAAAACGCTGAACTAAACCTCATGTAAAATATAAATCGCAAACTAGAAACTATAGCTTGAAATATTTATGTGTCTTTGTATAACGTTTATTTAATTTGCGGGCGTCATTTAGTAGGTCCCCGTGGTACGATCAGCTGCCGACCTAGATTATTTGGTGGCGTGTTTTGGGTTATTTTGTCAGGTTTATTTGAGGGAACCAGATACATGGTGAATATTACGCTGAAATATTTATGTAATACTAAAGTTCTGTATAGTTATTTTATGACTTTATACGGTTAAAGTCATTTTGTATCAGCCGAAGATTAGACAGTTTCATGCTTTAATTTTCGGATTAAAATTTCATGATCATTATGATTAATGATAGATCTAGATTTAAATTTCTCGTGACATTGAATACAAGATTGATGAAGCAGTGAGTGACTGCAGAGAAGTGTGTTGTATATTTCAGTATTTGTATTTTTTTTAAATCGACTGTTTCAGTAGTCTAATTACAACACCTAAGTTATACTAAGTTATAGCCATATATGATAGATATAGCCTGGCCTAGGCCTAGGGCCGGCTTATACAATTAATTGTTTTATTGTAGAGTAAATTCTGCATCTCCCAAACATTGACTGGGCTTCTCGCCCTAGTATTTATTCGTCTTTCAGTTAGTTTCGACCCATTTTATATTCGTTCCAGCGAACCATCGCCCTCAATTTACTTCATTTAATAGGAAGTAGTTAAAATACAATTTATTACCAAATCAAAAGCAATCATAGATAGACAAGACCTGCAAAATATATATCCGTATTATGGCGTATACAGCAGCAGTTTAAATCTGTGTCCGTGGTTTATAGATCTGTCTGATCTCACAGAGCAGCTCCTATTCATCCTATTTGTTTACAACATAATCATACTAAGAGTGATGATGTAAAGATCTTTGTATGCTAATTTTTATATTTTACGTGTTGCACCTGCTTCAAATTTTTGTCAGCAGTTGTTCATGCACTAAGCTGGCCTCTTGGTGAACCAAGTGAACTAGCTGATATATAATACAATTAAATATATATATATATATATATAAAACACAACAAGGATGAATAGTCCCTTATATTTGGGGTGAATAACAATAAAGGACAAATAGTCTTTTTATATTGAGGGTGAATACAATCGAGAGTGAATATTGTCAATAACCCCATTGAACTGTCCATTTCAGATACAAAATTATTAATATATAAATTATATTTTAACTATTCTGAAATTTTAGATTAAAGCTGTCTAACCTCCAGGTTCTAGATCAGTAAAAATACACAACAAAAAGTGTTTCTCTTTCTAATGGAAAACTACTAAAACCCCTTTAATATATCTGTGTTATAATAAAGACTTATTGGTAGATCTAACTATTATAATCTACTGCAGTCTAGTCAGCAGATGTTATCATATCTGGTTGTATTGGTCTGGACCTGGATGAGCTTTGCAAGAGCTTTTGTTTTAGCATTTCCTTTGCACCTGTGTAGTGAGAAAAAACTTGACTTGTCCAACTTCAGTAGACTAAATGTTCATTATTAATTTACTATATTCCAACAGTTACTGCAGGACATCATAATAAATAACTATGTAGCCACTAATATGTTATAAACCTAACTATAAGTGTAGCTGTATATTTGAATATTGCTTGATTTATTTTATTGAGCTAATTATTTACTAAGTAACTTACACAGTTACACAATAACTGCATAGTTGTAACTTATTGTTGAGATAATTTTAATCCTCCCAAAACATGCATTGTTCTATATAAATTCACAGGTCTTTCTTGATTATGGAAAACAAGGAGAGTTCATGTTATTGACATCATGAAATTTATTTTTACTTCTGAAATTAATCAATAATTATTGCTGTGATTTGTTTAAAATATGATTAGGAACATAAAGAAATATGTAATTACAGTACATTTATAGGGCAAGGCACTGCTTATAATTTTCAGTATGGTGTCAAATATCAGATAGACGGGCTAGGCTAGCGCGCTGTCGATCGTCATTTGCACCATAGGCAAAACAGATTTCCAAATGTCAAAAGAAAAAATAGATCTTTTGCCAAATCGGCAAAATGTAAATAAACACAACAACTTAAGCCGAGATTTCATATATGTGTTATGCAAATCTGGAAAAACATGGAAAACGTATGAGCATGGTTCCACATGTGTGACTGTGTATGCAACAAAACAGATCGCTCCATGTAGCAATTGATGTGAATTGGATGATTGAATCCAGAATTTTACGACCCGGGTCATAAAATTCAACTGTCTGATTTGAGTGTCTAGACAGGCTTTCCCAAGAAAAATATGTCAGAAGGTGAGACAGGTGTCTGAAACACATGGATATGCTTTACAATATTATTATTCTCTGACCTGTTTCCCAGCACATATCTCAACTCCCAAGGGAGCATACAATGCATGCTGCCATTATAGGCGTAAAGCGTTACCCACACAGCCATAGCGTCCTGTTAGGTACTCAATTTTATGGAAGAGAGAAACAGTCACCACATGACAACAGTGCAGCTCACAGAGCCTCGAATCTGTGACCATTTGGCTACGAGTCCTATGCTCTAACTAACTGTGCTATCATGGCTCAACATATCGGATGGCTGAATCCTGAATTTTATGATCCAGACAGGGTTTCCCAAGAAAAAGTTCAGAAGAGTGGGTGTCAGAAAAGGCATGGATACTGCAATGTCGCTTGTTCATATATGGAATCCATGTAAATGGATGAGAATGCATTCCATATGTCTGGATGCGGCATCCGATTTATGCTACAAGTGAGATAAACAGAAACGCTCCATGAAAGTGATTCATGTGGCAACTTAGTACAAAATTGGATGGAGATTCCAGAATATGGCCAGATTACATACCTACAGTGTTTTCTTTCCTCTCTACGTTTGCACAGTTTTTCGCTGTGATCTCATCATAAATGTGTGGTGCTGTAGACAGGGCCATAAAAAATATTTCTACAACTCACTACCCCCTATGGCTAGTAAAATTTAAACAAATTTCTTACTAGCCTAAACAAAAATTAGCTAGCTATTAAAATCCTATTTGTTTTACTAGTCAGAACAAAATTATGCTGGAATCAATGGAGAATATCAGATCTTAAATTTGTGTATGATTGATGTTTTATGACAACTCGAGTCCATATCGGATGACACTGCTAGTATCATCATTTGTCTAGTCACAAATCTGTCTAGCTACCAGAGGTCTGAGTAGTTGGTTTGATGGCTAACTTACTATCTCTTATTTATAATACTTATATCAAACTGTTACATGTCGGGTAACAGAAATCATTGGTGTCGAATGTTTATTGTTCAAAACTGTCGCATGCATGAGTCATCAACATTTCATTGCATACAAACACGACCACATGGTGCCAGTCTTGCATTTTGATCAAATACGTGTATATTTCATGTGCATCAGGTGGTAATATTTGTCATGTGTAATTGATGTTTCCCTAACATTAAACATTCATACTTCTCCCAAGATCTCTTTCTAGAGATACTGATCCATTGTCCTGGAGACACCTTCCTGGTACCATGGATATAGGAGGTGGTGTTACGTGCTGTAGTGAAATGAAGTCTTCATACAGCTTTGATGTTGCTCCTCCCAGCTCAGTAAGAAGCCATAAACATGACACTGATGAATTGAAGAATAACTATATTAATCACGATAGTCATCACTGTGCACATTCCAATGGCATTCAGGATGGTAAGACCCAATATGTTATAAAAAAATACTATATGTTATGTGTTTTTTTCATTTCGTTGTTTTCTCTGCTGCTATTTTTCACACTGAGAATGTAATTTGTTTTGTAGATGTGAGCTCTGGTAGTGCCTCTCGTCGGAAGTGGGCCCTCCTTCCATCAATTGTACCAACTATCTCGAGGGAGGAAGTTCCAGTTTTGTTCAGAGAAGAACACGTGAAGCATGGTTTTCGAATGATACATCAGCCATGGTCTTATTACATCTGTAGCATTTTCCAGTTACACAATGAGTCGATGAATGTTTGGACGCACCTCGTAGCCTCTGTCATCTTGACTTACAAGCTTGTCGAGTTCTCCTCGCAGATTGATTTTCTTGGCGACTGTCATTCATGGCCCATGTTAGCAGGTCTGCTGAGTAGCATAATTTTGTATGCATTTAGCAGCGGAGCTCACTGTCTGCAGTCCAAATCGGAGCTCGTGCACTATGTTACTTTCATGTTTGATTATACTGGCATTGGTCTTTATGGCTTGGGAAGTGTTGTCATGCATCATTGGTACTGCAGTGAAGCTAGCTTCTATGAAGTTGTCAAAAACTACTACTTGCCCGCTGGCATTTTGCTAGCATTTCTCACCACCTACTGTTGCACTGTTGCCAAAATGTACTATACTCGACCATACCCACCTATGCGCAAGATCTGGCAGATTGTTCCAGTTGCTGGCATATATGCTGTTCTCGTATCTCCAATCATACACAGACTGGTTTTGTGTTATGTTTATGGTGAAGTATGTACTGAAAACCTGACGTACCATCTGTATCACATGTTCTGGTTTTTCCTGAGTGGCTTATTCTTTGCCTCTGATATTCCCCAGTGTTGGTTACCAGGACGCTTCGATCATTTTTTCCATAGCCACCAGCTGTTCCACTTCGCCATCATGATGAGTTCACTGCATCAGATGGATGCCAACTTTGCGGATCTTCAGTCCCGAGCATTCATTTTTCGGGCACGTTCCAGCCCAACGTTTCTCAGCTCATTTGGCCCACTTTTGTTGGTCTTAGCTGCAGACCTTGGCAGCATTTTGTACTTCACTGGGCATATCAAAACCAAGATGGTAAAGAAGAAGAGCCTCTGATTTGTCGCTCATTAAATGATACATATCCTGCATATTTCCTGTATGCAAAGTTTTTCTGCAAATCACATAAACTGTACATAAATGATTGCAGTTTTTACACCTACATCAGACATCTTAACTGATTACTTTACACAGGGCTGCTAAGTTTTTTCTCTAGCTTCCAATGACTACTTTTTATCTTTCACTTCTAATTCAGATATTTTTTGTCTAACCTCACATTGATTAGCTAATTGACATTAGTGGGTTATGATGCACTTCTGTGCAAAAGCTAGACACAATTTAATGGTGTATGTTTAGAAATATTCCGAACTTATAATGGCAGCCAATCTAGGCATCTATTTCCAGCTGTAATCTAGGCAATGAAATATGTTATGTATACACTTTGTCTTTCACCCGTGAATGATTTACGAGATGTATTTAGATGATGTTTGTATGTGATGCAGTTGGTGATAGTATCCAGAGTTAATGCATTTGTTCATTTTGTGATCCTAACCCGCATTGTGTTCACTTCACATATATATATTTTGACCAGCAGTTTAATTTTCTTCTGTTATTGTTGTGTTTAACCAAGTATTATACAATTAAAAACTGTTTGAGGAAATACTCTTGTCTTCACAACCAGCCATTAACCATGTTTTGTGTCATTCATACATTCTTTATGATATTAATCTTTTATTTATTTATTTATTTATGTATTGTTTTGTTTTTGCTTTTTTTTAACTGCAAAATTATATTAAATGTTTTGGTTGTGTTTTATCTCACTACATCCAGGGTGTTTCTAGTTTACATAATGTTGGATGATGTGTGAGTAATTGAATGATCTCGGTGTTACTTTGGGATTAATAAATGTGGGGACTCGGACTAGAACAGGGTAAGCTTAAAGCTACAAATAAGATAATTCTCGCATCCGAGTTAGAATGAAAATAGCTGTGATGGTGTTTGTGCGAGTCGCAACAAATAAGATATTTCTCAGCATCAGAGTTAGAATGAAAATAGCTGTGATGGTGTTTGCGAGTTGCATCAATTATGACAATTTGTGAATGATATCTGCATTACGAGTATAAAGTGCAGTTTATTAGTAATTTCAACTTGTAATTCTGAATGTTTGTATAGATGCTAGTTGTGAGGTGGTTATGTGTATTAATAATGAATGGTCTGACTATTCTGGCCATGTCTTCCTACTGATTCTCTTCTCTAATTTTCACCTTCTAAGTATATTGGCCGCAAACTGCATTCAGTATTTGAATATGATGCACTCGCTCGTAATACTCTTTTATCAAATTTGGTGTTGGTAAATTAATGATATATTGTTATTGGGATTTCATGAGGTACTCGTTGATCTTCATGTAAACATCGGTTACTTATTGGCGTGTTGTTTTCAACTGTTGATATTGGTGTGTTGTTTTCAGGTGTGACATTGATGTGTTTCACCTGTTATATTGGTGTGTTGTTTTCAGGTGTTACGCTGGTGCATTTTCTTCAGATGGCTTTCAGTATGCAAGTGTTTGTATGCAATGTCTTCAATGAATCTCACATTTGAAACATACCTCACTGAATAGTAAGAGTGTCATCTACTCACAAACCAAAATATTAAATTACGTGGCACAAATAGATTATTAAATTTAAAATGTTCTATGTATATTTTATTTTGATCTGATGCATCACAGACTTGTTCAATAAATCATTTTGACTATTTGGTTGTTGTCTTAATAATAATTCATTTACAGTGTAAACAATTCTTGATCAAACCTGATATTCTGTATTTATTTTCTTTGTGACAAATCATTTCCTGCATGTTATCATGACCTGTAATCATATACAGGGTTGTTTGATTTAAATCGATGCAAAAAATCATGCATTTCAATTTGTTTATTATGTTTCCTTTGATTTTTTTTAATGATTATTGCATTTATTTTGTAAACATGTGATTTATCAATTAACTTGCAGTACAAAAAATTGACAAATTTCACCACTAACAAGTAATACTGATCAGTGACACTTCCCCAAAATATGTGGTTGGGATGATCCTGAGACACGACAGAAGGTAACACAACAGATATCCAATGGGCTCGGTGTGGGCATATCTGAAGGGTGCTTCATCTTTGACTTTGCTTCATTACCTTTGGAGTGTCAAATCACCTTACATAGCCATCCTGGCTAAACAACAAGTAAATAAGCATTAACTCAATAATTCCCAAAATGCATAGAAAAGATGTGGCTTTACATGTTCGATAATCTGTCCTTTCAATTCAGAAGTAAAAATGTTAAAATCAGATTTAAATTAAAATCGGATTTTTTTTCAACCCTAATCATAAAACTACAGGTTTTTCCAAGAAATGTTTGTTATATCAAGCCACCGCAGATCTAACTTTTGGTGCAACAACAATATCTAACTGGTGAAAAATAGTATTGATGCAACCATACAATTATAAATAAGGGCCTAATTAAAACTGTGCCAACCAACTTAAATAATTAGTTACTGCATAAAACAATGTATCACTATTGTTTTACACTTGTTGAACAACAGGGTTGGGTTTATGACGGTTGTAAACCTTTTTATGACATAAACAGTATCATAAAACAGTATACTGTCTTAAACCTTTATTCACTACATTTTTTTATTTAAAAAAAACTCACTTGTGATTCATTTTGCTTAGAATTGGATTAGTTGTGGATTATCATTATATCAGAATTACTATATTTATATATTACAAACAAAAATTTTAAATAATATTTTATGTTGGTCTCTCTTACATTTTTTTCCGAATGAGTAACAAGAGAAGTAATTTGGAGGTATCTTTTATTCAGTAACCATAACAGACTTTCACACGTGTACAACTGAATCTGTCCATTTGATACGTCAATCATCAAGACTGGTAATCCAAATCACAACAAAAATCCTTGGAGGATCCTGTGACAAAATACCAGCTTGGCTGTTTTCTCATGAAACTAGCCATGTGTAACCATCTTATCAATTCCACGTCAAATTTATCAATTCCATTTTTACCTACTACTTTTTACCACAAGTAGGTAGTCCAAATACCTACTCCAAATAGTTTTTATTCTAAGTAGGATTGTCATGGAATAAATATTTCTAAATAAAAAAATAAAATGGTAAATTATTTTGTGAATTAAATGTTTTGTAGAAAAATCCAATTCTATCAATTACAATTCCATTTTTTTGGAAAATAAGCAATTCCTGAGTTGAATCGACACCATGTCTGTGTGTAACTATTATTTAATGTGAAAGCTAGAAGATGGATTAATAGAATCAGATTAGCAGATATCTTTCCACATGGAGGATCATTAAGTGAAGCCACTGTCACTCCATGCATGGTCAGCCACAGATATACACCAGCACCAACCAGAGGCCAGTGTCTTGCTTGTCATCCAATTAATGGATAGTTCTATTAAATTAATACCACCCCCGAGCTCTAGAAACAAACAACAGGTCAATTGATTTTATCTACAAACAATACCAGTTGACCATAATCTAATAATTAGGCCTTAACTTATTGTATAATAATTTGACTTTTAATATTACAATATTATATTAATAATTTAAGCCATTCTAAAAACTACTTTTCAGGTTTATCTTGGAAGAAATATGTAACAAATTTGTTGGCTATGCCAATATTTATATGCTTTTGACAGTTTATGATGCCATCATGTCATAAACCTGTTTATGACAGGACTTTATAAACCCTGGATTAATCCATGGTTTCTGACATTGTGTCATAAACTTGCCAACCCTGTGGAACAACCATTACAAGGAAATCCCAAATTGTGTTAAATAAGATTTTCTCTAAATGATGTTTACATGCAGATACTCTTTTGTGGTCAGCTGAAGATAACTATTTTCTAGTTCCAAGTTATTTTGAAAAAATAGTCATAAAAACACCCAATCCCATAAAAGAGAATCACTGTTCAGTCAGACTAGATTTGTCCTCTTTAATATGGGAGAAGATTAGCGTTACACAGTATGCACTCGTAAATTATCGGAATTTTATTCCTTTAAATGAATCAAAAATTAATTGCTCTATTCTTATTTTCTTTTCAAATTTCACTAGCTGCTAATAGTTGTCAAGGTTTATTGTGCAACTTTACTAAACAGTAATATTATGAGTAATATACTTAAATCATCCGTATAGTTCTGAAAAATTTTGCACTATTTAAATCAAGGTGCAGTCCTTGATTTGATCTTTCAGCCAATTGTAGGATGGCACCCAAAAAAGCAGCAGTTCCCTAGTATTGTGATCACTGAAAACAAATCTTTCGAACTTATGTAAATCTCATCTTCATAGGTCCCAGTGAAAATAGTCATATAAAAGTGGAAGTTTTATCTCCGAAAGTAGGACACAATGTGGACAAAAGCTTGCATTATTTGAATAAAAAATTACATCTTTTCTTGTGTACAGCTACAGTATCTGTTTTCATGAAGATGTCACTTATGAAAGTATGTAACATCCAAGCAACATGGTAGCTGACACATAATTATTACATTTACATATACTCATGCACACACATACAAACATATTAAGGTTTCTCACCAATATACATGTACTTAATTTGATTGACAAATATGGAATTGATGTATCGACATTCTATAATAGACAATTGGAAGATGGTGAAAAGTTGGGGGATCTGGGGCCTACGCACCTGCATGAAAACCTTGAATATCAACTGTGCCAGTAGGTTGATATTATAATTACCCATCACAAATTATTTAATTTTTTTGGCGTTTGTTTAACGTGAAGATTTTAATAAAAGGAAGATACAACTTAGAACACTTGTTAATAACCTTGGTTATTTTAAACAAACTCCTGTATATGCACTTTTATAATAGCTTTTTGTTCACCATATAAACAAATACAAGACGTGAAAAACTGTAATTTGATACTTCCAATAAAACAAATCATCCACAATGATTTCAGAAGACAAGGCAAAGATTTTCAATATACTAATGTTTATTTTGTATATATGTCTCATACTGTATGTATTTGTGCGTTAATTCATATGCTGAAAAGATTCTGGCCATCGATAGCAATCAAACTTTGCGACTACAAAAAAAGTGCCTAAATTACATCAACAAATGAAGTATGATTTATACACAACTTACTGAAGTTAATCATCACTGATAGTTTATTGTCATCGACTCAAAACACATTAAGAAGCAAATAACAAACAATATTACTAACACATTACTAATAATATATTGCCTTATTTGTTGCATACACAATTAATAATACCATAACTGATCACATAGTGGTCAGTGTGCCCAAATATTGCTCACAATTTTGTGATTCTTAAACAATCTCAGAACACAACAACAAATATTTCCAAATGCAATACACAATCACTACAGACATAATATGATCGCCTTCAATATACATATTCTGGTGCACAAATTTATTTACTAGGCCAATTATTGTTCACTCACAGATACCACTTTACCACCAAAAACACCTGACGTCATCTCTGAATGCAAGGTCACAGCACAGTCGGGATCGCATAAATATCATTCCCATGATCACAGCATTGTGCGGATCATATAATTTAGGATTCCACCATGATGGAAATAGGTGAGCTCAACATCAGTATCAAATCGTGCCACCACCTGAAAGCTGCGACCATCGTTCAGCTGAAATTTGAAACATTTTTCATGATGATTAACTTGTAATACCATACACCATATCAGGGTTTTAATAATAAATACTTACCATCACTTAATATTCATGAAAAAAGTCCAATACACAACAATGTATAAACTTAATATCATTACCAGCCAATGTAGACACACTTTATAGATAGATAGCAATAAATTAGTTCTCTTTCACTGCCCCCTCATTTCGATTGCCCTTTTTTTACTATTAGGCAATTTAAAAAAGATTTGTTTCTGAAAAATTGGTAGGTAAGTAGGCTTTTATATTTTATTTCCAAAATTTAGGTGAAATATTTGGCATTTTGTTCCATGTTTAAAACTGTTTACTGCTACTGACTAAGACTTAATTAAAAAGTTGAAATATTTTTCAGTTGATGCTTTCTGGTCATAAATATATTTTTGTACGATAATTTGATACACTTTTGTGCTTAAGATAGGCTAAATGAGCCGAGTGACCTCCAAAGGTAATGAGGCAAGCTAAAAGATGAAACACCCTTCAGATATACCAACACTGAGATTAGAACTCCGATGGTCGAGATCTGTTCCATTGTCATGGTGGTTTTAATAAATTAAGCTATGGCATCTTTTGCATATTAAAGTGTGAGCATTTTTTAAAGTCTCCTGATTCTATGCTAAAGAATCTGTTGAGTTTCCATGTGCAAAATGATTTATTTAATTTCAGAGCTTGCAGCTACAGTAGAGTTTTCTACTACGTCATTAACAAGGATTTGGCCATATTTGACAGTGCATGAACAAACACGTTCTATAACAATGTATTGCTGCCACTCAGCAATCAAACTGTGAACTAAAAATTTAGTCTGAAAACCAAGTATGGAGACAGAAATCACAGAAATATCGTTAGTAGGAAAAAAAAAATTGGGTCAGCCCTAAAATATGGACTGATTGGTGATATAAGAAACAAGATATAATCATTATAACAAATAACTAGTGTTTAAAAAATTATCAGTTAATGACCTCGGTCACTCACCTTTACTGTTACAGCCTGTCCTGGTTTGAGGTCTTCTGGTATTTCAATTGTGTACGATTCCTTGCCAGTCAGATTAAGAGACTCCGCAGTATCTCCTGGATGGTACTGCAGAGGAACAATACCCATCCCAACCAGGTTACTACGGTGGATGCGTTCATAGCTTTCAGCAATCACAGCTTTGATGCCCTGTTGAAAAAAATTATATTAACTATATACCTATTTTCCAGATAAATATAACCATACACTGGTGATCATAACTACGCCATCGAAAATATCACTGTCATAAAGCTAATACTGATAAAAGAATATGTGCACTGTAGCCTTATCCTGACCAACCCAAATATTTTGAAGGGAAACTATCAGTAAAACAAGTATTCAAAAACCAATGGCCTAATAAGTTTTCTATATAATTGAACTCTATATTATGGTACTGTATTTTGGAGTACTATCACTATATACCATACACTTGTTGAAGTGAAGTTCAAAAACAATAATGCACAATAAAATACTACATTACAACATAAAAATATTATTGTATTTGGACATCGTTGGTTAAGATTGACACACTTACCAACATCCAGGGTCCTTTAGCTGCCCAATCACGAGATGATCCCGAGCCATATTCCTTGCCAGCCAAAATGATCATTCGACGACCATCACTGATGTATCTTTGTGAGGCATCAAATACATCCATCTAAAACAACATCAAACTATTACTTAATGGAAATAACTTGATCTACTTTATTGTTATCTCTTCAGAAAACAGCTCACAATACAAAGACTGCTTGCCTATTGTTACAAGGATAACACATTCATAAAAACATAGTGTCTTACCACTTCTCCTGTTGGAATGTATATAGTCTTGGGGGCAGCTTTCCCAATGAATTTGTTTACCAGACGAATATTAGCAAAGGTGCCACGAGCCATGATAGCATCATTACCACGACGTGAACCATAGGAATTGAACTCACGAGGTGTCAAACTAGAAAGAACACATCAACAAAGTGTGCATAACCAATAAGTCAGTGAAGTAACAGAGAAATAATAAAATGTTGTCAAAATATTTTTAAATTAATATTATCTGAATCCAACTGTATTATCAACAGTCTGAAAACCAGACTTAAACCTACCCCTTGCTAGCAAGATGACGTGCTGCTGGACTGTTGCGCGATATGCTTCCAGCTGGTGAGATATGGTCAGTAGTGACCGAGTCTCCAAGGTTTAGCAGCACAAAGGCATCCGTAATGCCGCTTACCTTAGGCAACTCTTTTGTCTGCAATCAAAAATTATTTAGCAATCAGAACCTATGATTTTAGTTGACAAGACATCATCTGGCAGTGATTGCTCTAAATGGCCCCTCTTAGACCATCATACACAAAGACAAGAATATCACTATCTCATCAACATAACAAAAATCTTCCATTTTCACGTCTACACAAACAATTTCAAGATCACTGCCATTAACTGTGCAAACAAGTAAGACCAGAAATCTTTTTGATTACAGATATGATACATACCATTGTTTCAAAGAATGGTGGTGACTTAATATAAGTAGATTTAGGATCCCATGGATACAGCATACTATCTGGAGCTGCTAGTTCATTCCAGCGCTCATTACCATACTAAAATATAACAGTTACTACAGTCAACAAAAACTAACATCATAAATACTGTGATAACAACACTAAGAGAATAAAATGTAAATATGCATAATATATCATCAGTTCAGTATTTTATAGGTTTAATTTATCTATTCAAGATAATAAAAACCTGTATCCTGGAATAGACTTCTTTGAACATGGCAGGAATGACATGACGATGTTCGACTTCCATTATCTCATCACGTGAAGGCCATATATCACGGAGGTACACATTCTTACCATCTGCATTAGTACCTAAAATATACACAGACCCATGTAAAACATAAAATATACACAGACCCACATAAAATATACACAGACCCATGTAAAACATAAAATATACGCAGACCCACATAAAATGTACGCAGACCCACGCAAAACATAAAATATACGCAGACCCATGCAAACCCACGCAAAACCTAAAATATACGCAGACCCACGCAAACATAAAATATACGCAGACCCACGCAAAACATAAAATATACGCAGACCCACATAAAATATATGCAGACCCATGTAAAACATCAAATATACGCAGACCCATGCAAAACATAAAATATACGCAGACCCACATAAAACATCAAATATATGCAGACCCATGCAAAACATCAAATATACACAGACCCATGTAAAACATAAAATATACACAGACCCATGCAAAACAGAGGTTAAAGGGCTTCATCTACCATAAATCTCACACTGGCAATAAATGCCTTACAAAATCTGCAATAAACATTTAAATCATCAACTAGGTACATTATTAAAAAGCTAACTATACTATCTAAACCACTTACCAAGTGGTTCCTTCTCAAAATCTGTCAGGACAGACCCAGCTAGAGCATAGGCTATAACCAATGGAGGTGAGGCTAGATAGTTAGCACGAGTTAGAGGATGGATACGACCTTCAAAATTACGATTTCCAGACAACACTCCAGCAGTAACCAGATCTCCCTTGAAAACGTTTTAATAATTACAGAACATTATCATGGAGAAATTAGCTAGTGAGGTATGTGTGTGTGTATGTATATATATATATATATATATATATAGAGAGAGAGAGAGAGAGAGAGAGCAGCAGATACATAACTAACAGATGATATCAAAATAGGTGAGCTAATTTACAAGCAAACAATGACTGGTTGATATAATACACATGGCTAATTAATATTAAGTAGCCTATGCGGCTTTGTATAGTAAAAAAGAAATTAATATTGTACAGAATTGTCCTTTTTAGCAAACTTTTAATAATTACTTTCTAAATCAATGTCTGAAAAGAGCTTGATCTAAGAATTACATGGTTTTCTTCTTCCATTGATATTAGTTTGAAGCACTATGTTTGTTGGACAAAGCACTACAAGTTTTATTATTTGTATTACTAATCTTTATAATTGACTTTATTTGTAATGGCTCTAGCCTGATCTTCAATTTACACACATTGCTCACAAAGCCACTAACGTTCTAGAAGCGCCACCATCATTTTTGTCTGTGTTATTAACCATCCTTTTCATGTGACCATTGAAATCTGTTTAGAACACTTTGTTATATATATATACATTTGTCTTCTTATTATTATCATTGTGTTATTGTTGTTATTATTTATTATTACAGGTAAAGATAACTATCAGCCGTGACATGTCTCCCATTAGAAAAATACTTTTGTAGAAAGATACAGGGGATTAATTTATATTTTACAAACCTTTTCAATAGCATCAGCAACTGGATCGGGGAGTGGTCCACTGTTACCAATACATGTCATACAGCCATAGCCAACCACATCAAATCTGAATAAATATAACAAATTAACTTTAACAAATAATAATGCAAAATTGAAATAATGTGAATGTAATAAAATCACAATCTCTAAATTTACATTCATCTGTGTCAAGTATTTCGGCAATTTAACAGTGATGGTGAATACCTACCCAAGTGTCTCCATATACTGTATGACACCACTCTCCTTCAGATAGTAAGTAACTACACCGCTACCTGGAGACAAGCTCGTCTTTATGTATGGCTTCACCGTAAGTCCAGCCTCCACAGCCTTCTTAGCTAACAAACCTATCAACAACATCACAATGGATCATAAACAATAAAATACTAACTACATAACATTATCATTAACAATAAAATACTAACTACATAACTAACATATTCCTCAGAGAACACAGGCTAATAACACATATTCTACTAGACTTACGAATATGTAAAACCGCAGGGTGATGTGATTATATCTTACCTGCCCCTAACATAACTGATGGGTTACTAGTGTTAGTACAACTGGTAATGGCTGCTATTACAACAGATCCATGAGTCAGTGAGTACTCCTGATTGTCAAACACAAATGGTACAGTTGTGGACAGCTTGTCTTCTGGTATACCAAATCCCTGGTATGAATAACAATAGAGATTAAAATATGAAATAAGTGTTACAGTAAATTAAACTTTCATGGCAAAGAAGGTGGGTGACAAGGGTTATCATTAACAACCCCTCAATATTGATCATGTAATTAATTAACTGTACACAAGTATTTTTTTATGACATATATTAATACATGTACAATCAACTTGGCATTTACCAGAATCAACACCTGCCATTTCCATTCACTGTCTTCATTGTCTTAATAACATATTACAATTATATATATGTTTCATACACGTTCGTTGGTGTCAATTAGTTTCAGATATATGACAAGTAAAAACAAGACTTGACTAAATATTTAACCAGAGATCATCCAATATTAAAAAATATTATGTAAAAACTACACTGATATTAACTTGGTTCTTAGATAAATGTACATCAGTCTGGCACGATATTGTCACCACTGCTGACTGACCTTGAATCCCACTTTGTTCTTAAGACAAGCCTTAAAATCTGATGGCATGTCGACCACGGTAACACGATCATGGGGTCTTTTTGGACCGGAACAACAAGGTACAACAGTGGACAGGTCTAACTCGACTATCTGTAATTAAAAGGTGTAACAACAGTAACACATCAGTTTGTTTAGAATCTTTCTTTCTAAATGTAGAATACTTAATGAGTTGAGTTATTTAGCCTCAGCACTAGTCACATCTGGGACATATGGTTAAAGGGGACAAGCTAGTGAAATATATAACCAGGTATGAGCTAGAGGCTACTAACAGTGCTGTACTCTAATCACTGCCCCATCTGAACATTGCAATAGTTAATGATATTCTGTTACCCTTTTGGGATTTGAAACAAACATTGGATCAATCAAATTACCTGAGAGAAGACAGGATCTTCACTAGGATCAGAATAGTTTCTGAAGAGCTTGTTTGCTTTCAGATAAGCTTCTACCACTTGCATCTTCTCCTCATCACGACCTGGAAACATCACAGTAACATCTTTATTATTTTAACTGTTTCATCTTGGGCTTGGTTAACATAGACATAATGATAAAAATGAAGATGGCTATATTCTTCTTCTTCTTGTGATGTAAATTCTAAGCTTCAACAGCTAGCTTAACCCAACATTAGGCTAATAAATTCAATGATTTACTTCTACCATTGTGCAGATAAATCACTGTCACAGAAAATATCAGCACAAAAAGGATTTCAGAAGACTTCTTTATTTCTAGTGGGAAAAAGTAGGCAATAAATGGTAGATTTGTATTAATCTCTAGCCTAGTCCAAGAAATATCCCATTAAAATTATGGATTGAACAGACAGGTAAAAGAACTTTTTTATCATATACTATGACACACAAACACGCACAACATTTATAATCTACTTAAACTGACTCACCAGTCTGGGACAAATACTTCATGCTGTGTTCATCTACAGGAAAATAACCTACAGTTGCACCATATTCTGGACACATGTTAGCTATAGTAGCACGGTCTGCAATTGAGAGTTGGGATATACCAGGGCCAAAGAACTCCACGAATTTTCCAACAACTCCAACCTGACGCAGATGCTGAAAACATTATCAAACAGAACATTAATTACACTGAAATGAAGTTTTATGATACAACAACACATACACAACAAACCTGTAGCTGATGTTCAAACACAAAAACCATATCAACCCTAAGCAATAGGAAATAGTATACCCAGTAAACAAGTTTGTAATTATAGTTAATGTAGACCATTGCTGGAGGCTCTAAGCAATTATTTTCAATTATTTGATGTGCATTCATACACTTGTTTGGGGTAATAACTGCATTTAAATCTAAACATATGTCTGTGCTTCCACCAGCTTAAAAATACTTGCTGAATATCATTGCTTTGAAGGACAAAGATTAGTAGATGCCATTAAAATAATTCAATGCAAAAAAATGTGAGTGCTACTTTTGTGGTCCAAAAATATATGTATGTATGGGGATATTAAAGCAGCAGACAGTCTTAAATCATCCATTTGGGTTTTTTTTGTGCATAAACCTATTTCAACATGAGTTATTTATTATTATTATGCCAAAAATATAAATAGCACCCATATTATTAAAATGCATATTTAAAGTTGATATATATATATATATACAAAAAGTTTTAAATGCACACACACAAACTAACAAAACCTCAACATCTATTATCACATCTCACTTGCCTATCTCTCTACATGCCACACATTCTCACCTTTGTTATAGTTAGTACTACATCAGTAGAGGTAGTCAGCTGTCCTAATTGTCCTATGATCTTATAGCCAACTACTTGTGGTAACACCATACTGATGGACTGTCCTAACATCACTGCCTCAGCCTCTATACCACCTACACCTAGATCAACAGTAGAAAGAAGGAGTAATGATTGTATCACAGAACAGCTACAAGGACAGAGTTGTAGAAATGATATACTGTCAAATAAATTAAACAAACCACAACGAACAATGAGTACGTCATTTTGTGACCAAATTATTGTTTTCGAAATATTTTCAGTGTTATAAAAACATAACATAATTACCCCAGCCTACTATGCCAAGCCCATTGATCATGGTTGTATGTGAATCGGTGCCGACTAAACTATCTGGATACAGCAAGCCACCAACATTGAACACAACACGACCCAAATACTCCAGGTTCACTTGGTGAACTATTCCAGATCCGGGAGGCACAATCAACATGTTCTGCAATGCCTTAGCACCCCACTAAAATTAGAACGAATATAATAAATAACTTCATCTGTAATATATTAAACATGCAAAATAAGGACAATACCACTTCAGGCAAAAGTAGGACTTGATAAACATAGCATAAACTATAACCTCTATTTCTTACCAAGTTACAACAACATTTTGAAGCAAATGCCGTATACAAAACACTAAGACAAAATTCATTACTCTATGTCATGAAGTAACAAGTCACAATACTAAGCTGATTTAAAAAGCTATACCTTGAGGAAAAGGAAACGCTCCTTATTCCTTTCAAATTCCAATTCCTCATTCTTCTGCAAGGCAGTGGCCCTGGAAGTGGTTAAAATGATCAATCATAAAGAAAGAACAAGAGCATCAGTGAAGCAATGGACAGGTATCACATTTAAAGAGAGTTACACAGTGTGGTAAACAGTAAAAAAATCAACATTTGTTTTGTGATGCTTATTTAATTTGTTACACTTCAATAAAAAATCTTAACTAGTTATCACACAGAACTCAGACAGGAGTGACCATGTACATAATTAGTTCGAATCTAAAACTTGTTAAAGACGAAAAGAAACCACAAATTAAAGCACAGATCAATCCTGCTCAGAGACAATATACTAAGGTCAATAATTCTTTGGCATTATAGTGATTGTAACATGTTTACTCTACCATTCTTTGTGATTATAGAAAGACAGACCTGTGTTTGTAGAATTAAGAAAAAACAAACTCTGGATAATATCTGCAGTCGGAATGATTCACAATTCATTCTGCTCATCAGTGATAACCACTGACTAGCCCCATCAGATGTAATGTTTATTAAGGACACCAAACAATTCAGCTGACCTCCTAATCAGTCAAGTTGTGTTTCATTTGTTGTCTATTTACAGCCCTGCTTTTCCCATTATACCATAAACAATATATGAACGTAATTTTGCTTTACACCTTAATGAAACCAAACAAGTAACACAATTATTTATATAATTAGAAAATAGTTATCATCATCTTTGTCCAACGTTCTCTTTCTACCAATTTAGCACTGATACCATACACTATCTAGTGTCACTAGTAAGTGTAATTACTTAGTGTTTTTCTTCTCAGAATCTGGTCAAGTTTCACACTTTTTTACTAATAAAATACTGAATATTTAGACCTATTCTGTCTGGCACTGGGTCATCTATCTACCACTAAAGTGTCAGAACACTATGCTATTGAGACACAATCTCATTTTATATTTGAATTATTTTAATAACTGACCAGAAATCACTAATAAATACAGATACATATTTCAACTGTAACTACTATATCAGATGTAACATCTGACATTCAGTGTGGTATGCCCTAGATAGTACAACAATAAGTGCTTATACACATAGTACAGCAACTATTAGAAATTTACTATGATATAAATTATTCTCAGTCAGAGATATAGAGAGAAGAATATTAAGTCACTTTTACCAGTTGAGCAAATTTAAAATGATGAAATTTTGCTTTTTAGATGAAAACACATCAGTCTGGACATTTTCAACATAACAGAATGCCAATTTACGAGTCAGCCAATGGATGATTTTGTTTTTGGACTAACGTGCTTGGTAGCATTTTTGTCTTAATCCATAAAAATAATTCCCGGTGACATGATACAACAAAGACAGGGTTGAAATATAATTAAGACAGGTAAATACACTGACAATTTAATCTTATTTATGATGCATTCAAGCCATGTCCACAACAAACGACGATGATTGATGTTTTATGGGCCACATTTGTGTACATGATAGGCTAAATGGGCTGAGCGACCTCCAAAGGTAATGAAGCAAAGACAAAGATGAAACACCCTTCGCCCACGCCAAGGTTCGAACTCAGATGGTAGTGATCTGTGATCCAATGTGATGATGATGATTGATGTTTTACAGCCACTTTTGTGCACATGGTAGGCTAAATGGGCCGAGCGACCTACAAAGGTAATGAAGCGAAGTCAAAGACGAAACAACCTTCAGATATGCCCATGCCGAGATTCAAACGCGGGTGGTAGTGATCTGTGGTCCAACACGCTACCGCTAGACCAAGGAGGCGACCCTCGTCTGTGATCCAATGCGCTACCAGTTAGACCACGGAAGGTGCCCATGTCCACAGTAGATAAACAACAGACAGCTGTGACAGCCACATCAACAACAGATACAACTAATACCCACAGCTACATGCTCATGATAGGTCACAACATGTACAGCCAACAGCCACTTCCTCAACAGATAATAATATCATCGACATATATAATCATGACCACAATCGATGTGGCCATATCCTCATCAAACAAAGACATATATTTAGTGGATACAGTTCAGCTATAACACTAGATACAGTCACATAGGCAGCAAATATAGCCTCACCTAGTGTAGATATACCAATAACAAAATGATATACCAATTAAAAATAGTGACAATAACTAGAAATACCACTATCATGCTCCAAATATGCCACTGATAGTATTACTATCTGTTTCGTTGATTAAATTGGCAAACAAAACATTATTTAAAGGAACATAGACAGAGATCTTACCGCAAGTGTTTCACATGTCAACTTTGCACCAAACCATTAGCACAGCTTGAATATTTCAGTCATTCGTTGTTTATGTTTGGTTAGTGTCCATGTGCCATTAATTTATATATTCAAGAGTCTCCTCTTCATGATTAGATTTTTGCTAAATTTGGTATCACTCATGGAGTCTTCATTAGATGTTTTTATCATCTCTTGTTCTTTATTGTAAAATGTTTACACCTTTTATATGAATTATGTACCGGGTATATAAATAATTATGTGGTCTATGATGATACACTGAGTTTGTGATGTGCATAATATTTCTAACGTATTTATTCAGTATATTTGTAATACACACATCTTTTCCCTCTGAGGTTATCTTCAGCCATAAGACACATGTTTGACTAGTGGTGATGCTAAATAATGCACCTGGTGGCTGAATTAACACGTCTGGGCCCTCACAACTGATTTTATAAATATCAATTTAAAGGTCATATAAATGATAACTGAGTGAACTTCATTTACAACAGGTTAACAAGACTCTATAATTTATTACTGATATGTCAATAAGAAGCTACATATTTAGAATTTATGGTCACACTTTAAGTGCTACATTCATGATTGACATCAATACTAGGTACTGATCGTAAAAACTGGGATAAATTAACTTGGTGTTTACTGAATGGTTCCTGTCTCTGTGGCTCAAGTGAACTGGTGATTGTGGGTTTTTTTTGTGGAATGAGACTTGAGAAGTTTAGATCTGTTCTAAAAACTCAGGTGTTCAACGTTTCTTTTGCCAGTAAGTATAACTGATCTTTCAAATTTCTAAATGTATTTTTTTAAATATCTCATAGTTGGGATATCACTGGACAGTGGCTTAAAATCACTCCTTAGTACCACTGGCAAGTCAGGTGGACATCTTATCACTAATAGCTAGAAAATACAGTAATAACCACTAAGGATTAAACTAATCTCAAGTAGAAAATATGTTTGGGGGCCTTCTGCCAGTTTTTTCACCATTCAGACTTTAATTAGTGCGATTACATTTTTTTTAAAGTAATCATTCCAAATATGATAGAGATAAGTTATTTACTTGCTAAATATGAATGCTACCTGTCATCTGGGAGATTATTTATGCTAATCATGTAGGTAACCACATTAGTAACAATTGAGAAATGTCAACAAACTAAAATGTTTAAACTAGACCCATACAGATGATTGCTATTTAGTGTCATCTCCAAAAGACTGTCAATATCTTGCCTGTCCCAATATGGATGCACCAAGTAAGGTCTAAGGAGCACTGTACACCCGAAACAAGAGTTACACAATGAGATGCATCCATATCTAAGAGATGTAGCCATATATACAAAGAATCAGGGCACATCTGTTACAAATACAGTAACAGATAAAACAGGCACAGCCAGATATCTATAACACTGAAATGACAGATGTCTATCTACCATTACATAATACGTCACAAACCACTGACAATGACGACAGTTAAGATTGCCTTATTACGCTACACCTTTATACCAAAGTTAATATTCTGAGAATTAAGAAATGGTAAAAAACTAACTATTTATTGTCTGTTAGTTTATATTAGAACATGTTATTCAATGAAACATCTATACCGCGTTGCAATAATTATATCACTCAATTAAAACTAGCAAATTATTAACTATAACAAGCAGATGATACTTGACAAAAATGTAGATTATATCAATAAGTTAGTTAACGTCAGAAAATACACACACACACACACACACAAGAGAGAGAGAGAGAGCATATCGACTGAGTATGCTCTTATCATAATGTGCCAATTAGTGGGTACTTGAAACAATTGGTTCAAAAGTCCAAAATTAAAACAATGACATTAATAGCAGTTAATGTTAAATATACACTAGAATAAAGGCAAATGAAGAACAGAGATAAATATGGATGAGCAACTGTATTAACAAACACTTCAAAGAAAACTAAATAAAGACAAAGCCTGGTTATAAGACAAAGTATTTAAAGCATTGTTCTAAATCGACTGTTCTGCACCTAAAACAAAAACATTTAGAACACCTACATCTATATCTGTAAAATTGTGAGCTTTACTTTCCTGAGTTAGTGAAACACACACACACACTAGTAGCCTTTAATATAAAACAAGGCTAAGTTGATAAGAAAATAATAATTAATTAACAGGGATGCGACAACAAATTAGACAGGAGGCCACAGGTCAATGTCAGAACAACTACAGGCATGCTAGCTACCATTAAAATCTACTAACCCTTCTGTTTTCTGTTGGTGAAAAGGACAAACTTGGTCGAGTATCGGAAGGCCTGAATTGACACAAATGCTACACGGAGGATTACGCTGCTGCCTGCTACAAGTACGACCTACACTTCCACCGCCAGGATTAGGCGCATATCGCAGAACACTGGAAAACAAACAAGCAAACAAACTTCTAAGTGAGCCAGTATTTCATATTGCGATGTCACCAGACAAGAGGAAAACTGTTTTATGAGAACATCAACTTTGAGAAGACCTACAAGTTACAATTCACACAGTTTCCAAAGAAATCAAACAAGGCAATGAATAATGCTTAATACTGGGGATATGAAATACAGAAAATAAACACACACATCAATCAGTGACAACAGAAGCAGCTACAGAGCAGCAGACACACTTCCATGAACCAGTTCCACAAAAAAATGCAGGCTTAATTTGGCAAGAATAAACCTGGCTAATCTAATTTGAGTACAAACCACCAAGATAAATCAAAGTCTAGGATAGGACACTTGTAAGCGTCATTGACATGAATATTAATGAAGTGAGATACTTTGGGAAGATGAGCATACTACAAGTCAGGTGAAGATAGTCCATCGGACAGGTGGTAAACAAAACTCAATCAGTTTCATACTAAAGTAAATAACTATTGGAGAGTCCATGCAAAACAAACAACTGCTGCTGATGCCACATTGATGCTGCAACAATTTGAGCAAATGGAACAATGCAAAGACAATGGTAGAAAATGAAGACTGTAAGAATGGCAGATCAATAGCATGGCCAGAAGTCAGTGTGTAATAACAAGCCATTACGTGATCATGATGTAGGTTATCTGATGGAGGTCAACTTTTATTGTAGGCTTGAGGGTGAGAGAAGTGCTTCGTCAATAAGCCACCGCATATAAATTAAATGAAATTTACATCTGATCAGTGGCTAATGAAACAGAGATAACAGAACAAACTGAACCCTATCACGTTATGTTATAACATAATACTACAGCAAGTAATCGAACAGATAACTAACACTGACTCAGTTTCTGTTTTTGATCAATAATTCTAGACAAGCGCAAGTAAACAAAATTCTTTAAAACATCATTAACCTTCCTTAGTGAATATGAAGATCCAGTTCAGATTAATTTTAGGCACCAACCACCTGCTTCATGCTGGTGACAGAACTAGTCAGTGACTATCTTAAGGGAATATTCAACCAGATTATATACAGTAATTAACATAATGAGTTCTGATACACTGTCACTTTACTGTTTTGACAGTAGTCTATGTCTACTTACTTAAATATGTAATTTGTTGTGGTTGAAAGTAACATCTCTCTCTCTCTCACACACACACTAGAGACAGACGGGTTTATATCACTGATTGCAATAATTAATGCACTTCATTTGATTAATGGCTGTGACCAAACAATGGCATCCCGAATTATGCATTCAACAAACATCACATAACAAGAATGCCAACTATCAATTAACGTATGTCAGAGATGGCATATTGTTTGCTGTGATGACATACTGAATACGTATTTGTTATTAGCTTCGTCTGGGACAAGCTGTAAATGTCAAGGATCTCTTCTGACTTACAACATACAAACTACAGCAGACCGAAATCCAGCAGCCATACACGTGTACTGAAAGATGTCTCGTCGTGACCATATCAATGAACAAACAAACATGATATCGACAAACAACAATATCAGCAGATAAACCGATTTTCTTCTTGTACATACCTTCCACCAGATGAAACATTAGGTGATGAACAATGTGGTATATTGGCAAAAACAATATACCAGATAGCACTGCTTATGTTGTAACCGTGTTCAGCTGTTCTCAATATGGATAATACAAGATACAGGTTTAACGGTTCACTTTACTATTATATGTGAATAGGCTGAAATATTAGTATAATAAATGGGATAGTTAGTTACCTAGTACAATTTGGTAATACTTCAATAAATTCCATATGATAAACATGTTTACACCTGAAAATCTAAATATTTGGTAACTATAGACCTTCTAGTTATTAAATATCTATTATCCACAGAATTTTATTATCATTCTGGACAGTGAAAGAAGTATCATTTAATATGGATTAATAATATTTGTGTCTATGAGTATAAGCTTTTAACACGTTCAGATGGAAAGATAAGACAATCCTGTTTCATGCAGTGTATTTTTATCACCTTTCAACGACGCAATAAGACCAATGAAAATATTCTATAATAATCAAATCAGGTGAAGCAGTATTTATAACACAACTCAAAAATAGCCAACCGACTTATGCCCTGGGGTAGCTAACACAGATGAGAAATACGTGACAAAACCACACACGTTCTAATTAGGTTTAGAAGTCAAGTTGTGGTCAGATCAAACAATGATAGCAGAGTGATAATTTGTGCTCAGCAGCATAAACAAGTTAAAAGATAGGCTTATGTCAAAATTACCCATACTTTGAGATAACAGTGTTCAATTTCAGGGAGATGCAAAATTGTCTGTACAAAACCTGTATAATATGGCACAATTATAAACTTTCTGAGAGATTTGTATAAAAATAAAATACAGATTTAATAAAGTGTCCTTACTAGCACAGTAGCAGGAACATTTCAAAGTTGCTACACAGTACTGACTCAATAAGATGAATATAAAAAACCAATAAGAAATTTGAATGATAAACATTATTTATCGTCGAATGCAACCTTAATAGGTGAGTTTACTGTCAATTATAAGAACACAATCTAGAATAATAGATCACCACCCAACTCATTAGTCATATATGGTTGCAGAACCTTTTTTTTGTGTTCTGTTTGTGTCAGAAACTGGTCTTACCAATAACATGATATTACACAGACCAAGTCTGACATCTACATGATGGTAAATATGACACTAAACTGATATATTCTAAGTTTTTTTTAGCCTCGGCACAGGTCACATCTGGGACATATGGCAAAGGGGAAACAAATCCCACAAGTATAGATATGAGCCAGATTCGAACCCGCAATCTGAAGCACCATCACCAAAATATCTGAGGGGGTGCGCTAATCATGTCTATCATATCAGAGCCAAAATATGGCTACAGAACATATTAACTGGGAACTAACTGGATTCTGGACTAGCACCATATTTCTCTTAAAACAAACAACGATAAGCTCACTACTACTTCTAATGGTCTACTCTAGAAGCACATACCACATATTAAATAAATTTTTCAAGCCATCAAATTGTTCTTAGAAACCTTTCGTTTGTTGAAAACAGTGAACAAAGAGGAGTGCCAATCCCCCCCCCCCCGACACATACAACATAGACTGTACACACACACACACACCCCACCCACACACACACACACACCATAGACTGTTACACAACACACCATATGCTACATCTAATGCATTCACTCCTAACGCATGCTCCACCAAATAAAAATAAGCTGTCATAAAAACAAACCATTTAAACCAAAACAAACTAAAAATAGCAACGCATTGGACAGGTTCACGCCCAATCTTTACAATGGTACACACACACAACACACACACACACGAACAAACTATTCATGTATTTTTTACTCAAAGCAATTAAACTAAAACATTAACAATATTAACTATATCAGAACTTCAACCAAAAATAAATCACTTCATATGATGTAATTCTCCTTGTTGATGTTCCCAGTAAATACACTTCTACTAGCTTTAGGCAGACACAGAGGGTGTATACGTGATGACAACTTGCTATTATTGGCTAAATATGTTCATAGGGGAGACACACGTTCTATTCTATCTGACAAGTTTGGCTGATACAGGTGCACAATATAGTCATTCTCTACCAATGTCAGAACATCTCTCTCTCTCTCTCTCTCTCTCTCTACACACACACACACACACAGAGAGACACTATGCAATACTAATCTGCCTGTGGCTGTTCCACAACCAAGGTGAGCTAGGTTCACTTAAGGACAGATAAAGATGGGAAGGTCAGCTATATACCAATCAGTGAGAGAGTACACAGCTAAATTGGGGTTATAGGTCACCTGTGTAATCCAGCCAACAGGATCCTGTGTATTTCGGTCACCAGCTATAGGTCTGTGTTGTTTTTGTCAGTGATAAACAGATACACAAATCTGATACTCAAAAAAACTGATATTATACTGAGATGTAGTAAATGATACTAGTTATGTGAAGAAGAATGTATCAGTTTGGTCATTGCATGATATATTAGATGTAATCAATAAAGCTCTCTCTCTCCACACACACACACACACACACACACAGGACAAGTCATCTATCCTGATTCAATCCCCTAACAAATAATCCAGAGGCTACATGTACTATTCACGATAGTCTGTAGCAGTATCAATTAGCACGGACGTGCGCTCACACACACATACACCTGGTCACTTATCGTAACTAATGTATTAAAGTCATCAAGGGAGTAACTATTAGTAAAGTCAATAACTGTACATTGTATGTCGGATTGATATGTCCTCAGGGCATATTTACTTAACGTATAGGTATTGATGTATCTTAACCAATTACAGGTTGCTAAATACTGCTATTTTATTATGAACGTATACAGGTTATTACCATAAATCATAATATGTAACTTTTTGTATTGTATGAACTACTGCTATTTGATTATAACTAGGGTTCATACACATTTTGACATCTCAGATTCCAGGACCTTCCAATGTCAAATTCAAGGACCTTTTCAATGAAGTCATGAACTTTTAACGCGCAAAGATACACCCATATTTCGGAAGAAGTGTAATGACTGAATTGCTTTATGCTTATGATTAGAAATATAGATCTATATGTCCAAATTCCAGGACTTTCAAGGACTTCTACAACAATTCCAGGACTTTCCAGGCCTGGAATCCGAATTTACAAATTCCAGGACTTTCCAGGTTTTCAAGGACCTGTGCGAGCCCTGTATAACTTATACAAGACAATACCATATGTATTACCGGTATTTTTTGTATTGTATATATGTATAATATCGTAATAATTTTTCTAATTGATGAACCTTCCTCACAGGCATATTATGTATGTATGTTAATACTACGCTATGCCAATAAAATCCACTACTACTACTACACACACACACACACACACACACACACGAGCGCTCGCATGGTTATATTCATTAGTTAACAGATAGGTACCACATAGCTAATTCTTTATACAAATATTTATAGCAGGTTGGGAGATAATCATAAGAAATAAGACACAGTTATTATAGGTTTTAAAGGATGTTTATATATTGATGTTCTGCGCCAGTGCCACCATATTTATGTCACACACGCGAGCGCGCGCACACAAGTGATATAATTAAAACAGAAAAGTCTAAAAACTGTAATGACCCCACACATGAATGAATCAAAGCCAATATGCAAGTGATTTATCCCACCCATATAAATGAAGGCGATCTAGACTGGAAGACACACCTTAATAAGTAATGATAATGTTATCCGATGGGCCGAATAATGCTATAAACAAACAAGCTAAACCACACCATGAATTTAGCTGACATCAAGTATTATTAGAAAGTCGCGCTACACCTAATTTTAAATATTCCTATAGCTTGCTAGTTAAGCTTAAACTACGGTTTACACAACTTTTGCAAAAAAAACTGTTGGAGTTGTGTATAATTTGGGAACATCAAAAATTCAGTCAGATGGACTACACAGTGTATAGAAATTTAGAATGATTTGGTTATTAACATCCCATGGCAGTAGTCTTGAGTGTCTCTGATATTGAAAAAATACCTTTATTTAGTCAGTATATGGGACTTTTAAATGTTCATAATAATTATTCGTTTTCACTAAACCATATGAAGCAATTGATTATTGCATACCAGGACTTCTACATGAAACATATTTTATTACCCAAAAATGCACACACACACACACACTGATTACGCACCATTTTAGACCATTAAAATCATATAACCAATTTATATACACCTCTCAACCTTGTCAGCCATGCCAAGGTCACACCTACACCAATATATTTAGTAATTTACTGTGACCGTAAACAGCAACTGTTCTGATCCAAACTGCTATAAATACTCAAGCTCGACCTCAAAACGCCCCATCCCAGTTAATGTATACCACTTCCTAAGACATATTGTGATCCAGTTTCAGGGCATGCTAACCTACCACTAATAATATTTTATTTATATTGAACCATGGCACTGACGAGATTATTTAGCAAGCAATAATAACAATAAAGAAATGAAAAAAGGGCGGCAGCTACACAGTCAGTAATTCATTTCTTTTTTCTTTTGTTAACAAGTAGGCCACCAAAAAACGAAACTGCAAACCAAACAACTGGAGTAATGAATGAACAAGGTGAATGGTTTATTATACCTTCATTGCATAGACGTCACACAGACAAACACATACATGAAAGAAGAATCACTCCACGTTATCATAAGTAATATGATATATTTTCCCAAATGGCTTGGGGGTGAGCTCTTCATTTTAAAATGATTTTCTGGTGCTCTTGCTAAATGTATATATAACTGAACGTTTTATCATTGGCCATATTTGCATGATCATTTAAATCAACAGTTAAAGAATCCTATTGATACTATTTTAATACTAGGATTACCCAGATTATGGCTACTAACAAGCAACACCTCGCAAATCTTGTCATTCGAGCAGTATGTTCAAATGTGTACACCATTGAATCAGTCTACAGTATTCAAGTTTGCCTGGTTTAAGTTTGTATTTTAAATAAATTAAAGCATTTAGAATATGAAGAAAACAAATCTCGATGTTTGATTGCAAGAATAATTTCACAAATAACATATTAGTGTGATTGTTTGGAAAGAAGCAGGCTTCCAACCATTGTAAAACTACAGCTATCTTAACCATGGTAATGCCTCCACAGTTTCTGTAACCAAGCTTCAGCCTGTATGGCAGCCACACCAAATCTGGCCACATTTATTAACTAGATCTCACGGCTTCTTAGTTACGTTAAAGAGATGTATTTCCCCATCTCTAGCTAATTACCAAATCAAATAGAACGAATCATTCATACCCATACCATTCAAAGAATTGTGTAATGGGCAGATTCTTATTTAGTCACCAGGTTTGTCAATGTTTATCCAACAAACCATGTTATAAAAACACCAAATGTTTCAGCTGCATCCAGTTGTGATTGAACAGTAACTACCTGAAAACATGTCAAATATTGTGAACCATAGTGAAGTGTCACCACCAAATCAATCCCAGAAAACAGGTGCCCCCTGAGACCTGGATGACACAGTATTTTCAGTATCAAAAACAAGTTAATCAGTTGGAAGAATTATGTGGAAAGCATCAGCCTTAAGACGGATAGAAGATAAGAATTGTTGACCAGTCTTCACATCAATCACAAAACGTGACCTAACACAAATACAACTTTGAAGAGTGTTATCCAAAAGTGAATTTTTACATGAGATTTTGTATAAACAACAGAAAACCAAATAATCTGTTTTTCATAGAATTTAGGTTTTCTCAGAAAAATACATCAGTTGCTGAACGAAATCATTTCAGTAACCAGTGGTGCAAATGTGACACATTTCTCTTACTAGTCTTACACCTACAAATGTAGTTGAATAACATTTAATATCAATAAACTAGCTGGTCACCATCTTCCCACAAAACTACTCTCATACAATACATACATACATTTAATCCTAGTATAATATAATGCATAGCAACTTGTATGATACAAGATATTATTAAATTTATACTGATCGACAAGATGAAAAATACAGTTTGGTACCTTTTTCATAGAAGCAAACTAAGCATGTTATATCTGGGGCAAAACTGATAGAGCAAGATTCATAAACAGACCTAAATTTTCTTAACAGTGACTCCTGGGAATCAAAGAATTCTCATGAAGTAAGTGATGCTAGTGCACAAAAATGGGCCAATCGATAAAGCTTGTGGGGGTCAAAACTACCAAATATAAACATATGGTGAGTGCCACCATTGCTTGCTTCCTTGTAGAATTGCTCTTGTTTACAGCATACACTAGCGAGATATCAGTGGCTAATATCGTGTTTTGTGTGTTACATTACAACTAGCATATTTAGATGTACAAGAATCAGTGTGAAATATGGTTTGGGTCCATGTTTTGTATGGATGCCACAATATCCTCTCATAACAATTTCCACAGTATCTGTTCCAATGAGATTAGATGTTTGGGCAAGAGAGGCATACATGATGTATCCATCAGAGACACAAACTGACCCAAATATCACAGCCATACCCTGAAGTGATAAAAAGCCAATCCAGTCTTGATGTCACAACTGCTGATCAAATTTGCAAGTACACTCTTACCAGCTCTGGGACATGACCAAATATGTACCCGGTAGATTATTTCACTCAGACTATTTATTGGAAGAGTGTAACAATGTTTGTACTATTATTTTGATAAAAGCAAGCTATCTCTACAAGTAAAAATTTACTGTCTGAGGCCTTTGAACATAGATTCAATCACAGGGCTGCAAATAAGTGGTCGCCAACTCACCTGAGGTGACTATTTGTTGGTAAGATTGACTATTTTAATTCAAAATACATGTCCGTCAGGCCACCACACTGTCAGACTGCAATATGATTTGCGGTTAGTCATTGACTCGCTTTGAATAATTAGATTAAACTACCTTGGAATTTACAGAAAACAATATGCAGAGAATCTGTTATCAAACTGCAGAAAGATGATATGTTTTCTACATTGTTCACTGCTGTCCACCAAAAAAGTCGAGACGAAGGCTGAATTTCTTGATATCCAAAGGAAATACGAGAAAACAAAGTGTAGACGTCGATTCTTGGCTACTTGGAAAGCTGGAAGACTGTGGTTATCATATAATATTAGCCCAGCAGCAGCTGGCAATAATCAGGGTGGGGAGTGAGGACCACGAGGTCTTATTTTTATTTTTTAGATGCTGTCCCAGATCAACTAGTATGGGATGCAGCCCATACTATTATTAGTTAGTGGCCCACAGGGCCACTAACTTATTTGTCCCAATCTGTGGCCCTGCAATCATACTACTACTACTGTATGTTACCACTTTTGAAAACAAAGAGCATAATTATCTTCTTCAAATAACAAGTCATCACATTTACTATTTTCAAACAATAAAGTACTCATCTAATAATAATATTACAACCGGTTATTTAGCCACCACATCATTCATTAAGCAATCGTTGTCACACCTATGATATAGGGCAACTCTCTGATAATATGAAATTATTAGATGAAACATAAACTTTGGATAAAAACCTGAGCTTGGAGATGGTAAATCTAGTACACTGCCAACTGTGTCACACAAGCAGCATGCCACTATATCAGTGTCACAGAAACATAATGATTACAATACCTTTCCTATTACATTATTCCCTTACAATGTACAATATACATAGATATCATTTACCTGCGAGCAACATCCACCTGCACAGAATGATCAATTACAAGATCAGCTGGACAGACTGGATTAATCTTATCAGCATCTCCACCTAACCGTACTACGGCATCACGCATGGCAGCAAAATCAACAACTGCTGGCACTCCCCTACAAAAAATTTGACGTTGGTGAAAAAGGACTACCTAATGACACAATCAGGAGGCAAGAAATACAAACAATGTTTAAATTTTCCAAAAATAATCCATTAAAGAGCTCAATAGAAGAAACAAAAACAGCTGATCGAAAGGATATTGGAGCTTACGTGAAATCCTGTAGAATGACTCGGGCTGGTTTAAATGGAATTTCTACAGACTGTGTTTGATGATCTTCCCATTTCAAGATGTTAGTAACATCCTTTTCCAAGATGTGGAAATTGTCACAGTTTCTTACTGCGGATTCCAACAGCACACGGATAGAAAATGGCAGCTTATCTGTGAAAATATAACATCAAGCTATCATTAAGTGTCTCAAAAACATACATTTAATAGAATATTTTTAATAGATCAGGCCCCATGTTTTAGGAAAGAGCTGCATGATATAACACAATTCTAGATAACTGCACTATAGTAATAAACAAATTTTAATAAATCAAGATTCAAAAAAATTGCCAAGGTAACCCCACGCCGGCTTCTTTTCTTTTGGCAATATTTATTAAGAAACACATCATCAACTACACATTAATAATAACTAATAATAAAAATCTACATACCATATTTAGTGGCATCCAGTTGTAACAGGTCATAATACTTAAAGTCCTTGTCACCAATATTTATGGTTTTCAACAGATGGTTGAATGGGTTCGTTCCTGTATCAAGGAATTAACAAATATAATATAAAAGACAATTCATCTTGGGAGTTATCTTTTGATAAGCTAACTAGCTAGAAAATCAGGATTGGCAGTTTCTGCTGGCACAGCAAAAATAGGTTTCTGCCATCATTATATTTTTATTTTCTAGGAAAATAAATTTATATTTTTGTGCATGCAATGCTTTATTGCCACCTAAAAGTGTGATGTTATTCTGCAGGTGATAAAGTTCTGTGAAATAGGATATGTTACAATCCAGACAGCCAATGAAACAAAATTCTCTTACTGTGATCTCCAATCTGCTCACAAATAAATTCTATCAGAATTTTTCAGATGTATCCTGTGTATAACTATAAGATGAGTTGCTTGTACTAGTTGTAGCTGAACATACTTTAGGGTCATTTCCTTGTCTAATACTTAGTCAAACACAATCGTATAATACTAGTATACAAAAAATACGGATGTTTAAACAGGAGTCTTTAAAATGGTCAGGACAGTAGCCATTGATATTAATTCAAAATGACAATTATTTTACAGATTTATATTTATTTATAAATTATCTTATTTATGAACGACAAGAACTATTTCAATACTGCCAATAATTGTTTTGAACAGATTTAAGTCATTATCTGCACGTATCAGACTGAAATGTTTTATCAGACTAACCACAGAACTCTGCTTACCAGGCCACTTACACTGCACTAAATAGAAACATCCAAAATTATCTGGGTGACCAATTTTACTAGGTAGGAGACCTGTTAATTGTACAACAGGATCCACATATCAAGACCCCCAGTAGTCAGTATATTCTACATAATCTTGAAAAAATCTGCCAACTGATAATCCTAGTAAACATGCCTAGATACTCTCATACTAACCATATTTGTGTGTATGTATACATATATATTTAACTTCTCTTATCCATTACTGCAATTACAATCTTAAATGATATATATTTGTATGTAGTTGTTGTAATGGTAATATTTTAGAGTTTGGAAATAAATCATTCATTCATTCATAATCCTAAACCTTACAATAGGGGACCTATTCACTACATGTTTATACAAGGCCAACTGATTAGTTTACAATCTAAATGACATTGTCCACAAAGGTATATTATACAGCTAATGTACCAAGATATATTACAGCAAACAAATGTTCCCTGTAAGTGTCAAAGCCCAAAAGGTGACGGAAACAATTACTTTTATTTACATTTTGCACTCATATATTGAATGTCATATATATATATATTTAGTTCCATTTTGTGTTCTTTTACTGCAGTATATTTTAATAAAACATATTATTTATTAATTAACACTGAATACACTTAGCTCTAATTGTTACTAGTATGTAGTTGATAATTAAAGTGAACTTGATAATTGGACATTTTGATTGGTTTTCCAGGGAGAGCACAAATTACACAAAAATCATGTATGAAATAGAACTGCCTTGAAATAGAACTATGATAGCTACCTTATAATATTGAAATGGAAAACAAGTGACCCCAGAGAAGTATACGAAAAGCTTGTCAGATTGAATCGGACCACATATGATATACAGTGAACAGAATGATTTTAAACACTCACCAACTACGTTGATTTTTTTCAAATATTTATGCCTTCATTGGATGATAATTTAAGCCATGAAGATGGTGGTATTCTAACAACAATAGAAATCTACCACCATTGTTTAATTATAAGATTATTTTCATGAATTTCAATATATATACATAAACAGCCACTTCATGGATACATGGACTGACATGAAACACAAATCTGTGGGTAACAAACGGTATTTCAATTCTTGATAGCATACATATTGTGTACATGGTCAATGTCCGATTAGAACCAGACACCACTTTCCATCAGGGTTGGCATGTTTCGTCCATGGATGGTAGTAACCACTTTCTTCCCTTCCATTTTGGAAAAAAATGGAAGAAACCCCAAAATGGTACAAAATCATCATCCAAATTTAGAATTTCAAATATTAATATATTTTTCATGCTATTTATACACTTTTTAAAAATCAGAATAGGATATAGTCCTCATATCTGTTGCTTTGCAGCAAATGGAAGAAACTAAAATTGATTAGTTTTGAGCAACATATTAAAAATAAATGTACCATAAATACTTCTGGTTAAGTCAATTTTTTAGGAGGGGAGTTCTCAGAAGAAATATTTATGAATTAAAAAATTAATTTAAGGTTAATTAATTTGTAGATTACATTTTTTGTAGGATACTTCAATTCCAATTGTTTTAAATAAACAATTCCAAAATCCATGTCTGCTTAGTCTTCTAACATCCAAAATCAGAATGGATGTCAAGTAACATTCACAGTGTCTTTCAGGAGCAATGCGCAAACGCTAACTGTTTCGCCCATGGCTCAATTGATGATTGGCAGTGCTAGCTTAGCAAGCTAATTCCATACACAAATAAAAGATGTATGATTGTTTGCTATTTTCATATATAATAGCTGGCACAAGAGAGTTGTTCAGGGATAGTAATCTTAACAATAAGCCCACACAAACTGGATATAACTATAGTGTTATGGCATTCCTAATGTAAATCACTTCTGTGAGACCAATCTAACAATATTCTAGAGATACTAATGACATCTCATTCATAAACATAAAATGGATGTAAAAGGTACAGTAAGAAAGCTCAAGAACATTGCTGATGTCAGTGTTTTGGGGCTAGATTGGGGAACCTTTATATATTTTCCCTGAAATACCATACATACATGACCATCAGATAAGTCAGCAATTCAAAAACTAACCAAGTTCTTCTTTTACATGATACTAGTAAATTTATTTGTATGAAATATAATTCATGGAAATTACACCAGTTTTCTGTCATCATCTTTCTCTGAATATCAGAAAATGGATCAAATGTAATTTATATACTAAAATCAAATGGATCACTACTTTTATATGTAATTTAATGATGTATGCATTATACAGTAGTCCTGAGTTAATTTTTTTATAGTTAGTAGTAGGCTATCCGTCGATTGGAGGAATAGTATCTCAGACTTAAAGTGATCAAAATCCCTTAGACATCCACATAAACACCTGTAGATAATAGCTGTGACACTTATAATACAGAACTTTAACTTAGAATGAGCTTATCCAGGTAACAAAATATATGGCTTAAAAGCAAGTATTCGCACTAAATCACAATCAGCCACTCCAGCAGAGGATCTACTTAGTGTTCATAAGCTATGCTGGATTAGCAGTGCATGAACACCGGCAATTAAAACTAACAATAATTCCCACTAGCACCTCGTCATAAGATGAGATATGATACTACCATATTTATGTACATTAAAGCATTTTTTTCTGGTTAAAATCAAACAAATACCAGTGAAGTACGAAACATTTCAACAGAAGGCAAATATCAAAATCTACAGATAAAAGAACAGTTATAATAACAAGAAGGATATGTTGTAGAGATTCCATTTGACTTACAAACAAAATATCATAATGATCTAATGATATGCAGCACTGCAAGGCCACTGTATTTTATAGCGTCTTCTAAATACAAAGTTATGGACTGAATGCTTTTAGTGTTGCTGCACCAAAATTGTGGAATAAGGTGCCTAGACATATTAGAAATTCTAAGTCACTAAATGTTTTTAAAAAACATGTTAAAATATTTTAATCGTTAATGTACTCATTATAATTAGTGAGTTTGTTAAACATCTCTTTCTTTATTGTACAGCATCTCAGAACAGGGTTACCTGGTTTTGGCACTTTATAAATATACATTATTATTATAATTATATAGTTTGTATGTAATGGTGGATGATTTTGAAAATTTCACTTGTATTGATATAGAACAGATATTTAGATGTTTTATTCTTAATCTACAATTAAATAATGCAGGACGATGCTTCAAATTCTTTTTAGTTATAAGTGATAACAATATAATAATAAATATTCAAAAATGTATACAACTTTTCGAGTCAGATACTTTTCTTTTGAAACACGGATATCACATTATCAGTGTTTAGATCAATGTTTCGTATACATGTAGTAGATAAAAGATATAAAAAATTAACCGACTGTTAAAACAGAAATTACAAGCATACAATTGTAAATTTGTTTGTGTACCTAGAGTGTAAAATGAAACTACATAATATTGAAGAACACTGATTCAGATCCCCAAATGCATATAAGGTGCAAGACATATACATTAAAGGCTGAAATAAACTTATTTGTGTCATATTTTCTCTTATTGCTGTTCATTTTCTGTACCTTGTATAAAATATCATGTGCTGGTCAATTGAACTGATGTAGAATAGTTGTAATTATATGAACCATTTCTCATGTGTTTTAATAGTTTGTAAATGAATCTTCAAGTAACTAAAATTTATTGCAGGGGCATGATAATTTAAATGACTGCCTTACAAAACTAAATTCCAAATTATGACCAAAATTATTCTTTTAAGTGTTGTTGTTCCAAGTCCAATACCATTGAGGTTATTTATTGAGTTCCATTAAGCTATTAGAATTGATAGTGGTGTGAGTTAAAAAAATTAACCTTGAATCATTTGACCTATTTGATTAAAGGTCATATGAGTCAACACAACCAAAATTTCTTTGTTGATTCCAAAGGATCATCCAGTGAAATTGTTATACAATATCTGTAGCATTAAGTCAGATTAAACTTTATAACAAGAAAGAGCTATGTGTCATTCATTGGTCGGATGGTCACAACTTCTTTGTATTATCCCCTAGTAATAACCAGTACTAGACCTCTAGTAGCCATGGACCCTAAAATGATGAACTTTGAAACTCCCAGATCTACATCTCAATTTCTAATATATTTTAAAATCTGAGGTGGCATTTTAAAACTGTTTCCAAGCTACATTAGACCTATTAATATTCAACAATTCCTGTTAAAAGCTATATTAATATGTACTAGATCTATTGAATATATCACATTCAATGAAATACGACAATTTGAGGCCACCATTAACATGCTGATTTTTGGACAATGACCTGACTGAAGAAAATATTATTGATTTATTGACTGCCAGCTGCTCTATATAAGTATATTATTAAGATGAATAATATTATAATACTATATCCAAATTAACTTATCCACTCTGATGCTGTGACAGATCTATTCTGACCATTTGTGAAATAAAACTGCGCAACTCCATCCAAATCGGCAAATGAATGTTATAATTCTATAATTATCCACAAATGACGATACGTGCCACGCCATGCGACATAGACTACTAGATTCTAAACTAGATCTAATCTTAAAACGCAAAAGCTGTCACGCCACCGTCAGACCTTGACGAGTGCTAGAATAAATAGATTTTTAATCTAGAAAAAAATATGTGTGGATTATATCATAATTGTTATACTAAACAATACCATAAACTAGATGCCAACGTTCTTATTACTAGATGTTAAAAAAGAATATAAATAAATATAAATAACTGAGTTTTCAGATCTATGAGTCTATCCATCGGGATAGAGGTCTAGATCTATCGAACAAACTTGTGCAAAAACGTAAATCCTTGACGTTCCCGGTCAACTTTTAAATGCAGCACACGATGAAGAAAATGTAAATATAAGACAACTTTACCATCACAAATGTTCGCAATATAAATATTATTAATATACAAACCTGTTTCAGCTGCCATGCTGCCGCTAATCCGCCAGTGACACAAAAAGAAAAGCAGACTAAAAACACCAACTCCGTCCGCTGAAAGGGCTAAGTGCACGTAGTCAGTCAGATTGAGAACTTGTAACGATGTCTCTGATTGGATGATGTTTATAACCCTACCTAATTCTGCACCATTATGCTTCGTCCACAAGCTACTTCAAACCAAACACAAAATGTAACCAGTAAATATCGCACACCCAGATCTGAAATCGTACCATAAAATTCCTTGGTTGGCATAAGCTAGAGTGGGCAGCGTTGTGAACTGGAAAGAATACCGTTACCATTAAATGTAGCTCGAGCATAGATACTAAATGGGCTAGAAACTTCGTTTTGTCATGGAATCTCCATCTCATACAAAACACATTTCATGTATAAGTAAACGAATGGTGGCATTTAATCAACTGAAACGATAAAGACATGGTTACGAGACTGATATGAACGAATTAGTTAGGGACAAATAGTAAAGAGCCAAATGAAGTGGCGAGATCATTCCGAATGTCAGAGAAAGGTGAAGGTCTTGTATTGTGATTTGTTTTTAGTTGAATTGCAGGTATCTATCGCATATTTCATGCACTTATCAATGGCATTATAGTTCAAAAATGTTATCTACGAATCAGATTATAACTGATTTACATTAACTTGTCTCATATTCTTACATGATTATATAATAATATCTCAGTCACTTAGTCAGTGTGAGTAAAATTACAAACTAACTTACTAAGTAAGTTAATAACTAACTAGATCTAGATCTACTAAGTAACTTGTTTAAGTTGCTACTTGACTGTCTGAGACTTTATTCTTGAATCATAATGAGGGGAGCGTTACAACCTACCGTAATCCATTTAATAAGAAATTTCTTACATAGAAAACAAGACTTGACCGGAGTTTTTAATAGGCTGTGCCACTCTGTTCTGTAGATCTGGTATCAAGCCAAGTTGAAGGTATTGTGATAATTGTCATAAACAGAAAATAGAATTTATCATGTGAAAGATCTAATATTTTAAGTTTTATAGGTCTAGATCTACTTGATCTATTTTTAAAATAGTTTTGATTTATTTTATTTTTTATTAGTTAGGCTTCGAGGTATACCAGATAATGTATTGCAGTTGAACCACTGTCTATCACTCTGTCGGCTCACCGGCGACATCAGCCATTAGTCCAACGTAATTTCCAGCGATCCAATACTGGCAGAACTGCAATAAACCAATCGGTCAGTCCAAAGTCAGCTGGTTCAATGTCAACAAGCCAAACAGTTGGTCCAATGGTGGACCAACAGCGACATATAAGCTGACAGGCCAGTGTTGACACTTTAAGTATACGTACCAGGGCCAGAATTTTTTTCCCTAATAAGCCTGAAGCATGATGATGTCACAAAGCAAACCAGCCACGCTTTGCATTGTGGGATTTATAGGGGGTCCACTGAGCGATAATACCAGAATAATCCCGCAATTTTAACCTTAAACGTCAATGTTCCGGATCTGTTATAATCATGCCAAAACTAACTTTTATGTACTGTTTAACTGTGACACCGAAAAAGCCGGCACTGTTTAAAAATTGTATTCCAAAACTGAAAATCAGATTATAACTATATGCTAATCGTCCATCATTGGTACTTTATATATGATAATAAAGTGTGGTATTCAAGATTGTAAACTGTAGTACAATAATATTCACTGCACGTAACAAAGGCTGTTAAAATGTGATGTTCGTAGTAAATCACACTAAAATTAAATTTAATGAAAAGAAGAAGAATAGAGTCAAGTATTTATGGATATAATAATATTGGTAAATTACACTTTATCTGCGCCTTTCACTGTTTCAGTCAATCCTTACACTGACATTTTAATTATAAAAATGTGACTCACAGATTGTCATTTTGAATTAAAACTACCCAACGCTTTCTCAGCGTTTCATCCCACGGCCAACACATGCCAAGTTAAATGTTTATATCACTTACTAGTGACATGACAATACGGTATGCAGGAGTTAGTTTTTAGCATGATTATAACAGATCCAGAACATTGACGTTTAAGGTTAAAATGGCGGGATTATCACGGTATTATCGCTCAGTGGACCCCCTATAAATCCCACAATGCAAAGCACGACTGGTTTGTTTTGGTTTTTGACATCATCATGCAATGGTCTATTCAATTGCACCTGGGCAAGTAGATTGGAAATGCACTTGCCCACCAAATTTTCAGCTGATCCCAAATTATCAGTTATTTTTAAATCTGCTATATTTCACCTGACTACATATTAACATGTATTTGTAATAAAATTGACGAATCGAGAATTGTTTGATAAGAAATGTTTATTCAGTGAAGCCATTTCCTGAGTTACCTGTAGCCATTTTCAAATTACCAAGAATGCATAGCCAGTAAACTGCAATGAATACAGCTTTTAATCAGCAACACCATTTAAGTTGGTTGTTCAACGGTCCGATTCTAGTGTCCAGGCAGGCTTTCCCAAGAAAAATAGGTCAGAAGGTGAGAGGGGTGTCCAAAACACATCGATACCATAATATCGGATTCGCATGTCGCGTATATAACATCTCAGCTTTTTTTAATGGCTTGCTCATCAGGCATTTGCACACACATATTTGGTGAATTTTCGTCTCAAAAGGGCAAGTGATCGCCGATTAGCACTAGCCCGGCATGAAAATATATTTGTTCCAGGTGTCCGGGCAACCAATTTTTCTGGCCCTGTACATACTCACCAATACATACAAACAACAGGTTCAGTTTTTAAAGGTTTATTTTTCAGTAAAATTACAATTTCAGATATCAGAGTCCGAAGCTAGCATCACATCTCTCACTGTTGTCATTCAGTATTTTTCTGAAAATATGATTTAAAATTTTTGAAACAGAACGGCTGAACTTTTCTAGTACAAAGTTTGTATTTCTTGCTACACTGGATTAGTATAGAGTTCTTGTATACAGCATGGGTAAATACACAGGATAAATGCTCTTCTAAAATGTATATCATAGGTACAAAATTTACTTTTAATGACTTTTCAGGGAGCTTAGACAATTATGTTACTTGTTTCTTCAATTAAGTTATGTTATCATGCACTTAACATAGGGACATATACTACAAATGAAAAGATTACATACCTTGGTTTTTCTCCAGTCACCTTTGGGGTCCACCTTGATGGTCACTCCCAGATTTCAACTACTTTTTAATGACAACTTCTTTCATTGAAGACCTCTTGGTTCACTCTACCAACACGGAACATTCATTGGGTACATCTATATTAAATGCATATATTTAAACATACCTTTTACCAAAAATATAATGAAATATATTATTGTGGCAAAAAGTAACAGACCAAAATCTATGTCTAATGAATCAGAATAAATATATCCCTCTATTTGGTGACATATATATGTTATGCATACAAATAATTAATACTCTTGACTACTCACGAAATCTTGTAGTTTTTTTGCCCTTTTTTGGGCCATTTCCCTTCCAGATGGACACTGGATTTATTGGTGTCTTTTCAGGGCTACTGCTAGTCTATACCCATAGCAGACACACACACACACACCTTTTCAGTAGGTTATCGCTACACCAGGGTTGCACATGTGTTATACATGTAGTTATCTTCAGAAGCTAGGTTGTGTCGTTGATGCACATGCAAACCCATGAACCCCACAAAATTAATTTACCATTTATACAAGTTCTATGTCAGGCAAAGGACCGATTGCTAGTTCAGGTAGTTTTCTCAACTGATTGCTTGGTGCGGCACTGTTTTCGCAATATCCGGTGAGGTTGACCAACAAGAGAATTTGGAAACAACATACAAATCCTACAATTTAGATCTAGTACGGAATATATAGGCACATATCAACCTTATTTCTCACCACACTGGCTCCACATTTAGGGGAAAACATGAGTCCGAAAAATGGAGTTTATAATGGAAATTATATACAGGACATCCCAGAGATGGCGGACAACAGTGTTTGTTTACAATTATTAATTGCCTGTTAACATCAGTGACATGCACTTAAAACAAAAAGGAAATAATTTTCTATTAGCTTAAATGGTATTCCACCCAAAAACAATAGTCTTGATAATTAGTAGTAACTGGCAGATTAGTACAAGGCATTTTCAGTGTTGTTTAATCATCAGCCTGACAAATCACATGCCACTAGGGGGGCTGTCAGAGGCATTTTAGCAAGGGGTCGTTTAAAAATATATATTCTGACATAATTTCCATTTCTACTGGGATGTTTTCTCTGCTGATCAACATTGAGCAACAAAGATGACAAACATGATCGCACACACACAAGGATGTCTGCCAATGCCATTTATTATGACTCATTGCAGCAAATGATAGCCAGTCACTTACCTTATCTTGTTTACATGCCTTTTTAACTTCCCTTTTTGATGTACTAAGATTTTTCACGATAAAATTGCTGAGTTTACTGTTTACTGGTGTATTGTAATGTGTGTCAGGTTGATACTGATTTTGGAAAAGGTTTTTGACCCTGTAATTCTTTCCTCAGGCCTATGCTGTATAAGTCAAGGTTAGGTATTGGCTTAAAATCCCTCAAAATCCATTTTCGTCATCCACGAAAAAGCTAACCCAGTCATTTCAAATTTATGGTTTTGGCAAGTATGTTGTAAATATATCAATTTCTTCACTGGCAGTGATATATATATATATATATATATATATATATGTATATATTGATTTCGCTTTTATATTATAAATAATAAACAAACTTGTCACACCAAACACGCCTGATTGTAACTTCAACTGGCAAGTGTTATTAATTAATTGTTTCACAGCAAGTGGTGAGCAAGGTTTGCAATGTGAACAGTGATTTCTATATTATCACTAATCATCTACTCTGGCTCTTATTGGGTTAAATCCTACAGTGTTGTGTGTCGAGGATGGCCGAAAACATCTTTCCTTCAGCTAGTAGGAAATATGACTCACGTATAAGTTGAGATGCTTCTGGGAACTCCCTTTTCCTTACCCAAACAAATTGATTTATACACAAGTATATGCAGTATGTTTTTCATATTAACTTAATAAGTTTTTGCCTTTAACTGGCTGTTTCTCACATAAAGAAGATATCTATTAAGGCATGTAACAGTATACTGACCATGCACATAATTAAAAGTATAAAGAATTGTGCTGAAAGTCGTGAGCATGCAATTGAAGACATCAAAATATGGAATGTTCCCCCTTTAATTTTAAATCCAAGAGTGACCTTGGTCAGACCATGTCTGAAGGGTGTTTCATCTTTCTATCTACTTCATTATCATTGGAGGTAAATTGACCCATTTAGATTTCCATATGCACAATAGTGGTCATAAAAAAACCCATTTAAATCCAAGAGTAATAAATGGAAATATTTTTGGATTGATTCATTAATTTTCTTTTGTTTCATGATCTATGATTTTTAAATGTAGTTTCTTGCCATAGATTATGTGTTTGAAAGTACATTTAGATACAAAACATACAAGGCATACGAAAAGAATGTTTCCTTTTTTCAAGTACAAAATCTGTAAAGGAGAATGGTGTTTGAAAAAGCATTTACCCATTTTAGATGTTAAGTACTGCATTTGAAATAGAATTTGTCTTACTTTGAAACAGAATTTGTCTTAGTTAGAAATGAAATGATGGAATTTGTAATTTTTTTAAAACAGAAAATCCCTAGAGTTGAACACTTCTAGGCAAAATGTTGTTGGAATATTCTAATCCATGCAAATTTCCTATGCCTCATTTTGGAAGAGTGATTGGAAGCACTATGATATATTATTGCAAAACAACTAAATTTCATATGCCTCAATGTGGAGATTGATTTAAGTTATAATAAACTGGGTCATCATTGGGTCCTGAGCATAGGTATAGCAATGTTAAATGTTTCACATGCAGATCAAGTTGCATGTTCTATAGAACAGTACTATTATATTACAGCAGATAGTCTTGTAATATCTTTTTCTTGGTTTATTTGTTTAAACAGAAGAAAAGAACCATAAACTAGAAAAATATTATTAGCTCATTGAATTCTGTCAGATGTTCGACAAGGATTTAATGGCTACAGATAAAATGGTTACTTTTTCCACTCATTACGCTTAAATTCCTTTATTCTTTAATGCAGTTCCAAACAAATAAAAAAGTAAAATATCAATTTTGCTCTCAGTTAATTCCTTTATTCGGTGCATAATATTAAGCTGTATTTATCAGAGTTTAATTTTAAACAAATGTTTAGTAAAAATTAAATTTGTTTGTATTTTATAAACAGAAATGAAGAATCTAACGAAGACAGTGGGAAGCTTAGACCAATGATGAAAAGAGCAGTAATTTCAACACTAGGAATATATTATGGTTTACACATGCAATATTAATAATGTCAAGGTTATTGAGTATGATATGCTTGACAAGGGGAAGTACTTCCCCTTGGTGGCACTCAGTGGTTTCACTGCTCGAAGTTGTCTCTATCCGTTCATGCTGATAAAGACTCGCCTACAGGTTCAGAAGCAAAATGCCTTGTACAAGGGCACTTTTGATGCCTTCAACAAGATAGTGATGAAGGAAGGTGTGCGTGGGCTGTACAAAGGTTTCTGGTTTCAAAACTTCTTCATTGTTGCTCAGATGAGCTACATTACCACCTATGAGTATGTGCGTAATGCTGTCAAACAAACACCATTCCACAATGACAAGCTCCGATCATTCATTGCTGGTGGCTGTGCCTCAATAGTGGGCCAGACATTTACTGTGCCAGTTGACATAGTAGGCCAACATCTGCAAATGATGAACCTTAAAAAGCCTCCTGACCAAGGTAGGTCAACATTCCAACTAAGGGCAGGACCAGCTTTGGATGTCATAAAAGATGTTTATGCTAAGTATGGAGTACGAGGTTTCTACAAAGGGTACCTAGTCACAATGGCAGTTTATCCACCTAACAGTGCTGTTTGGTGGATGTCATATCAAAAATACCTAGGTAAGTAGTTCTGTTAATATTTGAACCACTTTTTGCACGAATTATACAAACAAATCACTGAGATGGATCTAAAATAATTTTTATACAATTGTGTATTTTAGCCAAATCTATCATTCTTTTGGGCACCTTTGTTTTTACTCAGTTAAAATCACTAGTGCAGTTATTCTGATGTACAGTCCTAGCCATTTGAACATTTCTTAAACATGATTCCTTCTATGTTGAAAAATCCAAATAGTATTCTTACACATATAAGCTGATGGCTGAACATTCTAGTCACCTGCAAGTATTTAATAATCAATATCAGCCATACCTAACACAACTTTTAGAATTTTTATTGAGTATATGTGTGATTAGTTAGCTCAGACTGTGTATCATTATTTCAGAGTTGTTGTCTGCTGTGTCTCCAAGCTGGATACCGTGGCTGATAATACAAAGTTTTGTAGCTGCTCCTTTATCTGGTGCTACCTGTGCAGTCCTTTTTGCTTTTCCAGATGCCATTCGAACTAGAGTTCAGGTAAGATGTGCAATTTTGCTTCATTTGTGAAATTTAATCAAACTGTGGATGATTGTATTTAAAAGGAATTGTTGCCATATTACTACTCTAGGTGGACAAGACCGAGTTTGTTCATACGGTGATAACGCTGTGGAAGGAAGAACATTTTGGTGTCTTCACTAAAGGAGTAACAGCAAGACTGATTTATTCTTCAATCTTTTCATTCTGGATTATCTTCTTCTATGAAGCAATTAAGCGGTTCAGTGTCTTGGAGCAGTACAAAGATGAGATTACATGGTGATGTCATAAGGGAGACAATTAAATAAATAGTAGATAACTCTACCTTATCTTCCAGTCAACCTTGAATGATCTAACAGCTGTTGAAACTGTTACTTGATATTTCAGTCATTGTTTAAAGTTTCTTCATAGTGTGTTCCAGGAAATTACCATACACAGTATTGTGTGGTGTGCTGATGTGTCATAATTGTTTTGATTGAATATGCTGAATTGGACATGATGCACAGGTCATATTCCAATCAGTATGTTGTCTGTGAGGAGACCACATTAAGTATCATCCCATGAGTAGAAATTTGAACATTTTATTTTTGTATATTTGTGTCAAAAATTAAAACCATAAATATTTCTTTCTTTCTTTGTGTCTGAATATTAGAATAGTGAAATTATTTCCTGTTTTTACTTTGGATAAAACATGGTAGCTATGATGCATATTAGCATTCTTTTTTTATCAGTGCTTAAGAAATATAATTGTTTGCAGAATGTGTCTCTAGCCAATCTACCTCTTCAAAACATCTTTCAGCTGAAAAATAATTGATGGATGTAACAGAATTGTTTGTGAAATGTTGTATATGATTTAGTCTCTTTTCAACAAGAACATATTGTTAAGTGGCTCTGAACACATTCACTGTGTTCACCATTTACATGATGCTGGAAAGCTTTTCGTGGCTCGTGTCAATTATGAATAACAATCCTGTGAACAATAATGGGGCATGGCAAAGACAGATTGATCAAGGCATGAAGGTTCAGAATTGTACTGCTGGTGGACTTTAGAAGGTCAATACCAGAACACGAAACAGACGCACAATTAAACAAACCAGGGTTTACTAGTTGGTTGTGCATCTTATAGACATTTGTTTTACTTTACTTTCAACTGACTAGATATATTAAAAGAATTTGGTGTTTACATGATATAGAACACACTACATTTATACACAGAGATGAGTACTTGTACATTTGGTGATGCTCTTGGACAAAAGCTTGTGTACTTACCTTGTTTCAGAATACATATCAGTAATAAGATACGTGTTAAAGTTCGATGATGATAGTTTTTAGTAGATTGCTGTCATGGTATTTTACTCTGATATTTTATATTACTGTTGATTTTCAGTGACATAGAATGAAGCTCTTATAAATGTACATCTATTAAGTACAATCTTTTACAGAACCATTTTAACTTTTGCCAATATGTATACAAGGTCAGGTTTCTTGCTAAACAGTATTTAACTTTTAAGTATCAGATATTTGGTACAATTTCACTGACAGCACATTACTAGCAAAGTGAATATGATTTAATTGTTGTTGAATGAAGCTAGTCTGCAACTTATTTTTGATGATCTGCAACTCTGAGATGGGCAGCTTGCTAGATAATTTTCCTCGGAATTGACTGGGTTTAAAAATCGTGTGATTTAAAACTTCCAAATGTGCAAGTGAAAATGTCATTACGCACACATTGCTTCAGTTTGATCTATGTAAATTTTTAGCTCTCTAAATGCAATACTGATATTGTATGAAAGATTGCTTGGTGTTGGTTATATGAACATGTATAAAAAGAACATTGTTATCCATCTGCTGATTGGCCACACAGCTATTGTTAATCACTTGTATTGTTAATGTAATACTTTTAGTAAGACATGCAGGTAGTTTCTATTTCGAAAGTTCATTTAGTGTGCTACAATAAATAATATTTTGAAAACATTTAGATAAGACGATAATGTAGTTGATTGGTGGTTTTTAAATCAATGGTTTAAAAAAAATCAGTTTCTCATGCACACACACAGACAGATACAGGTAATTGGATTCCTAACAGAATTATTGTTGGATCTGAACTATGAACCAAGTTGAAAATGTTTTGTTATAATGTTAACTTTCTATGTAAATGTGAAATTAGTTGTTTAATTGTATGTATTCAAATCATATTTCACCCACTGCACAATAAGGAATAAAGAATTTTACCTAATAATTTATTACCACTTGTTCTGGTTGAAGAAAATACAAATAAAGAAGTAAAAACATCTTCGTTCACACAGCTTTGGTATAAGAATATGCAATTTAATGCAAATACAGTGACTCAAAATACTGGAAAAATAAACCCAGTAAAATACGACTAATAATAAATACATGCATAAATTATGAATAATAGTATAGAAATAGTCTGTATTTAATAAATAATACTGCCCATAAGGTAAGCCTTTATACTACACAAGCAAATAATATGAAGACTTTTAAACAATACTTGTATCAAAGTATTATAAAAATACATATTCACAAACATGATATAAATGAACTTTGATTGATTTATCTTGCTGAAGCTTAATACACCTGAGAACTGCACAAAGCATGATCATGTTACTGATTCTGCATATATAAAATAGTAACGTTACGTGGCAATTTCATTGAAAGACGTGAATGTAAGCCAATTCTATGAAGTCTCTGAATGTAACAGTGGAAAAGAAACAATACATGTCATATAGTTATAACTGGTGCATCCTTCTTGAAGGTAACTTGCTCTACACCAGCAGTTCGAAGAAGTTCATTGATGGGCACAAGATCATGTGGCATAAGATTTCGGTGCTGATAATCCACTGTATCGCCTGCAATAACAAAGGTTAGTGAAAACTATTTATAATCTGTGTCTATTTTACAAAGTTTAGTAGTTGTATATTTAAATATTAACACAAGCTAGATGGAAGACAATAATGCTTTACTAAAGTAGTTGGAGCACTTGTCACTGCAGAAGACTCCAGTAGATGTTCAGTAAATGCTATGTGAAAATGAAGAACGTAACACACCTGGTCCTAGAATAAAGGCGCCACCTTGCTGGTTGGTGTCTCCCTGATATTCCCTGTATTTCATTCCACGCCATGTTGACTTAAGCACACCAATAAAAAATCCTGATTTAACATGTTGACTTCCTACAAAAATATGAACAATTCCTTAATCTAGTCATCAGTGAAATTAGTACTCGTATATGCAGTGTAAACAAAGATCAGCATCAGTAATGTTTGCAATACTATTTGATAATAATGATAAAATTTACAATAGTTTTGTAAATAAATAACTTACTTCGTGTTGGTCCACCCTTAGGTGTATCATGACATCCTAATGCCTTGTATAAATATCTGTCTGGATCACAGTAAAGTTCATGCCTATATCCAGTTATGCATTTAAAATCCTGAGTTTTGGAGTAAAACAACACATTAAAATAGGAGCTTCATTTGAATAGTAGTTGACTAAATTATCAGACAAAGAATTAGCACATTTCCAATCCATACCTTAATAAATTTGTATGGAGCACAGCCAATAACAACTAGTCTTACATTTGCTTCCTGCAACAGAATGTAAAAATAAGCAATTCCATTGATTATTGTATTACTAGATAATTATTTAATGTTTATGAGACTTAGTTTATATTTAAGTCAACTCACAACATCAACATGTAACAAGTTTACTTAAAACATTATATAATAACAGAAAAAAAGCATAGTTTCATTCACCAGTCCCTTCTTCAATTAATTTGTTATAATTGTCTTTGCTTAAATTGTTATAACTTATTTCCAAAATTACTACACTGACCTATTTAATTACATCTGTCAAACTACTAAGAATTCATACCTACACGCACCTTTTTACTGCATATTAATCTATCCAAATAAGTTTCACTTACTAGTACATAGTTTTCATATTTTCATCAAATCCAAATGTTTTCAGTAAAACACAACCAGTAGTATCCTGGTTACAGATGGGTTTTACTTTCAACACAGCTTATATCTTTCATGCATTAGAGTGCACATTAAGTGGTTATATGAATCAACATTAAACTATGGCAGTCCCTACATTGCAAACAGAAAGTATTTTAGATGTGTCCAATATGTATCCCCTTCTATGTTCCATAATTTAAATCCTGAAATATTAGTTTTTCAAAGTAAATAATATATATCCATAGTCTTAACAAAGTATAAACACTATTTCTGCAAACAGGATAATGGTGTAATATTACATACCCAAGACTTATTTTGGAAACATAGATCCAGGTCTAATAGTTATTGAACAGAATGGGGCAGTATATGTCTGATTAAGGATCAAGACTAATATTGGCAGCATGAGTCTCCCTGGATGGCTCTCTATGAAAAATATGTTACAATGCACAAACTATTGAGATCATAGTTTTTATATCTGTCTAATCTGACACTCTGAAGCCGCACACTGACCAAACATAACCACTCACCACATTTCCACCAATCAACATTCGTGTGTCTAAGTTTCACTCACTGTAACTATAATTCTTTACAAAGACAATATGTTTGTGTATCAGCTAGATAAGATATATCCCAGTTAATATCAAGGAAAAAATGGCATGTGTATTTATTTGATATGTGAATAAAATGCAATTAAATAAGTTTGTAACCACCCATGTTTTTCAATGTTATTCTTTCTGGCAAAAATATACACCGCTGTTAAAAGGGCCCACTCTCAGTGACAAAAATCAGGTCTTTATCAATTTTTGTATAAATATTACACTGAGAATTTATCATCTCATTTTTACTTTTCTTGTCTAGAAAATACACAAACTGTGTTAAACACAGCCCACTGAAAAGGCACCAACATGTGAATATTTCCACATCTCAAAAACAATATCTGTATTTGTACAAGAACTGGATACTTAAAGGACTGATATTTTAGTAAGGAATAGGTATATCACTTTTAAATGTTTTACTTTGAATGATATAGCCTAATAAAAGATACTGTTAATTAGTTAGCTGTAATGAAGGACCAGTATCGGTGTGCTACGTGTAAAATAAATGAAACATCCATCAATGAAGATTATTTTATACACATGGTTCTCTAATGTCAGGAAAGTAATTTATGTATTTACAATGACATGATGGATGAAATATTTAGTTGTTAATTTTAACTATATCCTTCATGGACTTTCTGGGACATGAATAATTCATAATAATTAGTACAACTTTTTGGTTGACTCAGAACAGCTTTCAAAATGAGTTTAAAATACATATGAGCCTAGCCAAGACCATAAACTGAAGAAAAAATGTCCTTTGCATTATTCTATACATAATTTGCATAATGCATTTATTATGCATTTAAAATTTATTACAAGTGGCAACTGAAGCCATTCAAATATATTTATGCAGAGAGATGTGACTTGACCTCAAAAGTCAGAAGTAACAGAAGCTTCACATGACTTGTCATCTGGAGGATAACTAATACAAATAGATCAAATAATTTGTTTATACAAAACTAACCTTAAGGTAAGTCTCGGGAATCAGGGCCAGGTCTGGAAAAAAACATTTAAATTATTAGCTTATTACCACTTATCACATGTTCTAAACAACCATTCCTAAAAAATTCCATGACAAGTAATGAGAAAACAGTTATTATCACTTAAAGCAAAAACATTTCATATGAAATATATATATATATATATATATATATATATATATATATATAAACAATAACTTAGGTTTAGTAAATTGTCCTTACTAATAGAAGCTAAAATTATTTACCAACAAAAACAGCAGTGAACAGATGAGTTTTTAGAACGGATTTTAACTTTTCTAACAATCTATTTTACAAAGTGAGAGTTGCTACACTTACTACATGACTTGAGCTGAATTTAGTTGAGCTAAGACACATGAAGCTATAATTATATCTCACCAAGTGACCTCAGTTTTCCAGATGACTTTCCAGTGGACATGGGTTCACACAGATATAAACTGCTGTTAAATTTAGGGCTCATTCTCAATGACAAAATTCAGGTCTTTATACATTTTTGTATAAATATTACACTGAGAATTTATCATCTCATTTTTATTGTCTAGAAAGTATACAAACTGTGTTAAACACAGCCCACTGAAAAGGCACCAACATGTGAATATTTCCACATCTCAAAAACAATATCTGTATTTGTACAATGAGTGGATACTTAAAGGACTGATATTTTAGTAAGGAATAGGTGTATCACTTTTAAATGTTTTACTTTGAATGATATAGCCTAATAAAAGATACAGTTAATTAGTTAGCTATAATCAAGGACCAGTATTGGTGTGCTACGTGCAAAATAAAGGAAACATCCATCAATGAAGATTATTTTATACATATGGTTCTCTAATGTCAGGAAACGTAATTTATGTATTTACAATGACATGATGGATGAAATATTTAGTTATTAATTTTAACTTTATCCTTCATGGACTTTCTGGTACACGAATTAGTTAATAAAGTCTTCAAATAAATATGCTGCTTCACCAGCAGGCAATGTAGTTTTTGAATAAACACAGTCACATGATCCCATTTTTTGTATTTTTCACCATATAAGCTGCATTACTGTGAATTTGCTGAAGGTAATTGAAATCAGATATGATGATGATGATTGATATTTTACAGCCACTTTTGTCCACATGGTAGGTTAAATGAGCTGAACGACCTCCAATAGTAATGAAGCAAAGTCAAAGATGAAACACTCTTCAAATATGCCCACACCGAGGTTTGAACCAGACATGGGGTCAATTCCATTTTGCCAATTCCAGTTAATTCCATTTGGTCAATTCCACCTCAAATTTATCAATTCCAAAATTTTCAATTCCAATTCTGTTTTTTTCCGACTCTTTTTTGGCCTAATATTTTTTACCATGATTAGATACTCTGAGTACCTACTTGGATTACATACTCTGAGTAGTTTATATTCCAAGTAGGATTGTCATGGAAGAAATATTTCTGAATTAAAAAATTAAATGGTAAATTAATTTGTGGATTTAATTTAATTTTGCCTGTTCTAAACATTGAACGAGGGTAAATTCCTAAATAGCAATATCTCTATATAGATTACAGGCATGCCATGTGGTGGTGTCACCGTGTTGTGGGTGGAGCCCAAGGTATCCAGACCATTTTAATTGGTTAAATGCACATGTGCGGTGCCACAATCAGTGTGCATAGTTGATATATATATATATATATATATATATATATAGGAACCAAAGTTCTGGATCAGTTTGGTTCCAGTATATTGGTAACAGCACATGTAAGTGTTAACTTGGTAAAATTAGCTCAAGCCTAACCACAAGGTGCTTTTAGCTAAAGAGATATTATATCACATGGTGGATCATAGTCTTTTGTGCATCCCCATGTAAGAGTATATTTTCTAATCATCAAAGGTGTGTTTATATTCCACTGCCCAGTAGAAGCCTTGAAACATATGTATTTGCTTAGGTCCACCCAGCAGGGGACAGACCTGGAAACTTCAAATTCAAAATTTCTCAATTCCAATTCATTTTTTTTAAATAATCAATTCCAAAATTGACCATCAATTCCGGAATTGAATTGACCCCATGTCTGATTTGAACTGAGGATGTAGTGATGATATGTGGTCTAATGCAATACCAACTAGACCAAGGAGGCACCCCTAATCAGATTTGCAGATTATTGTCTCACAAATTATTTCCTACTGTGGCTGTTCTTAAGACAGTGGTAGCTACCTACATACTGATGTAATTCATTCATAATAATACACTTGTCAAAAATAACCCCCAAATTTTTAACTGAACCACCAGAGACAAGGGAAGATTCAGCAGTATGTAATACTAATATTTTTATGGGTTTTACATACCAGTAATGAGATAGATAATATATATTTAATCAACATTAAAGTTTTGAAGATTATGTGCTGAATTTAGTAATGCAATGTTCCAGTCTCTAAAAAAAGAGGTAAATAATATTCTTTGTCAGGATTCAATATTATACAAGTGACATTTAATGCCATATCACTATGCAATTAACCCAATATGGCAACTTTATACATTGTGAAAGCCAAAAGACCAAGAGCTGAACTTTGCTGTACACCAGATAAAAAGGAAAGAAAATTGTACAGCAGATAAAAAGGAAAGAAAGTCCTACAAAATTCTAAAATTAGTTTATCTGGCAAACCAAACATGTCTTTCAACATGAGGGTGATCTGTATCAAATTTTGCCAATAGGTTAAGGAGTATGAGCTTATCTTGATAGCCTGACATCAAATAATATGATCTTCTACTTAATTCTAGATTGTTTCACTTCTGTGACCTCTTAAAATACAGACTGTCATATTTTAGATATGTTATTATTATTTAATACACATTTGTTTAGACAGAAAGCAAATGTACCTTTCTATAGCCTTTTTACAAAATAATAACTTTAAAATAGGTTTATAAAGATATAACAGTCTAAACTAGGGGTTTATACTGATGTTTTATTAGAGCAGCTTTACAGATCTTGGGAAAATACCTATAAATAATGACTGATTAAATATCTTTGTAACTGAGTTATTTTTAGAACATCTTCAAACTCTGATAATTATTACATGACACACACTCTTACCATCCACATATTCTTTAGCCATGAAGCACAAGAAGTTCTGTAAAGAAGAAAACAACAAAAGTTAATAAATAATTCCTATCCTTGTGAAATGTGTAAAACCTAAATGCAATATGAATATGATAAAATGGGGACAAGAAAGATTTATTAACAGAATGACCAGCCTATTATTAACAGTATAGAAAGCTAAGGGTGTTGAGGTTAGCATTCCTAGAATTTTATATGGCATAAACAGAGACGATTTCTTGGTTTGAAGCAAAATACATTCAGATTTAAACCCTGCTCATATGGTAGATACCAGGAATGGGTTCTCATCTAAAATATACTGTCAGTCAATAAAATACTTTTAACATTTGATGAAAATATGAATATAAGAGTATTGTGGACTCATTATTCACACTATACTGGCCAGTGTTAGATGTGTACTGGGTAGAAAGGTATTTTTATCCTACAATGATAAGGAAAATGGTAGAAACTTGATATTGATAAATTTTGTTGTTTACCATGTCATTCAAATCAATATCATATTTTTATACTAATTTTCAATTTCATGTCTTTACACATATCACATCACCAGATCAATAAAATCTACTACTGTAAATGTTGAATGTTTTTATTTAGTTGTTATATCGGTATTATATATGTAGCTGAGTGAAAAAAAGATGAAGTATCACATTCATGTTTGTGTTATATACATGTAACACCCATCTACCTTGGGTTACTATACTTGTGTCCAGCACTGTATTTTATTTAATTAAGTAATTAAGCACATTGTATTCATGACAGGGTTAGAGTTTAACTGGGGTTAGCCCAGCCCAGTGGGTTAAACCAGGGTTTTATTACTTTAACCCAGGTTAAATCAGGGCTAAACTCAGATGAATACAGATGAAAAGTAGTTGTCAGAATGGCATGAATTTGTAAGATATGTTATTATTGATATAATAATAATACAAATGTAAATTTATCCATTATACCATAAGGCTGTGAAAATGGGCACCATTCATTATAATAAATTAGTCATCATGTTGCTCTAACTATAGTACCATCCAGACCACATTATATGTAACAGGTTGGGTCTAGTGAAAGCAGCCAAGCTTGTCTCTTGCTATCAAGAACTTTGTTGTGGTGCAGAGTTAAAATATGGTAAACATTTGAACACTTTTATTATTGTTCTGTGTGTTTTATGTACAATTATTGACTTACATGTGCATACTGTTATTTTTGGTGTGCTTTATGTAGATAATAATTAAATGTTTATTTCAGATTGTGTTTGTTTTATTTAATCACTTATTGGTGAATTATGCCTGAAAATTAGTTTAACCAGGGTTTAACCCCAAATGAGGTTTTAGCCCAACCTGAGTTAAACCCAGGTTTACCCTGGGGTTAAATCTGTGAACCCTGATTCATGACTGTAATCATGATTACTTAAAATGTAATGGCAATTGTAACCAATTACATTAACTATCAATGTAATGGTAATCATATACTCATTGTATTCTGAAGTATTCATAATCGATTACTTTGGTCCTGTAATCATCCCATGCCTGGAGACGTCTAGACCTTATAGAGTAGTAGAGTAGAGGCATATTTGACTTATACTTGACCTCCTCTTCACAAGTGAAGACAACATTAACACGGTCAGCAACGTGGAGTACCATGCAGGATTGGGTTTGAGTGACCATGTAATTGTCACATGCAATCTACAGGTAAGTTCACAGAGCCAGAAAAGGCGGAACCTCGTTTCAAACAGGCTGTGCCATCATCAGATCACCGTAGATCTGGTATCAACTAATCAAGGTATCACTGGACATTGCCTTTGATTGTTTGAATAGATATAGTTCCAGCTAGTACTAGACCTACTAAAGTGGTAATGGCTAGAGCGCTTTATTAACTGATTAAAAAGTCTTAGTCTATACTTCATTATTATTCGTATTATCACTACTACAGGCTGTAGTCCCATAGATTAAATTTGAAATGACAAAAATACGAAACATTAATGATTAAAAAGGACTTACCCTAATCAAAATAATAATTGTTCTTTTGGTTTTATACAGATCATCAAAGCATATTTTATTTCCTGATTCATCAAAAACATATATATGCTTTGTCCTGGTTAGCATACATAAGTCTGTTTCGGGATCTGGTTTCTCTCCACGGGAAATCTTCATATTTTCTATCAGCTTTTCAGGAGAGCTAACTTGTTCCATTCCTGTTTCTGATGCCATGCCTGTTTGTTTACAGCAAACAGTGAAAGGCAACTAGGTGTATCACGTGATGAAGCATTGAAATGAGGGCTATTTAAAAATGCCGAATGGATTGGAAAGTACAAATTTATCGATCAAAATTATACCAATATAGATCTAAATTAAATTTAGATCTAAATAAAATAGAACATATAAATTCAGTAAGAAATAAGATGAACTTATACATGGTTGTGACTTGTATATCCCCTAACGGCTAACCCTAACTTAGCCTAGGCCCTGGGCCTAGGCTAAGCCTAGAATCTAGCCCGGTTAGACACTGACAGTAGAGTCTAGATCTACTAGATATTAGAGTCTAATTTTCATTATGTTTTCATAATGTTCATAAAATGTTCTTATTGTGAAATTTCAATATGCACTGGAGTATTTGCTGAAAAAGAAAAATACTTTAGCCTTTATGTCTGTAATTATCAAGTTCAAGGTCGTATTCGCTGAAGCATTAAAGGGTGCGGGTATGATGCCGAGTTATTTATTCTCTCTCCTGCTTCCGCGCTTTGCTGGACCAGTATTGATTCGGCGGTTTGCAAAGATGGTAAGTGTTTTATTTTCGCGTGAGATAGCACAAATAATGAGTAAATAGTACTGTTTTGTTGGGAACGTGACATACGAGTTACTATTTATTAGTAACACACTAAATTATTAGTAAATACCGTATTCGTACCATATTATTATTAGTTTATTTAAATTAGATCTAATGGTAGAGAATCATCATCATGATCATGTCTCGATTTGGTGTTATGACAAAATATAGAAGTCTTCATATTCTAATTATTTTCTCTCACGTTAGAGGATGTTATTACAAAGCACACCAAAAACTCAGCATGTGTGTCATAACCTAAGGTTCTTCTGTAAATCAAGGTATTCCCTGTTTTATTTGCTAATGAGGAAACCTTCAGTCTTCGTGTAAACTTGTGACCAACGTGACAAGACTTGTCATAGGGCTAGGTTGGCCATTTCTAATTTACCAAAAAGGAGGACATATTGCTCCCAAAAGGAGGACATGGTCATAGGCTACCAACTTAACACATAGTATGATAGTGCATTTACAAACACTTTTTATTATTACACAGAAGTAAAATAAATGAACATCAGAATTTATGTTTAACCCAATTGAAACAGGTTCCCTTAATTAAAAAAATACAAACTGTTTATTTCCGACATTTACTTGCCATCTCCAGGAGTTTTCTGTTGGCTAAGACTAAAAGTTTTCTGTTCATGGCTGGACATTCTTCTGAGAAATTATGGTCCTGTTACAATATGTGAAGATGAAAACATGTCCAGCTTAAGCTGGTACCAGATGGGGGATGACCAGCTGGTTGTCTGGCCACCCTGCATGAGCCTGTATATGGTGTGAAAATAGTTTGTTCTACATATATTAAAAATGCATGGCTGTTTTCCATGAACTAAATTTTTTTTTATTTGGTTGATGTCTAAACTGCAGAGAGCTACTGAACATCTTTATATGGATTGACTTAGATAAAAGTATTTTCTACATAAAAGATGTAACTTTTTCAAGGTTATTAAGAATGTCAGTGATAATGCCGGTGAGAGGTTACAGCCATCTGGGATGGAGGTTTCACAACCTAAGTCTCATTTTTGTATTTAACAGTAACATTTATATCACATAGAAAAATATTATTCCAATACCAGAATAAGACATTTACATAAAATATTTAATTAAGTCAACCCTTAACAGAAATTTTAATATATTTCCACACACACCTAAATATATGTGTCTGTTTATGTAATGAAATGTAGAGAGAGCCGAAGGGTATTTGTTGTACCTGTTATGTATGTACTGGTATATGTCTATACCATTCTTCTAGATCCTTCATGGATTTTCAATGCTGGTCCATTGAAACAGATAGGATAATTATAACAGTTTATGATTATCTATTGTTACCTATAAATAAGCAAAGTCTACCTTAGTTAATGAAAATGTATTTCTTCTCCAACAGGCCACTAGTCCAAAACAAGCAAAGCTTAGTGGAGGGGAGCGTGACACAAAGCTTGCAGAGTTGAAACAAGTTGGCTGGAAGGAAGTAGATGGTAGAGATGCTATCAATAAGGAATTCTTATTCAAAGACTTTAACCAGGTTCTTCACTTTGTTTCCTATCCATTCATAGCAATATGTCTTATTACAATATTAGCCTGTGATATTTAGTGTTGCTCATTTGTTATAATTAAGCATTTACTTAAACAATTTTGTTTACCAACAGGCATTTGGTTTCATGACTCGTGTGGCTCTTAAAGCAGACAAAATGAATCACCATCCAGAATGGTTTAATGTCTACAATAAGGCAAGTTTTTTTTATAACACTATATTTTCCATTAATGCCTTAGTTTGGTATATAGCAGAAATGGGGTCAATTCCACATCAAATTTATCAATTCCAAATGTATCAATTCCGTTATTTTACCATGAGTAGGTACTCCGAGTACCTACTTAAGTGGTTTACATTCCAAGTAGGATTGTCTTGGGAAAAATATTTCTGAATTAAAAAGTTAAATGGTAAATTAATTTGTGGATTTAATTGTTTTGTAGGAAACTTCAATTCAAAATTGATCAATTCCATTTTTTTTTTAAATAATCCATTCCAATTTTGGAATTTACCCCATGTCTGGTACGTAGTATTTCTATGTTATTTGATTAATTTAAAAGATCATGCAACAGTATATAAACATGCTATGCTAATCCTTATTGATTTACCTGTTTCAGGTCCAGATTACACTCAGCACACATGATGTTGGCGGTGTCTCTGAAAAAGATATAACACTGGCGAAATTTATAGAGAAAGTGGCTTAGATATACATGCATATAATGACATGATATAACCAATAAATTCAATGGCAATTGGAGACATGCAGCACCAGCAACAAACGATCAGTAATTATATAATCATGTGTGTCTTTACAGCTGCCACTCACTGCTTACCTATGGGTAAGCACAATTGTTCCGATGTGCTTTGCCAACAATCTGATAATGTTCATAAATATTCATGCTGATATTTGTATACATTCATTAACCAAACAGTACAGGTGGCCGGATTAATAACTGCGGTTGAAATACATTTTTAATGACATTTAAGTAATGGTAGTCATTTCATAGTAATAGTATGTATTAAACTGTAGTTTAGGCAAATAATATGGCAGTTAATAGATTCAGCCTTTTTGTTTTTAGCAGTAAATCATTTAGTATTATACTAATTTTATGCACGTACACACATAGTCTTAATAAGATGCATCTTATGTCCCACCCAAAAAAATCTTTATTAATGTTCATTTTTACTACCTTGATGTGTTCATAACTGTCAGATGTTAATACTATATATGCAATTTCTGAGTTAAATATGTCTTGTAAACACATTTGCTTAGTCTAAGAAAAGCAACGTTATCACTAGATACTGAAAGTTGCAAGAATTGTTTTTTGAATAATTTGTAACAGTTGAACATGATGATTAAATAAAGGCATTATAGCATTTCATCTTGAATGTTATAATATATCTAGTTGTACACACCATTCATTAGTAAATATATTTATAGGTGTGGATATTTGTTGATGTTATAGTGGATACAATTTGTTTTAATAATAGTAAGCAATATGATACCAGTTTGATGACTACTTGAATAGTCATATTATCATTGGTTGTTACAAGTTTTACTCAAATCATAAGATCTCCATGTAGTCAAATGATATTTAGACAGACTGTTATGTTTTACTAGTATACATTCCATTTAATTATATTTGTCCTGAGAACAAGTAGTAATAAATATGTACATTTTGTAATTATCTTCTGTCACTCTGCTTCTTTGTTGTTCATTGTGCACTACATAATAAAAAAAATAGCGAGAAGCAACTTTTAATAAAATGCTTCCAATAAACATTTCTTCATATTTTATTATATGAAACCAATTTTTATGCCTAACTGGCCCATTTATGATAATAATAAAATGTTCTTGCAGGCAGCAGTCAATCAACAGTGCTGTTGTAAAGTTATAATCCAAATATGATTAATTTAAACTCAATTATAAATATTCAACAACAGATATTACTGGACAAAGGATCAATTTCTCTTTTCCACCAGATATGTGCCATTAATGGAAATAGTGATGACTAACTTAAAATCTATAGTATTGCTGTTGTAGCTGCTCAATATATCTTGACCAGAGGTGTCATGTATAAAGTAAAACTGCTTTGTTACCCTTAGTAGTTTCTTCAAGTAACAAAGTAAGATTTCAGCTAACTATTACTTGTAATGAAGTAGTTTTATTTGTGATTAACACTTTGTTAATTTCATTTACTTTACGATATTTTCATTACTTATTTAGTCAACATCTTTTAGAAAGTAGTTGTATACTTTTCAATCAAGTAGATTTTTACAAGTTTACTTTTACTTCTATTCAAGTAGTTTTGAAGAGGCTTACTTTTATTTATACTTGAGTACAAAAATAAAAGTAGTTCAGTCACCCCTAATTTTGACTGACATAGGTCTTCAAATTACACTTAAATGTGTCTATTATTTATTTACTGACGAAAACAATCATTTTAGTTGTGTTATCAGGTGCATATCTATTTATTTTTCTAAAGATGATTAAAAAAATTTATATTTGCACAACACCGTTATGATTCATTAATGAGTGCCGTACGTCTAGCTTATCTCGAGTAACATTTCCATGCCTGCACATTTGATGAAAAGAAAATCGTACTTTTATGTCAACTGAAGTAGATTATACTTTTCTTGCATAAAATGTATAACTATGACGCTGAATAAACTTCAGTAAATTAAAATAGCAATTTTATGCATTATTTGTATTATCTTTTTTCTTTTCACATGTCTGTTTAATGTTTACATGCCATGGACATATGACATGTAGACTATATGATGTCTGAAATAAGGATACAGATCTATACGAGTCTACTATTACTAGTATTAGACATTAGTATTACTATCATTAAATTTATTTATTTGTAATTATTTGTACACGATACAACTAATTTCCATTAATAATAGCTACGCACAACCCCATACAATGTTATAAAACTAGTTAAAATTATGACATGACTACTAGAGTCTACTACTAGGCTCCTATAAATAATTATGGAAATGTTTGGAATCATCCTCAGTCCTCACGTTTCTTTTACTTGCGGAGAAAATATCACGTATTCCACTTATGTTTCATATATTAATATTGTAATGAACCCTATAAAAATTTGATTGAACTAATATCTCTTGCTTTTTAAATATACACTGACTAATGCTACTTAAGAAAACAGTAAATTAAAAAATACGAAACTATAGTTCTGTTTGACTTTGTAGACTTGAGCAAGGTGAAGGTCATTAGCCGGCCTTCAACAAACATGGTACTTCGATTAACTTGGTAAGTCACGAATGTATTTTTTGTTGTTAGTATGTTTCGTTGTGAAATATTTGTTTGGTGAAATTATCCATGTCCTTCCGTTCTTATTCCATGATAAAAAACACGATTGCTCTATTTCCGAATGACTTTATAGTTTATTAAACTCATAATAATCTTAAGAGTTAGACTAGACTCCTCGACTACCGAGTACTGACTACTCAGTTCTTGATTTCTGAATGAGTTGATACCTCGAAAGTTGAATTCTTTATTACCTTATCTACGGAGAAGTTATGCCACAGCCTGTTAAAAACTCAGATCAAGTCTTATTTTGTATGCAAGATATTTCTTATTTAATGGATAACGGCAGATTGTAACGCTCCCTAATCCAATGTTTGTCTAATCGTGACTCGGATGTTACCGATGTATTTAATGTAGGACTGTCTAGAGGTCTACCACGAGCGCTGGTAACTCATTCCAAACGTTTGTCAATCTCTGACTGAATACATTTTGCCTCAAACTTGATCTTGAGTGGTGCTTGAAGCTATGCCCTCTGGTGTTTGATGTGTCAGCCAGCGAGAAGAATTGGTTAGGGACTAGTCACTAGACTAGATCTATATCCTAAAATTGACCAATTCATAATTTATAATAGAATAATAAACACTTGTTTTTACTATTACTTGTATTTGGTCTATATTAATTATGAGATAAATAGATTCACATTATGATTATTATTATAGAATATAATCTATACAGGTTATGGACTATTCGCCTTCTGTTGCAATCACCCTCAGTAGAAAAAACTTTTCGCCCTTGTTGTGTTATATATATTTGTCCATCTGAAATGACATGTGACCTGGTCAGTTCACATCACAGAAGTGACAAAACCCCTTCTGTCCAGCCACGTGTGGTGCATGACCAACCGTGGTCCAACATAACACCACATTTATAAAACCACAACAGAGTGCATATGCACACACCATCCCACCACAGCACAGCATCCAAAGAAATAATGACTGGGGGATGGCACCAACAACTATGTATCAACACAATTTGCCATTCTACCAGCTATAGTTAATTTAATTGCTCCACCAAGAGGCCAGCTTTCTGGATGTGCAAACACAATTGATTGTGGAAGAAAAATTGATAGCGGGTGCAATGTTTAAAATATAAAAATCAGCGAACAAAGACCTTCACATTGTGGGATTATGTTGCAAGGATATTTCATGGAGAGGAGCTACTCCATAAGGTCAACAAGTTCGATCTACAAACCATGCATATGGATTTAACCTGCTACTGTGTACTGTTATATATTTTGCTGCTCTTGTCAATCTATTTTTTTTTATTTGGTAATAAATTGTATTTGATCTATTTGGTAATAACTTGTATTTTAACTAATTGAGGTGCAGATAAAATTGAGGGCGATGGTTCCCGAAGGCAAATATAAAACGGGGCGAAATTAACTCTAAGGTGAATGGTCCAGTTCCTATCTATACTGGCACAAATATGAAATAACAACAAATCTGTCAGAATTTAAATAATACGGTAAAACTGGATTACAAGTTAGATCTAATACAAAGTTCTAGATTTTTTTGGGGGTACGCGTTACACCATAACCAAAAAGTGACAATTTTTTTAAAGAAAAACATTTGAGAAACAAATAGACTTTTATTCTTTTTATTATTATTTTGTGCCAGACCCGCTAGAACACCCTGCGGATTAGGCTACCACATGGCCTAATCCAAAATGGTAACAGGTCAGTTCCTTATCGAAATATTTTAGTTATTTCTATAGTAAATCGGTCTTCAAGTCTAGAAATCTTGTAAAATCACCATCAAAAATACTGCAGCAATAAGGCACTAATAAAAGAATATGTGCATTGCTACTTATAATACTGTAAACTAAATTGAACTGTGTTCCCGGTTATTATAATAAATCACTTAATTTCTCTATGTCTAATTAGTAATTATTATGTTTTATCACCTTTAATTACCAAATGATCAAAAGGATTATTATACAAGGTGTGAACATAAATAAACTACTGTACAAACTTGCAAAACATGTTGACTTATACTTGCTTCATATTTCATTGATTAGCGAAACAATAGAAATCGCTGCTCACAAGTGGGGCAAGTTTGTTTATTAATTATAACATTTATGAATGGAAATCAAAGGTTGTGACAAACAGCTTTTGATCTTTCTGCAGACCTTAGGAGCAAAATCTGTATCAGGCCATCATAGGCGGAGGGTGTACATAATTATGGGAAAAAATGGTGTGCAAGTCCAGCTGCAGATTTTCATGGTTTCTCCTGCGCCATATACACCAAAACTAGGTTTTTCAGACATTTTGCTGATCATGAGGTGCACATTATACACAAGTGTGCATTACACACAATTATGGTAATTCCGTAATTTTGGCCCATCCTAATAATCGACCTATGCATATTTGTTGCAAGTCTTGCATGATTTCAAATTGTTTGTAAACACAGACGCATACCAGGAACAATGGATGCAATTTAAATTAATCAGTAAAACAAAATCATAACCCAGTTCCAATGTCGTCTTGATGCTAAAGCAAACCACTAAAATTTGTTCTATTCTAGTTCGTACCACAAACTAGAATAACAGACTCCTTATCCATAAAAACTTTGTGGATCCAGGCCAAGTCCAAGACTGGCTCTTTAGCAGCAAATGTTCCATCACTTCCTCAGGATCAGTGCTTGCAAACCTAACAACCAGCTCCGGTCTGTTGCTGGAAAATGTATTAATTTGCTATATATCTACCATTGACTGCCAGACCTAATAAATTACTATATCATTAGCAGGGTACAAAACAGGAATTTTAGGGCACCAGCCCACACAGACCAGTTCCCCCCAGAGAGCACTGGGCCACCACAATCCACACTGGTCCATAAAAAGACAAGCTTAATTATGCAGTAGAACAACACTATATTTTAAAAAATTAGGGTTTTGGGGTTCTCAGTCTGAATATTGTTGTTCTGAAATATTTTAGTTTCCATGATGGCTTATTCTGCACATAACTATTTCAGCTTGCTGAATCAGCTACTTTTTTAACGGCTGATTCAGTGTGCTATATATACTTTTTATTCTAATTTATAAGTCGCAATGCATCTACATTTAAAAAAAAATAGTTACGGCCACTGGTGTAGATCTATGTGTCAGCCATGTTTTCCTGTGCCGAAATAGTTTCATTCAAAGAAGCTGTAGCCTCCATGATAATTAACATAATATATGTGACAAGCGTTTGATAATTAATCCTTGTGACGATGTCAACGGCAGCCACATAATATGTGTTCAGATACCATCAGACATACATGCTGATGTGTGATTAAACAAAATGGCAATTACAATGACGTGTGGAAAACTGGTCAGATGACAACCATGGCAAACATGGAAAATAATTATTCCAAAATAGCCTTAAATTAAGACTCGTCAGTACAGACCAGTTTGCCAATTTGCAAGTTGCATTTATGAGTGGGAGGGTGCTTGTTTTGTACCCTGATCATTAGTCTATTACTAACACTAATATGTGAGTATTGAATAAATTTATAAATAAGTATAGCCATATATTTTGACCCTACTTCATAAGTTTATAATGAGAATATCTATAATATTTCAGTAACAACCATATTTATAGCCATTTAGTTGTCTTCTATGAGTATGATTATGGAAAACAGGTAGAGGTCATAAAAAATATACACATGCCGTTTTTCCTACAATAGCAGATAGCTCTTTGTATGACTAGTGGGAGCTGTTGGGATATTTACTTCAGTACTGTATATCATCACTGAAAGTATTATTTATGAGTCCTCTGTTACTACTATATGCTAAAAATAATTTTAAATGTGACCAAAATGGAGTAATTTTCAAGCAAAAAGTTTTGATCTCATCTGAATTTGCAGTGTTCATGAAAGACAACGGACCACACCCCATTACTGGTAAATGTTGATCTGGGATCGTAGTGCATGGACCTATACAGTCATTGTTTCAAATCTTTTCAACATGACTGTTTATTGAGATGAACCAGACTAGCAAATTAATCGATTTATTGTTTATATTAGCAAAAGGAAGTGTTGATTATCATTAGTATTGCATTCTTGTGTATTGTGCTTCATTGACCCAATCACTGACTTTGTCATCACATGTCATTCAGCCAGTCACTGACTTTATCACATCTCAACGAGTCAGTCACTGACTTTGTCACATCTTAGTACAGGTCATTATAGTAAATGATATGCAAGCCATTATTGGATAAAGACTGTTACCTAATAATTATGTCTCAGTGGGGCATGTGCAGCTTTTGACAATGGCAATATGAAATCCTAGATAAATAAAAGGATTTAGTAGGCATTGTGATTTTTTTTAAACGAGAAATATGTAGGAAGAAACCAAATTATAAATTTTATAATAGGAAGGGGAAAATGAGAAATAGTTTGGTGCCTATTTTTTTAATTAGCTATATTAATGTTAATGCCAGAAGGTTCAGTTATACTAGAAAATTTAGGACGATAGTATCCCGGGCTGTGCTCTACAGTGAGGTCGACGTCCACACTAAGACAGAAGTTGAAGACTAATATCAGGCACCAGTTATGATTGACAGTGGTGAAATTATGCAATGGAACCAGTATATTGCTATGATTAGTGGACATGGGTCAGATTATTGTTCTGAGAAGGCATCAGAAAAAATTATACTGATCAATCTGGCGTGTCCCTTTGTATCACTGAATCTAATAAAACTCGTCCAACACAAAACTGTGAAGGTCATGCATCAAACTCGCATTGTTGTTTTTAAATGAATGAATTAAATTTATTAAGTTGGCAGAGAATCAACTACAAAATGCTATTGTATGATGATCGGTTTGATCCTGCACAATTTCATCAATTAGATCTTAATTTGCAGTCACTATAACAGTGCACCATAAACAAACAACAGTGGGCCTGAAGCAACAGTTATCTGTTTCTGCATATTAATTGTTACACATCATTAGCAAAATACTATGGAAAGAAATATTGGTGTACAGAAAAAATGTATATTAATACACACATACATGCATAGATACATTTTACACAGTCATACAGTAAAATATATTATTTAATTACACATATAGGTACTTTGCACACATATTGGCCCATATAATATGACCTATGCTGACATCTCTTTTGGTATTACTGGCCTAGGTGTACAGCATTCATTATTTTGCACTCATTATTTTGGCTTTCACTGAATGTTTTAACTACAGTCTACAGCACACTTTATTCAAACTGGTTGTGTCCATTAACACCTGTTGCGTGTTATTTTCCATTTGTCAAACATATTAACATTTGTATATTGAAAGGACTAAATGAGTACATCCCAATTACCTTTTACACCATGTCTATAACTTTCAACTGATTGAAAGGCAACTAATCCCAGGTACTATCTATATACCCTTACATACTGCACAGACAAACTTGAAAGTGCTGGATTAACAACTCACAAAATATATAAATAATGTAGCATTAGTTTTAATTGTTAACACTAATAACAACTTGTACTGGAAGACTAAGTTGTTAGCTATTAATTGTAATGAGCAGAATGACTAAGAAATGGTATTAAGGTTTGGGAAATCACTTTTATTTCTCACTGAATGATAATCCAAGCTGATACAAATATCATTTACTATATATATATATATATATATATATATATGTATATATATGAGATTCCAGCAATCAGAAATTATATTGAAGACCAAAAAAGTGAAGATGGTTTGTATTATTTAAGATGATTAAAAGTGCTCCAACGGACATTAACTAAAGCAGCATTGGGGGCTGACTACAGTTCTATAACAACAGACCTGTTTGTACTCATCATTCCTTCCCATCTGATGTCGTCATGCATAAATATAACTGTTATTTTACTTTTTCTTCATGTGCCATAAAAATAGTAGCTACAATAGAGACTATTATTTAATTAATTACCGGTATTATTTAAATATGAGGAGCAGTCTACAGTGAAAATGTTCACAGATAGAAATAATAACACCCAAAACAGCCACAGCTTAAAACACATTTATGACCAATATCAGGTTTATATGTAAATTTCATTAAATAGATTTTCAGAAAATAAAGTCATTCATTCAATAAATAAATTTATCTCATTAATACCTGGATGAGTAACATCATATTGAATTTAAAATTATCAATCTGTACCAGAACATTGTAATAACAGTATATTTTGTACTACAGTGAACACAATTGGCCAGTGCAAAGTACAAAAATATTGTATCCGAATACTTTGCGTTGTACACAAATTTAATACTATCACTGCCCTTAATATCTTTAGTTCAGTTGTTTTTATTGAAAGCTAATACTTAACATTCTAATATATGTATAATTTGTACATGGAGCTCACTTAGTGATTTGCTTTGTGGTAGTTACAGTTAAAATAGTATGAATTTTGAGGGTTCACAAAATGTCTACCATGATGTAACCAAATTGTAATACCACATCATGAACCCACTTTTCATTATTATACAAATTCGCCGTCATACATTACTGGTAAAACAAACCATGTACTCAATCACCATTTGTTCTCACCTATACTCCTAATATGTAATTGTAATAATGGCTCGAGTGGCAGTTATTTTATGTGGCTGGCTATCTTAAATGAGGGAGAAGTATATGGTCTGTAATTTACTTTTTCATCAGGTGGACTAATTCTAAACAAATTTAGAATGTACAATAGATGGCATATTCGGTGGAGAAAACCTTGCCAGTTGCCTGGCTAGTTGAAAACTCCTCCTGCTATAGTGCCATGGCCAAAATTCGAACCTCCTACCTCCCACACAGTATGACCAAGGGTAAGAAGTCCCATGCTCTAACCCACTAGGCCATTAAAGCAGTATATTCTGTATTGATAAACAGATTTATTTGAATTATTCACATCTTGTTTGATTAGGTATATGAAATATTTAGACCTAAAGTATATTTTGTCAAGAAAATACCTTCCCAGAAGGCAGAATCTTGGAGTTATGATGCAGAACAGCTTAAGAACACAAAAAGAAACTGGGCAACTTAATAAATACAATAAGTAACATATCTGTAACTAAATATTACCATCTTCTTTTCATTTACTTTAATAGCTGTTGACGCATGGTATTGTGGTATATTAGAGTGTGCTGTGCAGACTAATATTCCTGACTTCAGCACTCAAGGTTTCTGTTAGGGTTACCTCACCCATAGTCCATATTAACATGATACAGGTTATTATTTAACTCAAACGTCCAATAGATTTGCACACCTTATATTTAGTTATATTTAACACAGTGCTCAATTGTTTAACAATTAGCTTTGATGATAAAACAAACATGATTATCTAATGTACTGTGTTATTTTTTATATCATTGCAATTCTACCTGTAGTCACTACTATTACTATTTGTGGTTGTGATTTGAAGGTGAACCTTGGATAAAATCTCAAATAATTGGGTTCAACTTCAAGGATCCACTGTATTTTAGAGAATACCATGATTTAAATAATCAGGTTGCATAGAAATTTGCCTGTATTGCAGCAAGTGTCTGTTCACTGTTCATGCTGTATCATTTAAATTCTGTTATAGATGCAACTTGGCACTAACACAAATTTTATGATATGCATCTTTTGGCTGTTTTACAGGAAGTTGGCTCAGGTGGCTGCTGGCACAGCTTTTGTAGCAGTCTCTGTACACTATGGTGTTTGGGGAACAACTTACAATGGTTCAAAAGTAGTAGAGAGGGTTCGAACTAAGATACTACCTACTGCGAATGAATATCTTGTACAGGTAACTACAGCTCTACATTTAATGTGAATTATTCTGTCACTACAATCTGTTTGTATACATGAAAACCAGTTTAGTCAGTTTAATACAATTAAGAATAACCTAACTATATAACAGTACCCAAGTATTTTTTTTTCTTCAAATATTAAATTTTTGAACAAATAGTTTTAAATACTATGTGATCCTAAATGATAATTACAGTAAACTCTCAATTTTATTCCACTCTTTTAAAGTGTTATAAAGAGTTTCTTTATAACATTACCCTCACTTACCACCAAGAGAACACTGAGAATGAATTACATCCTATTATAACACCCTCTCTATAATGCTCATTGTCATTGATGTATTGCCAACAAATAGCAGGTCCTAATCTGCCATTTCCCTCTTTATTTCACCACTCACACACTGGGTAAAAGTATTCAATAAAAGAAATTACTAAACTGAATACATAAAGCCATTTTCACGTATACTACACAAAGCCCAATATCAGTGATATTTTTCAAGAGGTTTTGTTGTCACATACAATTACAGGTGTCACTCAGTGGCTTTCCATTATCCCCTAAAGCAAACAAAGGCTTTCCCAAGCCATGCAATGGATAAAGGGATCATATTATCAATGAATAGATTTGTAAAATTGCTGAAGCCGTGCGATGGATAAAGAGATCATATGATCAATTAATAGATTTGTTGAATTGCAGTCAATGCCCAATTTATATTGTTTGCAAATCATTTAAATACTGCATGTTTAATCACATCATTACTCATTAATCAAATTGTTCTATCAGTGCACTATCATACTATAGCCAAATATGTGTCTACCATTACAATGGAATCTCGTAACTTTAAACAAGTGGTTTTCTCCATAACTCAGATGCTAGAAGTGCTGCATTATCAAGATCTTTCCCTCCAAAGCCAGTCAAAAAGTAATAACTGATTATTTTGTTGTTCTGTTGGGAATGTGAACTGTTGTCAACATTCTTCAATAAATGGAAAAGTTTATTTCTGTAGATATGTTTAATGCGCTTACATAAAAATGACAGGGAACAGTAAAACACACAGAGCTGGAACAGGGCCTTTTCTTGTGGTTTTCCGACATCCACAGTGAATGACATAGTGACTGATGATATCTTACTTACCAAGGCCAAGATATTTGGTACTGAGTTGCATATCACTGACATCTCTTAGTCCAATGACTAGCTACAATGCTTCAGGCAACAGCATAAGATTGTAGGCCATGTCCTCAGTGGTGAGAATGCTGGTTTAGATCCACAATTAATTAGTGATGGACAAAAAGTGCTGCTGCCATCGTGAATGACTATCCAGGAGATCTTCAATATCAATGAAACTGGACTATTTTACTGTATGAACCCTGATAAATCTCTGTCAATGGCTGCAATGACAAAGGCACAAAATAATTTAAGGAGAGACTGACTGTTGTTCTTGTCTGCAATGCTAATGCCTCTGAAAAGTTATGACCTATTGTGATGCAGGCATTATCCAAAGTTTCAAGTTGGACTTTTGTCGCCAACAGCTTAACCTTATCATAGACCATATCGATCAAAGTGGTAGGCACAATGTTCGAGTCAGCGAGACTATCTGCTTTATTAAGTGAGCCTGGAACACTATAACCCTTACTACTATCAAACACTGCTGGCAGCACACAGAACTCATTCCCTGTGATAGTCCTGATTTGAGTGCACTAGATGATGATGAAGACACCCCCCCCCCACAGAATTGGTGAAGCTGTGGATGTATTTGATGATACATGTATGTCTGATGAATCAATTCTGGACATTGTGAAGGGGATACAGTATCTGAACAGCTGGAGTGTGAGAACCAGGACCCAGAGCCATTGAAACCAGAAACTGGTTTCAGAAGAATGACTACAATTCATGGAGGTCAAAGGTGGTGAATGTGACATTAAGTGGATTACAAGTCTTGTACTCAGTGTTAAGAAAATGTCCTCACTAATATCCAAACAAGCAAATGCTAATTTATGTTAGTGTGAAAGCGTATGGGCAGTGGTGTTAATTAATATACATCCACATTTAATCTCAACTGAGTTGTGTTTTGTATTTCTTCACTATTTTAATTATAGCTAAATATAACTTGGAAATGCAGGTATAATAAGCTAGTATAAACATTGACATTCATATGCAATTAAGCAACATAGATAAACAAAATATGTTGTGTTGTGAATTGATAATTGTTTTTTCTAAGTCAGATTTCTATGGAACATCACTCTTTATAATGCCAAATTTTTCTGATCCTAAATGTGGCATTATAAAGAGGGTGTACTGTACTTAAAATTCCAGCAGTTTCCAAACACAGATGCAGTAAAGACCAAAGCTGTAAGATCATGGAACAGTGGTAAGTACTTCACAAGTAAATGAGTGCTGTTTGCAACCAGTAGTCTGTGTGGTTGTGCTTGATGTATATTTTTTTCATGGCTAATTAAAATGAGGTGGAAGTTTTTAATACACGTAATAAAATATTATCAGGGTTTTAGGTAGGCTCTTCATGAGCCCTTAGCGTTTGCTTTCCTGTATCGTTATTTTATGTTCCTCGGCTCCATTTCAAGTTCATTCTCAGCCTAACACACATAAGCAATTGAGACTTGATAAATCGTGATCCATTTATTCATGATCCATTTTTAATGAATACCAATGATCCATTTTTGATATTCATGTTCCATATTCAATAACATCACAAGTAACTTTTTACAACAACTGACTTTTCGAACGACATTCACCGAAATCCAAACCAAGACTGATTTAAATTTTGAAAAGGATTGCCAGCTGGGTAGTTACATGGATTATAAAACAGCCAATGAGAGATATTCAGGCCCCTCACCAAATCTGAACAACAAAGCTATGCCTATTACATCCAAATCTGGCATGGGGGAGTCTTGAGTTTTCCATTTCAGTTTTAAATATTTCCAAACCGTTACAATATTTTAAACGTACACAAGTTTGGACAACAATTAATCAGTTCTCTCTGAAAGGACATCAGTATATAAAACAAAGAACATTTACAATCCATATACATAGATATATTAATATAATAAACTTCAATTATTCAAACTCTGATATTATTATTCTAAATAATCAGTTGTTTGTACTCCCATGAAATAAGACTATGATAAAATTATACTCATACTTTAGGCAGTTTTTCTGGCTCACTTTGTAACTAGACCTAATTGGCATCATATAATTTGGCAGGAGTTTTGAACATACTTTAAAGACATGACACTATGTTTCTGGGTAATTGTTGTGGTTATCAAACAATGACGACTTGCCTTTGATTTATAGATGTCTGTTTCATGTAACAGGCATGATGGACTATCTTGATGAGCTGCAAGGCTAATTTCTAAACTATCAAGCAGTTACTATGATCTGCTTTCCAGAGTTGTGTTGGCTGCGTTCATCATCTAAACAAATGCTGACAGCAAGCAAATTTATTCAGCAGTGTCACACAAATAAAGTTCTAGCCCTACTTCGGTGTAGATATATTCATCGAGATCACAACACACAAAACTGTGTTTGTTATCATGCGATCAAATAATCTTCTAGGAAGTTAATAAAACAACCACGAAAGCTACCTCTGCTAAATCAGAACACAAGCAAACATTGTTATAATGTCTCTGTTTTTCAAATAATGAACCACAATAACATACTAAAATTAGTTTTTTAATATGGATCTAGTTGGATTGATATCTTCTTCAGAATTAGATTAAAACTGGTTACATGTGACTGATTCCTGTAAAACAAATTTCAATAATAAATTGTCATAAATAACATAGAGAATCCATTGGTGAATCAATTGTATCTGTCACGTGTCGGCATCTAATATGGTGTTCTTTCTTTTGTATCTCTAGGTGTGCAGACAATTTTCCATGGGATGTTAACAGCACCAGATGTAATCTGTGACTATAGTCAGAAGGCTTTTACACAAGTACAGAGTTACATTAATGGATAAATGACAATGATGATGAATACTTTATTAAACGTTTTTGTTGTTTTCTTACAGCAAAATGAACTGCTGATGATTATTGTCTATAAATACCAACACAAAATACCATCATCATTTAACATGGTGGGTGGTAGCTATATTTAAGAGATAATTTGTCTTTTATTTGTGGAGAAACTTGGTTTAAAAAAGATCTTAATTTGTCAGTTACCCTGATATCAGTTGTTGTGGGTCCTTGTTAATTTATATTCATTTTGTGTATGTGTGTATAGAATAAACACTTAAAACCCTAGCCAATAACAGCATTTGTTATTTTGTCCATGCATGCATTTGTACCTTAATGCATTGTAGGTGGGTAGATGAGATGACACTGAATAAAAGAATTGGCATAATCAATCCAAATGTACCTCACAACCAGAATTTGATAAAGATTGTACATTAACTTTGCTGATTAATCTGATATGTATGTTGGTTATTTGTGTGCTTTGCACTTATAGTGCTAAAGTAAAAGCGAACTTGAACATAGGACATTTATTAGCATAACCTCTGTGGAGAGGGCCCAGATTTTGTGGGGTGATGTATTTTACCTATGCACGAGATCCTCTCTTTCGTACAATGTTTCCTGATACAGAGATAGCGAAAAATCGGTAACCTGGACGCCCGGGACGTGTAGATTTTGTCTTCGGGAGAGTTAGTAGTCTCAAAACGCTAGCCACTACTGCCATTTTGAAGGAAGATATGTGGTAGTCTCTAGTTTGTTTTCCGTAGAATGAATTTCCGCTGTTTTGGAGCTCTTCGCGGTGGAAAAGGTATGATAGTTTAAAACACCCTCGCCGATACTTCACCAACCGTCGCTTTAAAATCACTGTTCACGAGTGTAGGCCAGATTTTGGACCAATTTTCTGCAGAAAATGGGTCGTGATAAACGACAAATATTTATCATCCGATAGTTTTCTGATCTAAAATAATGCAAAGATATACTGCTGTAACCATTTCAGATGTCATATTTATAAATATTTACTGAATATTAGAACCATGCTTGAAGGATGGGAGAGATTTTGGTGAGCTGGTGATCTTGGCTGGTAAACGTCCATATGGCATTATGATGATCACGTGACTCAAATACTCTCTCCTGATTGGCCAGTTGTCTTTATTTAAGTAAATCAAAGCACATGGTCTTGTTTATATGGTTGATCTCTCTGTCCCTTTCATGTTCATTTGTTTGACCACTGTTGGGTTTTACTTCTTCATTTTATGCTAATATTATGATAATACAGCAATCCTATGAAGATTTTAGTATAGTGTATAATATGTAGGGTAATCATGTACTGAAAGTGCACTTTGATGACTTAATTAATTGTTATTAAATGTGGGGGAAATATGATCAAATGAACCTTTCATAAAAGAATACTTATGATGTTAAATTGTTTTGATATCGATAAATTACATGGTTTTATGATGCATCGTGTCATGTGAGCCGTAGGTCGCATTTCGCAAGAAAATGATTACTCTTTCCTATTTTCAAATGTTGTCAGCTATGCAATTGTAATATGTAATATTTTAATTGCATATAATACACATATGTGATTATCTAAATGTCAATACTGAATTTTGATTGTTTGAATGATGTGATTGATTCAAATGGGTGTATAATTAACTCGCTTCTTCTAATGGAGTGTTTGCTTGATATTGTAATTATACCAAATTAATGTCATTAAACCTCTGAAGTGTGTAAAATGCGAAGGGTGTGATTTAGTCGACGTTCGTAAATCACTTAATTGGTGCAATTTGCAACAAAATCCATGCAATTGTAATAAAAAGACACATTATTTATTAAAGCAAGATAAACAACTGATAAAAATATACATGGTCGGCAGTTCTCGCCACTATTCCATATTAAGTTTGGTTGTTTCTTTCTTTTGTTTCATTATCCGTGATAAGGAAACTGTGATAACACGCGTATAAGTGTGAATTAACCTTTTCGATGCATTGTGATTAATGTTACTGAGTGGCTCCTTCAATATACTCCCATGGAAGCAGTTTGGAAAGACGGTGTTGAAATTAATATTCTGAGGGTGTTCACTGTCAGAATGTATTATACCTTTTCAAAAAGTCTTATAACACACTTTTAAAAATTAAAGCACAATTTGAAAATAAATAAATAATTAAAATATGTTGAAGTGTATAAATGTTTTTAAATGTCGATCTAGTGTAAACTGGTTAATTTACCATGAGCATTTAACAATACAGCTATTAGACTACGTAAACAAAACATTTGATAATAGTTAAAAGAAAAGCATATATGCCAATTAAAATGCTTAATAATCAGTCAATAAACCGAATATATAATTACCCAAATGCAAAATGGATATATGGCAAATAATCCAACTGATGTTAGTAATGGCATGAATGAGTATTAATTATTTTAATATTACCAAAGCTATTTCATTTAAATCGCTCCATCATAACCGTCAATCGAGTTTTCTGGTTTTATGGTCAAGTACTGATAAATTTAAAAAAAAATAACACGTGTAACAAATTCCGGTATTAGTCACATTAAGGAATTGTATGGCTACACTGAATAATAATTAAACTTTCTTTAGTCTGATTACCGATATGAACAAAAGGGGTCATGAATAGATAGTTTTTCGTCTAGATTAGTTCGATTCAAATTCCCCATAATGGTGAGTAATTATATATAGGGTACACACATATGGGAAAGTTGTTGAATGCATAGCTATTATATTCCCTACACGTCACTCGCAGTATCGAGATCTGCCTGAAATAATAATAATAATAATTACAAACTTCTATTGCGCCAATATCCTTGAAAAGAATCCAGTTCAGTGGATCACATAGTACAGGGGTTGGGCAAACTCATAGTCCAAGTACAATGCAAAATTGATAGATTATAAGGTCAAATTGATCACACGAAGCTAACTGCATATACTCAAGGACGCTAAATTAGGCGTGGATGAGTGTTCACTAAGTTTTGAACGTAAACGTACGAGAATTCGCTGTTAGATTTAAGTAAATGAAAGTTTTTACTCAAGATTGTCGTGATATTTCGTTCTAGTTCAGTAATAATCCATTGTATAGTATTACTACTTTGTTTTTAGCTTACTCGTTTCACTGCTTCCATATGTAGATAGTGGACAGGCCCCAAGTTTGTCACCTGTTCAACAACAGTTATGTTGGATGACGCGCCCAGAAGCTTTACAAGGCGTAACTTCTCACCATGATCAGACAACAACTTAATTAGGACGCCGATCTTCTGTTCGTACGATTGATATAGGTAGGGTTTATTTAGCTATTCGATCCTAGAATGAAGCTGAGGTTAGCATTTGTGATGTCGAAATGTTCTCACGCATAGGTTTCTGTTGATCCACAGCAAATTATTAATGAATGTAAACTATGGTCAAAGTAGTGATCTTCGATATGTATTAGCTTATCATTGAGCCAGACGCACCTGTTGTTTACCAAATGGTACTTTTTGGTTTTGTGTGTGCTTTCGCTTTCGACTACATACAACCGTTTGCCTGTGCTTGTGACGCATATGCCACGTACGAAAAGCGGACTAGCTGGTCGTCACAGGCTGAAGAGTATACCCCCAATATATATATATATAGTTGTATGGATGTGTAGGTTTTTGTATGATAAAGTTGAACTATGTTTAGATTGACTTATGTATAGATTAATGGAGGTATAAGTTTTAAAGGATTTTTAGGTGTTGATGTTCTGAGCGAGTGTCATCATATACATTATTCCTAACGCGCGCGCGCACACACGCACGCACCATTACTCACTAACAAAATCAGTTTGTGTGTTTGCGGGCGCGCGCGTGTTATACAGAATCATAACGTATTTTATATAATGTACAGTCATCGACACATCAATCGAACATAATTTTAATCCGACAGATAATAGAGTTTGGAATACAACTAAACATGCGGCAGATTATATAAGATTAGTAAATACCTAGAATGGTCCATGGTTCGCATCCATTAACCAACTTCTTCGATGTATGTAAAACATATTTGAACATGATTTATGGGTGAAATGGATATAAGCTATATATATATATATATATATATAATATGTGATATTTATATACCAAGGGAGAAGCCATTAATTATGCGAGGGAGGTATGTCTCCCCCTTTCTCTGTGGAAGAAAAATGGAAATCAGATCATGCTTAGATGTCTTCTGAAGCATTACAAAATCCGTATTTTTCAAGTGAATATTGTGTATAAATACTGGTAAAAGTAGACATTCCTGTGAAGAAAGACCCATTGTATGTGAGACTTAGTGTTGGTTCAGCGTACCGGTATATACAGATTGTTAGGATTTTGGGGGGTTATCCATTATATCACTAAAATATTTAATAAGAAAACTGACTATTTATTTCAAGGTGCATACTTATGAGAAAGAAATAATGATGTTTCAAATATGTATTACCTCCTGTAAATCTGCATCAGTTAGTCGAAAAGTCTGGCCTTGAACAAACGTCTAGATTATTGTTTAATTAACCTATCTCCAATTTGTTTGGAATCGATGTGTTTACTGTAATGTATATTTTCATTAATATTAAGGCAGAAAACCTTGTGTCAGCCATCGAGCTCCTCAAATGGCTTTTGATTACCCTCAAAACAGAAAAACTACGCAGATGTGGCAAGCAGAGTACATCCTAATACGAGTACATCCTAATACCAGTAAAATTCTAATGTTCGGAAAGGAATCTGGATCTGCAGATACTAAGGATTTCATCGAAGTATCAGGTAAATCGGACCTGTCAGACTGCCTGGAACACATATTGAACCATCTGGATACTTCATTATCTAATGACCTCGGAGTTAGCAGGTCGTCACACCATGATTCAAATTGCTCTGGGGGAAGCATCCCTAGTTTGACAATTAAAGATGGCATTAGACTCAGCAAAGCACTCACTGGTCAGCAGTTGTCTATAGAGAAACGGTTCTGCAACAGTTACAGTAAGATATCAATAAAAGGAATACTAATTGATCTATTGTAATAAAGAAGAGGTGTGTCAGCAGGTACATTCGACTTATTACACTGAATCCTTGGAACCCTTGGCATTTCCTCTTTGGTACCTAAATGTGGAATTCTACACCGATATCATCCCTCAAACGTTGAATCTTTCATTTGATATTACCAATCATTGTGTATGCCTCAAAGACGTCAACATCTCCCCTTTGTAGTTTAGCTGACAAACTTTTCAAATAATCCAAACTATTCTTCAATACTGTGAAGCCAACAATAACTCCAAAACTCTGAAGGCTACTTTTCAAACCATAAGCCGTAGTCTTGATGTCGCTATCCCAATTCCAACGACTTTCATTATCCTCTGGACAAACCTGTGGATTAACCATAGGATCAAGGCAAATGGTTACATGTTCATAAAGCTTACCAAATGTTTTCAAACAAGAATGTCTTTCAGCCTAGCGTGTCTTGCACAAACCTTTCGGTTTCTCATGGCAAATATTGGAGCAATATTGTTTGAGTGCAAGCTTTTGCCTTTTGGGAGAATTATCAAACAATTGTACTTACTAAGTTATTATTTAACAGACAAATCACAATTAACTTCGTGTAAAATGAAGTATATTGTGATTTGTATGTTAAATAATAATAATACTATCAGACACACATTACAACATACTCAATGGGTGATTATTTAAGAATGGCAAATTCGCACTACTACTACTGTCGCCAAATGATACATTGCATTTAAAGGTGGAGGATCCCTCCTAGAGATGGTTCTGACTCCCTGGGAGGTGGGGGTTCTTGACCCTGACCCCCGTAGATCCGCCACTGATATACATGTATAGTTGAGTGAGTGAGTAAATGAGTGGGTGATTTGTTTAGCCTCAGTACGTCCCATATATGTTGTCTTCCGCAATTTCATCAAATCTCCCGAAAACGCTTTTTTATCAGATCGAATTTATGTAAACGGTTTTCATTCAGTGATAATAAAATGTGGTAGTCATGGAAAATATTGTTTTTACCTTAGACCACGTCGCACCTGATTTATGTATAAATCCCCGAAATCCTCTTATTTACCTAAACTATTTACTTCTAAATGCCCGTTTTCCCGAGACCCCGTGATTCACGTATAAATCTTCCACATTAGCATTTCCGTAGATCAACATGTATGGTATACGTCCTGGTCCTAAGGAAACATATCACAGACACAGGTAACATTGAAATTTGAACCGATAATAAGTGTGGATATTTGGAGGACTTTATACTGTAGTTTATTTGTATTTCTATCATGTTTTACCTTTATTTGGAGGTCATTTAATTCCGCTTCCTGTATTTACAAATAACTATGTCAGCATTTTAATATTAATTAAGTTATAATTAGTTCAGTGTCTATGATAACTTGGCAATGGCTGGTCCCAGGTATATAGCAATTAAGTCCCAATGAAGGATCGCAGCGAATAAATATTATTTATAGACACCGCTTTATATTCTAATCAGATAACGCAACAGCTATATACATTTACTGCCAATGTATGATGGCTCAGTTTTAAATACATTGATTGGTAATTAAGTTGCGTGAAACTACTGGCGTTGATATTAGGGAAAGATATTCAGACATGTATATTAACAAGTGGAGACTTCATGGTCTACACAGGATTATCTAGTGCTCTGAGCAGATACAGAAACAAAGCGTTTAGTGCAGTTTGGGGAAGACATACTATATCCAAAGACTATTTATAACAAGACGTATTACTTCGTGTTTTAACATGGGACGCCGTTTTGAATTCATGGGGCGCCAGGGCCCTAGCGACCGGAGGTAGATTGTCACGGACAGCTCCCTTCGTTAACATTGCGCCTAACACTGGTTCATTCTGCGCCGCTTTCGGCTGCAGTAACAGAAAAAGTATGCACAAATAAAGACATTCTCGAAAGGAAATGAATTCTAGTGTAAAAAGTTGACATGATCTGGCTTTTTAAAAATAAACTTAATAAAGGATATTTAAAAAATAAGCATAACAATTTGAAGTAGACACGCCCCTATTTGACATGACCCATTCAATAGGCCCAAGCAGGATCTATCTAGATCCATATTTGTTTCAGACAAAATCTTATTAAATTTTATTGAACAATATCAACCTATTAATCACAAAATGGGTATGTAAGATATACATAAGCTTACAGTTACATGTACTGGAGCCACTGAAGATGTTATGGGCGGGAGGTATATTTAGTTTATTATTGTTAATAATATAATTGGACTTACATTACTATAATCAGATAATTTTTTCCCTAATTCAATAATTATAAGTAGCTGAGTATTTACATGATCACCTGCATCCATATTTATTTTTAAACGTAAGCAATTGGTACTTATTGATATATATGGACTTCTATTTATAATTTAAATGTTATGAAATTAATTATTAAATACTTCAACTAGTGGTAGAAACATTCATTTTGTTATATTTTCTATTGATAGAAGTAAAAGATGGGTTATTAATTGTTGTCGTTCAGATATATGATGAGGAAAGATTTAAAGTACTTGAATAGTAATTGTAGAATGTATGATATACACTTCACTGAAACGGAATTCATGAACCAGACAAGAGATAAACTTATCTAGAATGCTATTCCAACTATTTTTGATGTACCAAATCCACCGCATGCATCCACTGAAAAAAAGAGGAAGGCATCAAACCCATGAAATTTTGTCAGCCCATTTCATATCTTAATTAATTAATACAAAAAAGGATTACCAGCACCTGAATTAGTACTTGAATGTTCAGCTCATGTGCTTTAATTGGTATACTTCTGAATCTTCATAACTTAAATGCATATCAAATCAAATTCTTTAACCAACTTGAACAAAAGGAAAACATATGCGTTTACACATTGTGTATGCATTTGATTCAAGTCATTATTTTACAAGGTATTGTTCTGTTTCAGTCCTTGAAGTTCTATGATGATGAGATATCATGTAAACAGGCCAATCTCTTGGTTACATATTTACTGGTGTTATCTGTTACAGTAGTCAATGCATGTGTCTATTACATCTCTGGGTATATTCTGTCTAAATTTAAACAGTTCACTGATCTGGACTAAATGTCAAATTTGGGTTATTCTGTCCATTTGATAACAATTAAATGACTAATTGTAACTATAGATGAACCCGTAGCACAAGAGATTTGATGCCGCTTAATTATTGTATGAAAGTACTAATTTCTCTATCTCTAACATGTTAATGCAAATATAAACATTGTTAATATTCCATGTATATTCTTTGTTCTCAGCTGGGCAGGCCTATATTGCATGGTCTATATTATTGAGGTGTAGACTTTAAATGAACTTATATTTTTTAAAGATAATATATGATAAACGGACATGATGAATATATGGTGAATTGTGTTATGGGAGTGTTATAATAGCTGTATATATCATTATATGTATATATCCAAATAAAAACAAAATTATGGACTATGATAAACTGACATGATGAAAGTATGTTTGTATGCATTTACCTCATATATACCCAAGTGTTTTCATTAAAAAAACGCCTTCCACACACAAAGCTGTGAAATAACCTAACCCACGTTCAATTATTTTCTGATCAGCTGTCAAGTGATCGCAAAATTGCAAGTTCGATCAACAATTCATGCTCAAAATAAACGAAATAAATTAACATTGTTAGTTTACTATTTGGAATAGATATTTTTGAGTAATTAATACGACATTGTTCCAATATCTCAAGAGCTTCCGCGGATGCAGGAGATTATCAAGGAATTAGAAACAGAAAATAAATTGATTTACGCCTTCGATGCACCAAAAAAGGAACATATATATATCTTTTCAGTAGGGAATAGAGTAGACGACCACTTACAAAAAGTAGGCAACAGCTCACCTGTGGTGGTCAGTAAAAACACCGCGACGCCATTGCCGCGGCGTTGAGGAGAGGAGGGGGGTTGTAGAGGGCTGGCCGTGGGGTAGTGGTAGTCAGACTAACACAATAGGGGCCCTTCTCCATTGGATGGGGGGGGGGGTCTTTCCTCTGAAAAAGTTGGCGTACTTGGTGCATTCTAGGTCACTTTTTCACCAAAACCAAAGTGGCCGACTAATATTCTGCCGATAAAATAGGCGACGAGGGATAGTAAAATAGACGACGTATAGCGTCGGACGTCGGCTGCTTTTGAAAAAGCTGAAAATACCCCTCACAATTCAGGTCATTGATCATCGATCAGATCTAGAGATATGCATACTGTTGCATCTAAAAATACCCATTTTATCCGTTGGGACACAGAGTGCTGTGTGAACAGTGATATGTCTCAATATGGATTTGTTCAGAGAGAAACTGTCAGTAATGCTTCAAAAATAGCTATCTCTATTTAATAAAGGTATTCATAAGCAGGATGGTCCCTGCCCTGATGAGAGGCCACAGAAATAAAGTGATATGGACCTTCACCCGCATGGATCATTAGAAACATGCATTCTTAACAGAGGACGTTTTAAGGCCACTTATTGGGGGAACGAAACCTTATATAACAACTAAATAAGCCAAAGGCTGCACTGCACGCATGTTATAGAACCGTTGCAAACGTTTAATCTATTATAATGGGGAAATGTTCTGAACAAAAAAAAAAACCTTTTGCTTGAACAGTGCGCTAATGGACTTCCCTTTACAAACAGTCCGTATTCAAACTAAATCGCACACACAGACACGCAACACAGTTGGATACAAAATGGAATACAAACTTCTTCGGACTTATTATCAAGTTAACTAAAGAATATATATTTTTAAAGAATTAATTAATTGTGAATTTTGTCCATTTTTAAGAGGGGACTTAACGCGAATATTTATTTGTTGTAACCAAGTAAACGTACACACCTAACCTAGTTGTCATGGTCACAAAGTAAATATCAAAGGTGCAAAATTCGGGAGGAGTAAACACACTTTGTATCACCTATATTAACTTGTTACCGTGGACACTGAACAAACATCAACATTTAATGGCAGATGAAGAATCTCCTAACAAAGTATATTTGGGGTACATAAACAGTTTAAAAAACATATTTAAACTTTGAACAAATTTTAGATTTATAAAATGGTACACCAGTAGTTTAGGTTTATGAAATAGTATTAGTACGTGGTATTAAACTGTTAAAATATCGAGTTGGTACAACCCGTAGGAGAAACTGTGGGTTGCTGCATTAAATGTATAATACCCTTTAACTGGAGTCGAGATAAAGGTGCTTGCAATAGTATTTGATTCATACATGCACGGAATAAATTACAAAACAAATGGACACATGCAGTGATTTATTCATTCACTCATTTGATTTTACATTTTACTTACAGGACATTGGAAATAATATGCCGATTATAAGCACACATGGAATCAACGTCGCTACTAAAAGACACCTGTTGTGATATCATTACTGGAGACAATTTAGAACATGATAAGAAAAAATGCAATACACGTGCGTTAATGTTTGTCTAGATAACACGCCACACTTGATGTAGTCAACGGAGATCTACTTTCAGTAAATTGTTTGGTAGATGATGCCAAACAATGCATCCTACCTAACGGTATATATGGCAAAACAACTCATTTCTGATCTGATCTTCGTATGCTGACAAGGTGCTCATTGCTACACATAGCAGTAATATAAACTAATACATTACCTGCTAATGTATTTAATGATAATATTATAATACATGTAAATGAGCCAAAGACTAATCGGATATATCGTTGGCACGGCAGAGTAATAGAACACATATGTTTTCCCATTAGGATATCTGATAAAAACATAACTGAGGAGGTTAATTTATAATGTGTCAATAACCTGTGATATATTGTCTGTTTGGGATTTGTTATATTAATCTGTACGGCTGTAATTGGTGTGGTGCACGCGTGGGCACTCCTCTCTCCCAGCTTGTAAATGATATGTTTATTGTGTTTTAAATATAAGAATAAACAAACAAACAAACAAATAAAAAGATACTTAATGAATTGTTAGACAGTTGCTATAGCAGCCTATAAACACCAACCTTTAGAGCTGCCATAAACAAGCCCATAACCGCTGTTATAAACATCAAGATCAAGGTGGCTGTATACATAGTAACACCAAAACAAGTCTGTAGTACGGTGGACAAACATTCATTACTCACTCACTCCATTCTGTGAAGAAATAATCATATCTTGTTATTAGTAAGACAGCCGTTTTCAAAACAGCTTTAATCAGCGTTACTCAGTCAGCCAGAACAGAACATGTGTGCCTCAAGTGTCTAGTTTCAATTATATATTCTGTCTTTTGAGTCCTAATTTAAAACAACCATCACGTCTCAGTATTCTTTTATCTGAATCTTCTATGATAATAATACAGTGTCAAATTCCAAGAAAGATGATTACTCTCAGTGATATCGCCACGTTGTTAAAACACCTTTTATGTACTTTCATAACTAGACTTAATTCTCCGATTTGGACCAAATAATGAAGAAAAGTTGACATCGACCCTACTAGATGTGTCTTCCATACAAAACAGTGCCATTTCATGCAGTAAGCCAGAATATGCATATTTAGCGACCGCAGTTTCAAACCATACCCAATTTCAGACAGATTTACACCTACATTTATCGACACCATCAGACCACTTCCATCAGAAACTCAGCAAAGATGATCACATTTTGGTAATTTTCAACAACGGGCAACAAATCCAATTGGGATATCATGACATAATATTGGTTCTGATAGATAACATGGCCAAATAGTCCAATTAACCCAAAACATCAGTTTGGCTGTACAATCTATTACCCATCAGTTCATAACTATAATACTAAGCTTTGTGTGAGTGAAAGTTTTCATGGGCATGAAACATAAATGGGGTAAACCAATGGAAACGTTATCACTAGAACTAACAAGAGCCGAACAAAATGCACCAATACGCTACAACACAGACAGAAAAACAACCTGGTACACACAGCGTAGATAGAAGCCATCACTCAAATATTATTCTCTGTTTAATATATAATTATGCACCTGTTACTTCAAGAAGTTACAGCCTTGTCAGTTGTCACTGATGCAAAAAACAGCTTCCTTTATACACATCACACACATCATGACGTACGTTGTTGTATTTTAGTTATATGCAAAACTCACACACCAGTTTAGGTGTCAGATACATCAACTCATAATGAATGGCAGGATACTGTCTATGCTAAATGACATTTACACCTGGCAAGCTGCTAAAGATTCCATGAACTGAATGTCTCTGTTTGCTTTGTGATTAGAACATTACTGAACAGTGAAATAGAAAGTTAAAAAAAGATCAAATTTACTGCTGAAGTAGACATGTACCACACTGGAAATGAATAAGTGAAATGAATTTCATTTAACTGTTGTCTGATAACCTGCATTGGTATGTTATGGTAGGATAATCAGATAACAAAAGAACAAACATGACTCATTATGAATAACAACAACATAAAACGAGGCAAAAAACTAATTATAAATATCGATATTTAGAAACAAACTACATTCTTTCCCCAATATGTGACGGACTAGTGATAGAATATAAAGTGAATAGTTAATTATCACAAGAAACTGACAAATCACATGAGATAAAATAACAACTGCAGCATGATGCGACATGTTTCTTGTGGGCACAGCATGCATGCACACACATATGCACATAGATGTGGTGACAAACTGTAGCTGACAAAACTTGTGTATAAATCAACAAGCAAACAGATCAAGCAAATCACACACACACACACACACACACACACCAACAAGAACAAGCCACTTCTCAAACATCTACACGATGAACCCTGGTATGCCATAGATACATCACTACTGGAAATATATAGAGAACTATTTAATCACTGACTTGATGTATTTTGAGTGCAGTTATCCATGGTTACATAGCAATAACTTTAACAACTCACATTCAACATGGGTATAAATCTACATTCATTTTTTTTGTACACATAAAGAAATGAAACTGAGCAGAACAGGCTGGGTTAATTGCCATTCACCAGCTTAACTAATCAAAGAATGCTAACTAAAACCTTCATGTGACATTAATTAATGCCCACCACACAATGAAACCACAAAGATTTCTCCCATTTAGAGATCACAATAGATGTAGGAACTGCTCTTACAGCTAACACAGTGTTCAAAACAACAACAGTGCACAGTGAATCTAGCCACATTAAATACTGGAATTTAGATGGAAATCCAGTGAATCAGTAATGGTAGTTAACCTCGACAAATCACCATCCACATCTACACCTCACACCATATCACACTTCCGCTTCACCAAACAGGTGTTAATAATCATTGAGGATAAAGCTCTTCATGTTTTTAGACATACATATCCCAGCCCACAGAGCCATAAAAAGCCATCATTCTGTCAGATATGCATCATGTTACTGGTGGATCGGTGTTGTTACATGACGGTGAATCAGTGCCACATTCCGGATTTTTCACCATGCTCACGGCAAGCTTATCCACACCTGCTATCACAGACTGCATGCTGATACATGTGTTACAAGAATTGTCCACCTCCCCAAGTTCATCATCATCTATACCCGAGCTCTCTTTAATACTGCTGAATTTGGCAGAGGAGTCACTGTTTGTGTTATTGTTAGTGATGTGGTCATCCAGTATATCTGAGCACTGACCAATCATGTTCAGATGTTTCTGTGAATCTGCCACCCACGACTGTACCCTCTCTTGATTGTCAACTGGCCTCAGACGTGACGTTGTTCCACTGCCGACTGGATTGGCTTCATGCAAGTCGGCTGCTGAGCCATGGCTCTTCATCATGCGTTCCGGTGTGGTGTGACCACATCTTTCTGCTTCCAGCGTCTTCGATGAGTGTGTCGATAGAACTTCTGCATTGAGGTCTAGCGTTTTCGAGGAGTGCTGTGACAAAATCTCAGCGCTAATATCGACAGCTATCGAATGAATCGAATCTATGTGTGGCAGCTCCTGAACTAAATCCTTCTCTATCACAGAATTGGCCACTGAGCCATCGTGTGCGCTGTCCACATCACTGACATCACCTAAACCATCATCTTTCTCAGCAGTACTGGTACATGATACAGATGGTCTCTTGCGGGGGTTGCTGATGATTTCATCATCATCTGCTTCATTATCAGCTTCATGTCCTACATCATCCAGTGATTCTACGATGATCACCTTCTCCTGACTTGATTGGAGACTGTCTGAAGTAGTGCTTTCTTCGTCTAGTTGTCGCACTTGTTTGGATGGTATCTGCTCTTGGTGCTGATTTTTGCCATCCAGGTTATTTGCCACTATCTCATAACCACGACTGTCAGTTTCAGGCTCAGAATGTGGATAGTTCTCAGATATTGGCTCGGACAGAATGCTGCTCGTGAAGGAGATGGCACTGCATGCAGATGGTGTTCTAGAGTGGCCAAGATGTGCAAACAGATGCGAAAAATTAGAGGTGCCTGGAGCTGAACCTGGGTTGGATGCGGCAAGAGGCTGTTGCTCCATCTCCTGCTCAAGCAATGCAACCATCTCTTTATATGCATTTCTTGCCTTTTCTGACAGTGCCATTAGCTTCTTGAAGTTTTCCTGCAGAAATAAATAGCAATGTTAGTGTACATGGATCCAGTCTTGAGTTGTCTGGCTTATAATTACACTGATTTAGCTAGCATCTATCATAACTAAATGCTTCAAATAATGCTAGCTGAACTTATTACTGGATCCTCAAAGTTACCTCAGAGCCCTCATAATTGAAGATTCCTGCTACACTGACTGGTACAAGTTTTGCACAAGCCCTGCCTAATGCTCGTCTTCCAAGGGCAAATACAAAGGGCACATCTTGATTAGTACACAGGTCTAAAATGTTATTTAGTGCCTCATCCAGACCACCTAGAATAACCAAAATAAAGCAGACATGTATGTTTTAATGGTAATAAATGATACACAAACACAGCCATTAAAAATGCATTACCTTCTTAAACCAGTGACAATAGCATTCACCAAAAAAGGAGATGCACTAAATGATCCCAACACACACAAAAACACACACATGCATGCACAACCAGAAATAGAATGCTGAAATCAATGTCTAACTATAAGGCTATACTCATATTAAACTGTGTTCAAGTTACAACCCATTTCCTAAGATAGGCATGGCAACATTAATGAATTCATTCATCAAAGATCATACATGATTGAGAGCTACGACAGAATGAGGTAAACAAGAAGTCTAGTTATTATATGTGAAGGTCAAACTGACTAATATTCTCTGTGGGAGGCTACACAAAATTCTTTCAATCAATATAGAAACAATATTGCCTATGATATTAGAATAATGAATTTTATATTCACTTGTTAAAGTTGTAAGACAGTTATCAAGTCTGATTCTGAATTGTACCTACTTATTTTGTGTGTGTGTGTGTATGTGTGTGTGTGTCTTATTGTGCAAAATGACAGTGGCTCATCTGAAATTTGGATAATCTTTTCTGCCATATTCATGAGGGATTCTCAATTTCACAAAAGGTGTAATTTATATGTGTATATTTGCTTTTTTGTGTGAAGTTCCCTGACATTGTCACATCTATTTTATGCAATCTATAATACCACATTTATGTCCAATATCTCACACGTAAAAGTAACATCAATAGTAGCAGTGGAATGGAATACAAATAGGTCATGGTGACCTTATGGTTCACAAGTGCTTTAAAAAATTAGTTGTATAAGTAACCTATGAAAACATCATAATCAAGATCATATTTTAATTGTCTTATTTGCCATCAATATATAACTGATATTTCAGTTATAATAAATACCCCAAAATTAATCAAAATCCTGTTAATTTATCCCTATAATTAGAAATCTGATTGATATGAGGACTGTAGTTTATACATGCTAGAGTAATGAGTTGCTCTACATAAACACCAAACTGGCTATCATACTATCTATTGATGTGATATGTTTGGAGACTGCCTGGTTTACTCAGAATAGCAGCCTGTTTATAGATGTTTATGCCTGTTGCTTAGCAGCATCAGCCAGGTAAGTAGAGCACATCTGAGGGACCACCTCAGAAATGTTTCACCTCTGATAATGACATTGCAGTAATCAAATCATCTGAGTGTTGCCATATTTAGGACAATGTCCACCCTATTACAGAAATCATAGCAAATTTTTGCCACTGTTATCAGCAGACAAAACAGATGTCAATTGTCATATAGTACAATTTCAGTTAAAAACAGCTGCTAATTGGAAGGGAAAAAACACAGTTGTATCCAAACGGTACACAGCTGGTGATAATTATTTAGGAGGAAATGATAAAATATTAAAAATTATAATTAATTAATGAGAGAGAAACATTCCCCAATAACAAACACGTTTATATAGCTAACAGATGACATCTTGTAGCCATGGAGTCTCAATAACAAATACCTGTGACATAGTCATTTTGTTAATCAATTCTCGGTTTGTATGTGTGCTGGCTGGTCAAATTAATCTATACTGTCTTAGGTTGTGTTGTACCATGAAGCATGGAAATGCACCATTGCAGATACATAGAAGCATAGATGGACAGACAGACAGATATACTTAGCGTGCGTGCACACACACACACACACACACAATACTTTGACATGAATCCAATGAATGTAGTCTGACCAGTGATGAATGAAATTAGCCAAATAAACAAGTCCAAATATAAAATAAATATTCGGTTGATTAAATCTGTTAACTACGGTATACTTCTGTGTATTGCGTGCATTCATGTATAGCACACATCCCCTTTGTCTGAAAAAGTAACAATGTCAGACTGGCTAATAAATGGCATAGTTCTCTCAGTTAAGATCTTCGTCTTTCACACATGTGTCTATCCATTGATAGACAGGAGGCTTGGCAAATGTGCTGGTTTGACTGTTACCAGTAATAGATTTCAATCCAAGATAAACTATTTAAATACAGCAAATATTAGCACCCCTTAGCTCCTTTAGCTGGCTAGATAAGGCCATATGACCAATGACAATAAGCTATCTTAATTATGTTTAATGTACTAATAGAGTAATAAACTAATTAATATTAAATGATTATAGTCAAACAAAAGATAATAATTTATTGTCAGGAGATCTACATCTATAGTTTTTAACTAAACTTTACCCATCTTAATTACTTAACTATTTGAGATCAATGCATAAATAGTACAAATATAATTCTTTTATTAACAAATAATCTGTTGCCATGGCAAAGACAACATAAAATGGTTTTCCCAGAGTGTTTTTTATTCAACTGTTTTGCATAATATACAACATTTTCCCACATGAATTTAAACATGGCAACTTTCAAAGAAAACGATTACACACAAATAACTAAACAACGAAGGTCAGAAATCTATTTCACCATTAATGTGATTCACCATTAATGCAGACATGTGGAATAAGGCACTGGCACAGAGACAGCAACATACCACTAATAGCTAAATAATAACAAATACATAGATGATTATTAACAGGTTCAGTTGGTATATGATGATTACATTCTAGGCCAATATCTAAATAACTTATTTTAAACTACATGTTAGGTATCTGATTTAGACAGGTATTATATATTACCATGTGGTGAATAACGCAGCACAACTGATCTTACTAGTGTATAATTAATTCAAAACTATATGTCTGAGTAAAATTATGAGGTTGGAAAGTATAGACAGTGTTATTACTATTACTACTAATAAAGAGCACACACACACACACATACTAAAAATAATAGTATTTTATGTAGTGTCTTATTCAACTTGATTTGCTCCAACTTCTAAGGCGCTTTACACCTAAAACATGACTAAAACATGTTCTGGCTCATATAACACACACATGTGTGCACGCATGCACACACACACAGCCAATGCTGATTTAAATTCACCTTTCAATGCATTTAATTCTGCTAACACTTAATTACCTAAGTTCTAACTAAGACTTGGCCATTCTGTAAACCATTTATTTTATACTGAAGGCAAAGAACTGGTCAGTAAACGTAAGTAAATGTAATAGCCGAGTGAGAATGATTGGGAAGCAACTAGGTTATTATTAACCTTGGACATAAAAGAAGTTTATTTTTAAATAGTTTTTATTAAATTAGAATCCCTACTGATGCAATGGTGTATTCTAATGATTTACGTTAAATCAATATGATACTAACAGTAAAAAGTGTTGATTTAAGGGGAAATATTTCAAAATGAGTTGAATGCTAGAAGTACAGCCAGTCTAGTGAAGTGGTAAAAGTTTGATTTCAATTAGTAGGGTGAGGGCCAAAAAATACAGTAGCATTATTAACAAGAAGTTGTAACACTTGAGGTCTAACAATAAATATAAGGGGATCCAAACTGATGCTATACTCAAACTCTCAGGTTATGATACTGTAAATATCAATATATTCTCAATTAATAAATATCTTGATTTTGACTTTCTTAATTATCTTGGGATAGTGGGGAGAGCTATCATGATATAATAGTAAGATGTAATTCTCCTGGATCACTTAATGGTGCAATTTTAAGAATCTGAAATTCTGGATGTCTGACAAATACAAACTGGCCCCATTGTAAGGTGGCTCAGGATAATGCAGAAGCAGATAATGTGGGGATGGCTGGCTCCCAAATATTTCCAGAAGATTTTTTTTGGGTATTTGTCAGAGCAGAAAAGTTACCAACACTCCCCTGTAATTAATTACCTTGATTGTCAAGTAATTGAGGTATGCTATAGTAAATATTTAATTCTAACTTAAATACATATCGGTAAAAAAAAGCACATTCATGGGGACCATTTCATCCATTCATAAATTAACTGTGATTGCTTGTTTCTTAATTCATATGTATTATTAATATTTTATATTTTATTACTAAAATGTAGAAAAACTATTTTCATATAAAAGCCCCTATTTTCCATCAGGATCATATCAAATCTCGAATACTATGCTGAATGGACAGCACAACAATAGATGTTTACATTGCTATTGATGATTTTTTTTTTGTTAACAGAACTTTCTTTATTAACAAAAAATAGTTGTATTGCTGCAACACTCAGAACTGTCTATGTTTACAAATCTGGTGATTATGTTTGTGACTGACTCAGTATCAAATATGAGCTCCAAAAACATATCTTTTAAAGCCTACCTGTACATACATGTTTAGATATGATGAAATGGTAATCCTATACTTGCATTAACAACCCAGGTGTATATACATCATTTTAAGGAGCCCTACATATTATACTACCAGATACAACCAGTGTGTGTAATATAATTTTTGCAGCCATTATTTTAAATTAATAAATAACCTGACTGGTTTCAGTCTGTATAATTTATTCTGAAGCATAAACCTTTCATTAAATGTTGAAACAATAATATTCTTAATTAATGCTGTATATTGTTAAATATCATAAATGTTGGGAACTATGCTAGACAATTTAAGACTGTTTGGTATTAATACAGGTGTGTGTGTGTGTGTGTGTGTGTGTGTGTGTGTGTGTGTGTGTGTGTGGCATGCATTCATGTGTGTATATGTTAGTTACTTCACAAAACAGATTTACACATTATAAATGTAAAAAAATACCTATAAAATTATTATTAAAACAATATCCATTCTGTTGTTACATCCTTAGAATGCTTATTCAGGAATATGCCAAAGATTTTCATGTCAAGAACTTGGATAATCAATCCAAATTGCAGCTTTCTCTGTTGGAAATGGAGCAACATAACTTGTTACTGATTGCTAAGTATAAATTTATGCAATTAAAAAACCTGCTGGTGGGTGCATAACATAAACAGGAACCAGCTTCAACAAGGAACATAACATAATCTGGTCAAGGAACTACTATTTGATGGGGAGAAATTCCAACAATACTTCAGGTTAACCAGAGAATCTAAAACCCTGCCAAATTGTTTGGGAAACACCTGCCCCTGACATCACATTATGGATTCCCCCATCCGTTTTTTACGAAGTTTCCATACAAATCCCTACATGGAGTGATTCAGTTTGCCTCATCCGCATTGATATGCATCCGCAGGACAAATCATACAGTGGCGTAGCATGGGGTGTGTGGCCGGCACAGGGAAGCCACTTTGGGGGTTGGCTGGCAATATTAAAATTTTATTATTTTCCTGTGATTTTGAGTTTTTTTGGCAATGGTTGTTTTCCGAAATGGATTAATTTAAAGGTTGGCGCCATTTGTAGTCATGCTGCCTACCCTCCATAGGTAAATCTTTTATGTATAATATACATGTGTTTGCTGCTGTCAAATGTCTGTTACATATTAAGGAAGAGGGTGGCCAATTGGATAATGCACAGAGCGGCCAAAACCCACGCTATTTCACTGAAATCATATGGTGCATCCGGACTTATGGAAGCAGTCTCATCAGTTTACATGCTTGCGGCGAGGCAGTGTAAAAAATCACTGTGGAGGGCGGCCTTGCTCGTTATATATCAAGGGAAACCATCTTATGTTAGATAATTATTTTTACATATATTTATAACTGAATTTCAATTAGATTTCAACACCACACTAATCAGTGACAATTCCTCCCAAATCTATGGCTGTGATGAACTTGGGAGATTAACACAATAGAAGGTTTCATGTGAAGATAATTATACACTGCTTCAGTATGGTAAATTGGAAGAATTTGAGCATGATGTGACTTGTGAAGTTTATTTAGGGGATCACTGAGTTAATGTTAAGCTCTCAGTGTTTAACCAGGACTGGTATAATGGACTTTTTCTACATTATGTCCAGTGAACAGACTCAGATGGAAAACTGGTGTTCATATACAAACTGTTAAACCAATGATCTTGAACTGTTTAATTTTATTTATTTTGCTGAAACTTATCATTTGTTAAATATCATCAACTACTGAGAAGATTTGTAGTAAACACCACTGAACAGACCTTATATGATTTGAATAACCTGGCATATACAATATACAATAAAATGATATCAGATTAAGGGTTCAATCCATAGATATCGCAGTATGTTCTACCTCCTCCTCTTCCTCTCCTTTCTCCCCCCTCCTCATTACACAGCTACCATAATCTAAATACTGCAGCTGTGTAGACCAATGTAATTCTTCTCCATTCTTTATGTTACTATAGTAGGCATAATCATACGTCAGGCATCACTGAACAGTCCTTATATGGTTTGAATAATCTAGCATGAATAATGTAGAGAACTAATAGCTAACCAGTTCTACATGTTACAATACAAACCTACAGACATGATACAAAAATAACCATAGCAGATCATTGACTGCATGGTAGATGACAGTCAATTGTGTTGGTCAAGTACCATCAATTTAGTAGTCCCTTATACTTGCTCTAAATATGACTAGTTGTGTATGGTTAGATACCTACATACTGTGTACTACAGTAGTACACCAGACCTGAATAAACATTAAGAGGCTATGATGATATCAGAGTAAGGGTTCGATCCATAAACATCACAGTATGTTCAAACTAAGTGCTGCCTCCTTCTCCTTAACATGGCTACCGTAATCTAAACACTGCAGCTGCGTAGACCAACTCATTCATAGCTCTACTTTATATTACTATTGTAAGCATAATCATCCGTCAGGCTACCTAACTAATAAGAAGATAATATGCTGGTTAACATCTTAATCTACAGGGAATTACATCATGATCAACATCAGGCTTCCTAAACATATGCTGCGAAGTAAATCACTGTTAGACCAGCACAACTGATTTGTCTTTTAAGCAGAAGATTACACATTCATCTGGTCATTGTAGCTTATATACTTAATAGCATGACAGCTTACCTTTAGACTGAATCCGTTCCATATTTGGTGAAATGATCACACATTTGATCCTGTTCAATTTCAAATGTTTGGTGACTTCACGTAAACCTAACACTATCCTTCGTCTTGCTTTTGCCTGTTGGTAACAAAATAAAAAGATGAACATAATAAGTATGTGTGTTTGAACATATGTATTCCTGTCTACATATATATATATATATATATATATATATATATATAAAGATATAATATATAAAGATATAGCTAGCTATTTCTGTCCCTCTAGTTGTGCCAGTCTGTTTGTGCAGATGTATAAACTGGATTACTTTAACTACAACTTAAATTAAATCTACTGATTATGCCCGCCATGTACCTTGGTTGGATCTCTGTGATAGAGACGGTCTTGGAAACGAACCAAATCTTGTAGCAACTGTGTACAACACTCATCTATATTTTTATCCAAGACTTGATTACAATACCTGAAAATTTTCAAGCAAATAAATAGGTTATTGCATACAGGTTAAATCAAATTATAGTAGTTCATTAAAAATAGACTAAATGCCTCAGCACCAATAATAGTACCTACTCTCGGAATCTGCGGCTATGTATCTTCATAAGTACAGAAGACTTTTGTGTGTTTCCAATAACAGTATTACTCGCAATGGGACTGTTGACACCGGAACTCAGAGGGCTGCCAGAGAGTGGACTCATGCTAATTGGTGATGTCTGACTGATTGGTGACATTTCAGCACTGACAGGTGTACCCACAAAGTCAACACCAGAAGTCTTAGAGCCTATGGCTGTGTGAGGAAACAACATTCACCGATTACACACATACTCACAACTAAAACATGAACAGAAATTAAAAATGTTCTGTTTAAAAGAATTTACACCCTTGACCACCAGCTTAATATATCATCTGCTATAAGAGGCCACAAGTAACCACAAAGACCTGAGACTATTTTAAAATGAGCTAGCCAATGGGACAAATTTCAGTAACAGCAATAACTGAAACCATCACATGCTTTGTGAATAATTCTCTCCCATGAAACAATCTGCACATGAGATACTAAAATTTCAAGTTTCAGTTGTACCTTATTATAGTCCTTAACTTAACACTACACTAAGAGGACCTTCCCTTCATTATAGTGCAAAAGTCAAATAAATTCGAAACAAAATCATGCAGAGAATCAATAGTAAGAAGACTTTCACAAAACTGATCTCCAAAGAGGAGATCAGTCTACTCCTATGTCACCCTCCAGGAAGATGTTACTCTCAGTACAGATACATACCATCCTGTGAGAGATCACATTCTAGAGGCAGCCCTGCTACTGACACCAGCTGAGAGCTGCCTGATGATTCTGTGCTTGGTGACAAAGGATTAGCATCCTCAAGAAGACGCAATCTCTTCTTTTCTTCTCTCTCCTTCAAGATAACCTGAAGTATTCAGATAGATTTATATTATAATACAGTACATACAGGAAACAAATTTAAAAGTAAATTATAATCACCAGCAAATCCTGAAGTGTCACACTTTTATCATAACAAGACTTATTTATAATGACACAGTAAATAGTACACTTCTATCTCGCTAACCTTCTTCAGTGGACTAGGCTTCTTAACTTTTGGTACTTCTCGCTCCTTTCCTCTTTTGACAGGAGCTGAAGTATCCAGTGGATTGACAACTGGGATGTGGGATCCCTGGAATGGGGCAACAGAACAGAAACACATCAAATATAATCTACACAATGTTTACTTTTAATAGATGTATCCCAGTGACTTCACATGTTAATTTTGACAATGAAACACATATGGTAATATTACCTTGTTTACAGGCTGACTAATGACAGGATGTTTCTCTTTCTTGGATTTGCTGTCTTCTTGTTGTTTCTATACAAAAAAAAGGAACATCTCTCATCAATAGCAGAAACAACAATGGTTTTGATTTATGTTCAACCATAAGATTTATTTTCGGTATTTATTCATTTTCTTCATACCAACCTCTAATGCACTGATCATGTCAGCAAAGTTAAGAGAAATTGGTTGTTTGGACTTTTTGCCAGCTGATTGAGGTTTTGGTATAGGTGGTGCTGTGTCATTTGATCCTTTGCTCACTGGTTCTTCCTGTTTAGTAATGTCAGTTAGATGAGATTTACTTCTTAGCTCTTTCAGTACAGTCTGCTCAAGGCATATCTCTGCCAACTCTTCATCTGCAGCACGACTTGCCAACTCTCGTCGCTTACGCCTTTTACGTGCATTTTTTGACTCTTTGCCTAAAATGAAATTGACTTGGCATTTAGAGAAGAAATGATATTTGGAAATTTACTATGAGTGGGTAATGCATTGCAGTTTCATACTATAAATCACTGATGACTCACCAGTTGATGAAGAAGTTGACTGGGTTTCACTGCCTCCACCATATCTAAATCTCTCTATACCAGATATTGAACTCTCCTGACTCAAAGACTAAAGATAAAAATGGATGTGACATAACAGAATATGGAAATAGCTCGAATATATAATGAACTATTCACTTACAAATACCTGCTAATTTATACAGGCACCTATGAATGCACACACACACACACAGAGAGAGAAGAGAGAGAGAAAGACAGACACACATACATACACAAAGAAAAAAAACCAGTACAATCTTGTAAGGGTTCTTCTGAAGTGAATCTAAGATTACTGTTTTTTGGGTTATATTTAGTATATTGGTAATACAGGGTAATCTATTTTCTTACAATGAACAACTGAAAGGAATTTCATATGACTCTGGCCTGACTAACTGTAATGAATCAATAACAGCATTGAAGGAAAGATGGTTGATTTTGATAATCTGTTGCTGATACACTGGATGGCACGAGAACTTGTCATCTAATTAATAATAAACTAGTAATATGTATGTTACATAGTCCTTTGGTGTTTAATCACCATCTCAAGGTATAGGTGACATTTCTTACACAACATAATGCTGTGTCACACACACACACACACACACACACATCAACCAGATAGAGTAAACTGGCAATACCTTTTGCAATAATTTAAATAGGACAGTCACATAAAAAAAAGTTCCTTGTGTTGAAGTTGTCGGAGATGAACAACAATATCCAGCCATACAACATTGTAACTGTTGATATCCAAAAACTAGTACACAGGTAATAATTCAAGATAATAATTCGATGGACAGTAATAAAACATAAAATGTTTGATCTAATTATGTTTGTTTACCTCATAATAAATGTTTGTTTCAAGTGATATAAAATAAAGATGACAGATTTACCGTAACAAATTCTGTCACTTGCTGTGTGCCATTGGATAATGGCATCATATAGAGAGATCAGTATATAAATTTTTGTGTCGTATGCTAAGAATATTATGTGCTTAAGCTGACCTGTCGTAATCATTTGAACAACCTACATAATTAATTAATGCAGTTAACTCTAGCATCTATTATGGGATACCCAGTAGTTTCTTAATTTCAAGCATTACACGCTCTCTCTGCCTGAGTATAAGACTAGTTGAGAAACTGATTTGCATTTGGCAAAATTAAACCAACATTAATATTTTGGGATAAAAGTTATAATTTAACTGTTTCTTCATAATTCTGAGATGGTTAACTTTCATTGAAACAATGAAATATCAACAATTCATAAAGAGAAGCTGATCACAATTAAACAATACATAACTTGGGCTGGAACTTTGAACTAGCCTCATCATAGGTGAACATTTATGAAGGCAGAACTTGACACTTAGAACTTGTACTTACTGTCTGATTTTTCAAAATATCACTGTATGAGATTGGACCAGAGGACTGACTGTTTGTGGAGCTTGGTAATCCTCCAGCTGCACTGAGCAGGTTTGGAAACTCATCTTCATCATCGAAGTGTAATGTCAAATCATTCTCTGTTGTTGATGTTCTTGACACATTTGAGCTAGAATGGGCTCTGTGCATAGAATAAGGATCATCACTGAGGGCACTGACGTCATCACCTGAACTTGTCCTATTCTTGCGCCGACTTCGTCTACGTTTCCTCTTCCCAGAGGATGTTTCACTATCCTCTGGTTCAGTGTTTGCACCATGTGTCTGGGCAACAACTGGATTACCCATGGATGCATTCATGGCATTTAACGATGCTGGATTACTTGACATTGTTAGAGCAGTTGTGTTGTGTTTATCGGGTGGCAGACTGTGGTGAATAGGAGCTGTGACTTCGGATGGCATAGATTGGTAATTATGTTGATAACATGAGATGGCAGGGGCCACTAGTCCACCTGTCTGTATATAGCCATTGTATGGCCCTAACGATGTTGGCACAAATGGTGTATGTATACCTGGTGGCTGTGGCAATAATCCAGGACCTGGGTGTGGTGGTTGAAATCCTAGTGTTGTGGGAACACCGGGTATTAAGTATGGAGTTATGCCCACCACAGGATGTGTACCATTGTTTGCCTGGTTGCGTCGATGCTGTGGACTGCTGTATCCACTGTCAGAGTCCTTTTCCTCAGAGTCAGTAGAACTATCTTGATTATAATGTTGCAGCCAGCTCCTGCTGTGGTGATCCTTCTGGTAAAGTGGGCAAGGCTTCTCTGCCAATGTCAGATTAGCAATTTCATCTGAGAAATCTGAAATAAAATCACACACCCTGGTTAACAACTGTCTCTCCAAAATATTTGCTCATTGTGTGTGTGTGTGTGTGTGTGTGTGCGTGCATGCGCTAAAAGAAAAGGAAAGTGAAATAGCTAAATGCATAATTATTTTCTTTAAAATATTTTGAATATCAACCAGATCTATTTTTATCAACACAAACTAATACTGCTTAAATACACAAACACCAGTACAAAATCATATTTAACTCCGTAATTATATTCTGAGCATAGTACCTGTACCATTGTCAAATAATGGAATAACTTGACTAGTGATGGCAAAATTATTAGTTAGTACATTCAAGGATGGGAGTATAATTTATGCACACACACACACACACACACACACACACACTTTAATGTTGAGTGTACAAATGAAGGAAAACATGTTCATACATGAATCACACCATAAAAAGTGTGCTAACTGCAACAGTGTCATTACTTATAAACAGCTGTATCTCATTAACAATAACTTATGTTGATTAGTACATGTGCAGCATACTTATTGATTCACTGGTCAGGTGCTTATATCAAAGGGTGACCACGGACAAGATGAATGCTTTACTGAGAAACTATACTGCCAAAAACCAATCAAATATGACAAGCCAGTCAGATAAATTGAATGCATGATTCCCCCCCCACACACACACACATACACACAAACCTTTAGATAAACTGCCAATAATGGATCTTGGGAAATGTTAGCACAGTATTGTTTGGGTGCTACTTAGATACAAATCAGTATTATGAAGTATGGATTAACCACTTCTTTGATTGTCATCTCTAGATGTAGTTGTCATGTATCACAGAGTGTCAACATAATAGTGGAAACATAACACCACATAAATAAATAATTAATAGCCTGATTTAAACTGATATCTTAAGATTAATATCATAGTAAGTAATAATTTCTTGGCTTGCAGAACGTTGTCAGTTGTGTTTATATGGGGGTTTTTTTCACAGTGTTTGATGGATGCAACTAATATTTGGTTTATTTATATAGATCTGGCTGTTAAATTAACATCTGGTAACACAGCATTTATTCTGGTGAACTAAAATTACATATAACATTTAAAAAAATAGTTATTTAAATATTAGAACTGCTCTTTACAAATGATATCAATGCTTTTAGCATATAATTTGAATTAAACATGGCTTCGTCAAAAGTGTGATTCAACAGGAACAAATGTATTTCTTTTTAAATGACTAAATATATATTATTTTATTCTTATAATACTGCACTAAGAGTATATTTTATACGATTAGGCTCTTAATAAATGTGAGGGCGCCTCAGTGGTCTAGCAGTAACATGTTGGACCACAGATCACTACCACCCGTGTTCGAATCTCAGCGTGGGCATATCTGAAGGTTGTTTCATCTTTGACTTCACTTCATTACCTTTAGAGGTTGCTTGGCCCATTTAGCCTACCTTGTGCACAGAAGTGGCCGTAAATCATTAATAATAATAATCATCCTAATAAATTTGCTATTATTGTTGTTTTAAAATTCCTTATAATAAACCCAGCAGCATTCTGAGCAGTGGGGGGGGGGTTACCCCAAAGTCATAAACAAACATAAAAATTAAAATCGTGTGCATGTTCCAGTTCCAAGTGAATTGTAACTAACATCTTGTTACCTGTTTGTGTGTCGGCATTCCTACAGATAATGGTCTTGGTTTTGGGCTTTCTCTTGGAATTTGATCCAGAACCATGCTGTACTCCAGATTCATTCTGTATTCCAATACTAATCATATTACTTCCTATGTCTCCTTTTTTCTGAAAAGAATGCAATAATAATAATAACAAGAATACTACGCCAAATTTTTCATAATCTATTAGAGTATTACTCTAAGTTAGTCTAAGAAGCTTAACAACAAATCAAGAGTAATCATCTTCAAACTGACAAACAAAGAGATGATTATATGAAACCTTCCCAGCACATACTGGTTAAAGACAATCAATAGTCGTATTCATCTTCAAGACGGGTTCTTATCACATTTCATACGCATCACATTTGATCCTTCATCGAGCATATAACAAACATTTTACTTATTCATTTATAGATATTATTCTGAAAGCAGCTCCAAATAGCATGTTAAAATAACAATATGAGCTATCGGCTAACAGAGATCAACACTGCCTTTACTAACTCATAATCTTGCAAGGACCATTAGTATAATTCGACTGGATGTTTTTTTAAACATTTATAGGCCAATGAGCCTCTCTTCCCGCTATTACAAGAATATCAGACAGGCAGTAACCGTAGCCATCTTCGCTTGTCACTCAGGTGGCACAGTCTTCACAAATTGATCACAACAATTAATAAATGTTTGATCATATGTCCAACAAATGAATAATAATAAAAATAACTTAATAAAACTCACTGTGTCCTTAAATATAATTATTCCATTAATGGCATTGGACTCTATCATTCCTCTGCCCTGTGTCATGGTTCAAAATTGGCCAACTGTACCTTCTCACATGTTATAAGAGATGATTGAAAAAAGAGGGAATGCCAATGCTATTTTTGTGTGTGTTGATGTGCGATAAAACTCCAATTGTTCACTATTTATTCACTTTATCATTCTACTGGCACAACAAAAATGGTTGGTTTGGTTGGTTGGTTGGTTTGTTTAACCTGAGTACTAGTCATGCCTGGGACTAAAGAGGCTGAGAGGTGACTCCATAGGGACAATATCCCACAAAACAGGTTTGCGCTGGATTTGAATCCATAACAGAAAACAGAAGGAAGCTATAAATACTGACTATATAAAAATTACTATTTTGGTGAAATTTATTCATCAAAATAGAGTTCAAACTGAAAATACTTAAATAGTTAGATGTTTTCGTATTGTTTATTTGGCAAACTTTCTATTCATTTGGAAATTAGCACTACACTAAATAAACAGAAGGTTACATCTAACACCTGGCACTGAACAATAATTTATTTGCCAACTCTTATCATAGAAATGCTTATCTTCACTACAGAATGTTCACCATGTATGCAATCTGCCAAGTCAGCTATAAACAGATCAGTCAAATGATGTACAGGTAAGAAATCATTGCTGATTGTCATAAAATAGGCGAGCTTAACGTTAGCGTATTTGATATTGATCAGATACTGGTGGGAGAGCCAGCCCTGTTGTCGCCAAGGTGGAAGGTGTTGTCGTTACTGGCATTTGTTTATTGACAACATATAAACAAAACCGGCAACACTCTATGGCGCACCGTGCTGCTCCAGGCCCAGGACACGATACAATATTAATTTAAAGGCAATGTAGCCAGTTGAAGGCCCGGAAACCTAGTGAGGCCTTCTCAGTTAGAAACACGTGTTGGTACTTCAGCAATGAATATGACTTTCAATGGTTTCACTAGGATCTCCCATAACATCTCCCATAGTCACAATAATCAATTTTAGATTAGACTGAACTCTGAGTTAAATGATAAACCTAAACACTTTATATACAGCTCTATTTATCTCCAGCTCACAACCAGTAAATATACAACCAGCTAAAACATGTAGGTTATGCCTTCAGGTGCATGTTACCTATTTATATGGCCAAATGTAGACAATGTTATGATATCTGCTATTCAGTATAACATGGGTGCTCAGGTTCTGAGGGTTAATATACAGACATTATGAACCTGATCTTATTCTATTTTAGTTGTTTATAAATGGCTTAATACATACGGTATACACTCAAGTGGCTCTTAATGTTAGCTATACTTCATCAAACAGGTAATAAGGTTATTATTTCTTCACCAGATATGAGCAAGGTTACTAATATGATATTAATATAACATAACATGATACATGTATTATGATCTACAACTACAAACTGTGAAAGGAGTACCCACCCAGCAATAGAAATATAGGTATGAACTGATCCAAACTAGTCACACTCACAGTCAAGATACACTAGTACTGGGGAAGGCATTAATTCACGCTTCCTTTATTATTGTTTTCAGTGTTGTTACGCATAGATTTTGTATCTCATCACGAACTGTTCCAACAAGTATTGATCTGTGTCATGAAATGTAACTACCACAAACAACAGACTGATTATTCTATAGCTATTACACAAATACACACACGTACGCACACACACGTACGCAGGCAAGCACACAGGTTTTACACATGACCATCCAATAAATACCAAGGAAACTGAATGACTTAATTTATGCCAATGTGTTGTTTAATTACATCCAATCGTGATTACCAAAATTTTGTTACAGCTCATACTATGCTCATATCCTTTTATCACAAACCTCAGTTACCATGGAGCTGGTGTGCTACACCAGATAAGGTAATCATTAAAAACTGAACCTCATTTTCCAATGGGAAAATACAACTTTGGTTGTCAGTTTCACAAAACCAAATATGCTTGTTATATTGTGAAACAAAACTGTTCTTGTCAACAACAAATACTGTTTTGTAATAAAACAAAACCGGTGTATTGTAGACAAACAAACTAATGTATATCTATAAAACACTAAAATCTAGTAACCTCTAACCAGTAATAGATTTATTTATCAATTGATGATGATTGATGTTTTACGGCCACTTTTGTGCACAAGGTAGCTAAATGGGCCAAGCAACCTCCAAAGGTAATGAGGCGAAGTCAAAGACGAAACAACCTTCAGATATGTCCACGCTGAGATTCGAACATGGGTGGTAGTGATCTGTGGTCCAACACACTACCGCTAGACCACGGAGGCACCCTTAGTCTACTGACATCAGATGGTTATTAAAAGAAGCTAGTTACGGAGAGGCCAAAAGACACAATACAGAGATCAGATTGATTGACTTTCTTGTTTTTAATAATGCCAAATAAAGGACTGAAGCTAGACACAGAGCATTATGATGCTAAAACACAGGACCATCCATCCATACAATACTGATTCCATCGTTAACATGACTGTCCAGGGATATCCAGTAAGTGAAAATGTTTTATCCATTACAAGAAGAACTCTGACAGATGGATGGATGGATGGATGAATATTGTTTAATGACACATCCGCACAATTTAGGCCATTCAGTGTCCTAGAAAGTAGAATGTTTGGAAAGTCTATATGAAAAGGTGTTTCCAGTTAACAAATTCCTAGGATACCTTACCTTCTGTGGTGTTTCAGAAGGGTTTAACATGCTTTCAAATTGAAATCGATTGGTTACATTTTGAGCAAATGTTTACTGTTAAAACTGTAGGCTAAAAACCGTTTGAGACATTTTTTAAGTAAGAATAATTTCGACAAATCTACAAAATATCATGTTTTATTTTATACGTATTTCAGTGATTTGGTAATCTATCAGTATCACTCTACCATTCTGTCATTTAATATGACTTCCATCAAACAATATTCATGCAGGTACACATCAGTAAATAAACTGAAGAAAAACAAAAACCCACCCAAAACATAACCTATGACAGCTTTATCAGCTACTATTGATAAGACACAAACTGTTTGAATGACACTTATCACAGCAATATGATTACAAAATAAATATGGTGGCTAGCTTCTTGATAACAAGCATTATATATAATACATGTAATGAAAATTAGATGTACCGAACTACATTGTACGCCCAACCAGAGAAGATGATAGTAAGACTCACCTTCTTCCTGTCTGTAGACTTGTTACTGTCAGAGATAATATTCCAATCCTGTCTGGAGCACTGAGAAGGTGCATACAACATTGGAGCACCAGGATACAGTGCAGGATAGTTCGCACCCAGCTGGGCTGGCCACACAGCTGGCTGACCCAGTGGAAGGCCTACTGGGTTAACACATGGACTGATAGGTGCTTGACCTGGTGAAAGGGCACCAATGTTACCAGGCATTGGGTAGCTCATCATGGCGGATGCTGGAGAAACACCTCCACGGCTTGACATTATAGCTCCTGGACTAGGAAACAGGCCAGCCGCTGGATGGCGAATATTTGGTCTTGGATTTGTTAAAGCTCGTGGTGTAGGACATCTTGGGTTAAAACCATACGAACCTGTCAAATTAAAAGGGTACTTTATTCTACATGAAACACAAAGTATGCTCATCTAATAATATGTTACACAAATCAAATTACACATTACACTCTACATGACTAAGTGATCCAAACTATGAGAGTCAGAGGCCTACCTGTGGAAGATGACACATTTGGCCGTTGCTGCTTGCCATGTTGTGGTGCTCTTGGTCTACCTGGCCCATGCCAACCTCCAGGACTAAGAGCTCTGTGATACAGAAAAAAGAAAAACAGCATCTGAGACTTGAAATTTTTATATTCTGCAATTTAACCTTATGTTAGTAATTATCACCATATCAGAAAGGCAACTTCTGCAACAACATGACAGCATAATAACAAACACTAGATTTAAATCATAATTTTAATCACCACAAAAAAATTTATTCATGCTTTTTGGGTTTTTTATTTTCATTTGTTTTAGTGATTTTTTGTGACTAATTTGATTTTTTGATTATTGCATTTATTTTTGCTGATTAAATAAAAAAATGAAATGTTACTTAAAATCAATTGTTACTTTAGTATGCTAATTAATTATTGCAATTAGATTTGAACACCATGTAGACTATCTAACAAGTCATATTTTTTAATCAGTGATAATTCTCCCAAATCTATGGTTGGGATGATCTTGGGAATTCAACATAATAAAAGGTGTCAAGTGAAACAATGCTGCTTCAATGTGGTGAATTGGATGACTTTGAGGATGCTCTGACAGATAAAGTCACAAATTTTCTAAGCATTTCAGCCTTTTCAATAGCAGCCGACATCAGACAACATGTCGCCTATTTTATAGTCCCTCGTTACCTATTTTATAATCAGAAAATCGGTCCGCTACTTTTGGTTTTGGCAAAAAGTGGCCTTGAATGCACCAAATACTCCATTTTTCCAAAATTTTCAGGGGAGAGCCCCATTCACCCCTTCAAATGGAGAAGGGCCACTACTGTGTTTAAGTGTGACAACTGATACCCCATGGCTAGCCCTTCACTATGTAACCCCCCCCTCCTCTTGCATACATACCTCCCTCTAGCAACGCCATGGCAGTGTTTTTGCAGGCCACCACAGATGAGCTGCTGCCTACTTTTTGTAACAGGTTGTCAACTCTATTCCCTAATGAAAAGGCTGCATTTAGGGGATAACTGAGTTAATGTTAAGTACTTAGTGTTTAGCCAGGACGGGCATATAAGGTGAGCATTCACATAGATTCACTATTGATAGTTATCTTATGCTGAATACATACCAGAAACAAAACTTAACTCTGCAACTTTGAGATTACAGTACTGTGTAATTTATCAGTATATATTAATACTTGTCAGCTTCACAATCTCTGGCAGAAAACAGGATTGTGTGTGGTTATACTTTGATAGGACTATGGTTGTAGGGAAAGCAATATGTTGGCAATATGTTGGACAATGTGCAAGAAATGCAAAGACTAAAGATTTAAAAAAATTAAAATCTAATTACAATTTTTTAAATCTAACTTTTAACCTTTTTTTTAAATTTAAGATTGTTTCCCAATCCTGAGGTACACATATATTGCCAAACATTTTGTACACATTTAAATCCACTGATCTGTTCTTACAATAAATAATGTGAAGATTATCTATAAAATGATTCCATAGTGAATTAGTTTCATGCTGAATAATATATCAACCTAAGGTCATTTAGTTATCTCTTATGAGAAATAAGGACATGAATGAAGTAGATTTACATGACATATTGTGATATAACCATTACATTTTGTGACTCAACTGATGTTTTCCATAACCAAGGCCACTGAATTCTTTCCCCCTTTTGAGACTGCCCTGAATTATTTTCTTTCAGCTATATCAGAACCCAAAAGGTTGTACATTTTTAAAAAAATGCTCATTTAATAGTAACTTATAACAATATTTTCATTCCATTAAATTAACAGAAGTCAAATAATGCATACAATAAATGATGAGCTAAGAGAAAATTGAAAATAAAACCAGCTGAAAGCCACAACACTCTTTACTCATTTGTTGTTTCCCAGAAGTCTGCCATTTGTTGATTAACAAATTAAAAAGACAATTACAAAATAAAAGAAACAATTTAGAGTTAACACTTTGTCTGGTGATATACTATTTCACCGAAGTTAGCCAACTGGATAATAACTAAAAGAAGACAGACTTAGCAGATCACATACCTGTCTGAGACAATGTGTGATTGTAATAACCTATTTCCGGCCATAATTTTATGAGCTATGATTATATAATATGTTATATAACAAATAATAAGTTATATAACAATATTATATAACAAGTTTGAACTACTCCGATATGGTAAAAATCAGGACATAAAAGACTCCACCTCATACTTTGGACCAAACAGCAGAAAAATTGAACAAACCCAATGTGTCAAAGAACTTGGTATCAAAATGAGTGACACTCTCAGTTTCGTTCACCATATAGAGACAGTATGCAACAAAAGTTCGGCAAAAATGTGGGTGGATCACAAGAACTTTCCATACCAGAGATATATGCACACTATGAAAGCACTATGGTACAGCATAGTCCAGCCGCACATAGATTACTGCTCCCAGCTATGGACACCACACAGAGTTGGAGATATCCGGAATATTGAGTCCCTCTTTAGATCATTCTCTAGTAAGATATATCCAATATCTGAGCTAAATTATTGGGATCGACTATCACTATCAGCCCTATAGACGTACTGTCAGGAGAGGTGGATGGAAAGTATGTATATATAATAATGGCCAAAATGGCAATTATTTTTCATGGCTTAGTTATTTCAAATGAGGGAAACACATAGAGTCTGTAATTTACTGCTTCACCACAGGGACTATTTCTAAATAAATTTAGAATTTACAATAGATGGGATATTCACCATAGAAAACCTTGTCAGTTGCCTGGTTGGATGAAAAACTCCTCCCACTATAGTGCCACAACCGGTATTCGAACCTCCGACCTCACACACAGCATGACCATAAGTAAGAAAGCCCCACGCTTTTACCCACTAGGCCATACAATTATATATATATATATATATATATATATATAAAGATTTTCCTAGGCAAACACAATGCATGCACATGCATAACATCAAAGCATGTTTTATATACCAAAAAAAGCACATCAGAAACAACTTATGTTTCACACATCTGGATGGGTTACTTAACTGGCCAAATTCAATGAGGATAGAAGTGGCTAATTAAATTAGAGTTGACCATATTTATAAAATAAAAATGTAATTATAACTTAACGGGGTATATATTAATATATACTTCTTATATCTAAAAAAAAATTAAATTTATCTAAGGTGTAACTAAGTGCTCAGAGATCCGGAATATGATAACTGCAAAAATGGAGAATAATAGTAGTGTCTGATTTGTAGATTGTATGATTATTCCAAAAATAATTCTTAAAATAAATAGACAGAAATATAACATCATAATTGCCAACAGATAACAAGAAACATAGTGCAGTGTAATATCACCAGAATATAAAAAAATTAAGTTAACACAATGACAACAGAGAACAACAAAGAAAAAAGCAACCTGCTGTCAGTATACAAAACAAATCAACTGATTATTTTTTTCTATAAATGGATCAATAATAATAAACCCTTTTAAGGACAAACTGATTTATTAACATAATACTAGATGCCAACAGCAAATGTTGTTTATCGTTAGTGGCATATAGAGAGGTCATCTGTCACAAAGACTGTCCAGTAGTTATCTATCCATTAAACAGATGAAAGACTTTGGAGAAGCATTCTGTCACAGCTCTCTAACTCCTCATAGATCTATACTACTAATACTATAGCTCAGTGTACCATAACCAATGGTGGTTCAAGGATTAGCTAGTATACACACTAATACAAGAAGCAGAGCAATAGGAAAGAATATAGTTTCTTGTCTCCCTAATACCAGCACAAACAGTCAAAATAAAATGTTGTGTGTAACAGAATATTCTAATATCACTTTAGTAGTAGACAAACCAGTTTAATCAAATGTGTCTGGTAGTAATTAGTACTTTGTTAGGGCTTGTTCCAATCTTGTTGTGTCATTAATATCAGATGATCCTGCAGAAGGTGGCCATTATCATGGAAACCAAACAACATTGCTAACATTATGAAATTATGGCTAAAAATCATCACTTACCTCACTGCACCTGGCCCAGAATTATCATTTTTCACAAATGGATAGCAACTTGTCACATAACGTGGTAGCTGGTTAAGCTGATGCTGGGTTAGTGATTTATCACCAGTGGACATCAGCTGGCTATTCCTACCACCAGTCAGAGGAGCACCAGATGAAGTTGTGTGCCGTGGGATGAAGCTTTCAGCATCAGCAGACAGGGCGGAGTTACTTGAATTCTGAAATATATACATGGATGCCATTTCAATTTCTTTTACAGACATTTTACAAGCCATCACATCTGTGAAATAGCAGTTTAAGATGATACCTAAATGTTTACATCGTCTAATTAAGATTTAAACAAATACACACAATTTGTAAGTATGAAACCAAACTCTGACATCAAATATATCCTTTTAAAATAAATAATCCAAGATACTGACACAAAATCATGAGAGATCAACACATAGACTGATAGGGACAAACACCAATATTTACAAAACTTATTTCCATTGTGATGATCACGGGTTATTGTATAGAACAGAAAGAGAGAAAAATGGTTAGTGAAATTATAATAAACACATTTGATGATGATGACTGATCTTTTATGGCCACTTTTGTTCACATGGTAGGCTAAATGGGCCAAGCGACCTCCAAAGCTAATGAAGCAAAGATGAAGCACCCTTCAGATATGCCCATGTCAAGATTTGAACTTAGGTGAAAGTGATCTGTGGTCCAGTGCACAACCAACTAGACCACGGAGGTCCCCTTATTTCCATTGTGGTTCTTACACATAATACTATTACCATTATATAATAGCAACAGGCTACCAACAAGCTCAACATTGATCTGCAATAAAGATCTTAACAAACTCAATTTCAAGTTGTCCCAGGTTTTTGGATAATCTGGTCAGCAGACAAGCAGGTGTGTATTCCCAGAAAAGGTTTCTAAACAAGGGATAATGCTGGTAGATACACATTTACCAAAATTGTTGTTTTAAGAAAGTAAAAATTATGTGACAAGCCTTTCCCATTGTGTGTGTGTTTGGTAAATAATCCACATCTATTTCTGTGTGTGTGTGTCTGTGTATTTCCTTCATCAGGTGCACATAATATAAATAGTTTCTTACATTGCCAATTTTGAATGTAAATACCATCAAACACACATGTGTAAGATGGCAGTATAAATAACAATGTATATTAATTTATTAAAGTGCCATTTGAATCACATAAATAGATTAAATTAAATGCATACTGACAAAAATTAGGCATCAAACCACGGATAAAAACAGAGAATATCATAAGCTCTTCTAGATTATTCTGTGAATGCTCTAAAAGTTAAGCAAATCATTGTGTATCTAAAAATTCTGAAGATTTCTAAGCTCAGTCTTTATTTAATATCATTTATTGAACACCCCTGTACAGAAAGAAAAATGATTAATCTAGGGGATATAATTTTGCAGTCTTATTGTAGGTATTTTATCAGCTGAATATGAAAATAAACTGCAGCCATAAGAAGCTAAACACAACGAGTGCTGACAACATGTTTGGCTGGTAACCCATGACACTGGAAGTCCAAACTGATATTATCTAATGCAGCCTACTCCTGAATTTATAATTAACATGTGGTATTGTTTTTTTACCCCACATATTATCCTTGATTGCAGACAGTGTATTGATTGATTGCTGTAAAACTTTTATAAAACAGTGCAAAATCAATTTGGTTTGAAACCAGATATACATTATAAATAAAATTCAGAAAATAAGAATTTACAAAAAAAATGAATAAGATAATTAAATGTAATACGAATTATAATGTATTATATTAGCAAACATAAATGACTGATATATGTGTTATATATGACTGTTATTTTATATCTGCATAAAAGATATCCTATTTAAGCCAAACATTGTACAAAACTACAGCAATGTACCAAAGCTTTGTGTAAATTAAATTTTAAATGATGTTTGTTTGGATATTTGTTGTTTTATCGCCTCGTTTGTGATCTGAGGCCAACCATGCTAGATAGTTAGACACTGTGCTAAATTTATGAATGAGCTGCTCAATTAACTATGACGTGAAAAATCATTCCAATTATTCCGTAAACAACAGACAGGCTTTAAGTTTAAATACAATAAAACCTGACGTAATTTCCTCAAATATTTACTTGCATTACTGTAAACTAGTGATGTGTAGCTCCATCTAGCATAATTTGTTAGAACTACAAAATAGTGATTAAACAATTCTGACAGTAAATGAAAACTGTTTTTACTTTAACAAGTGGCAACCATCTAATTACAATAGCTTATGAAACTGGATGACAGGAAATTGAGGAATAGCTCTAAAGGAATGATGTATTAAATCTGATGTTGTGACAGTATTAAAAATGTAAAGCATGTAGATTCTTTTCATAACAGAATTTTCATGAAAAGGTAAATTATGTTTTAAAATGCAACTTCCATGATTACTAAACATTCAATGAGTTGGACAGTCTATTTCATCCTGATCACAGAGATACTGATACTATATTATATGTTTACTTAGTAAGTTTAAAGTGCTAATCTGATTGTAAGTGTAGTTAAAAATACAATTTGAGAATATGCATTCCACTATTAAGGTAGAAAATCTAGAAGTCACTGCATGCTCTGATTTTAATGGAATTTCTTGCAAGGTTGGAGTATTTATTGAGTCACTAATTTTAATTCCTAAATATTTCCCAGAATTTGTCATTGTCCTGGGAAATGTGGTTATCCACCGGGAAAGTGACCTTGGTTTTATCCATGCCAGAAAAAATACAGCACTGTTTGCTCTTAACCACATCCTCAGTTAAATTTCTGTTTGCCTTGAAACTTGTTTTTGTGTCATCATTTTACCAAATTTAAAATTGCTTTAATAATTAAATATGTCATGTCAATCAGTAATTAACATATTAAAAATATTTTCTAAATCCAATCCAATTTCAGCAGTGGTGTGCAGTAACAGTGTAACTAGTAAGGTTAAAACAAGAGAGTTGTTGATTGTTTATGTTCTGACTTGTGTCACTTGCAAAATTGCTTGATACTACACAAATATTTCTGTTACTGTCTAGTTGCTTAACATTCTCTGTTTAGCTGTTAATAAATTAAACTTTTCAAAGAAAAACATTAATACATGGTGTCACACGGACTCAGATTTAATCCAACAAAGACCCAGTGTGCCACATTTGGAAACAGCTCCCACATAGCTGGATGGTAGCTAAATAGCCAAAAATTGTCAGAAGTTGATAGAATCCAACATTTAGGAGCTGTTTTGTCTGATAATCCTCGTTACCATGCAGAATAATGTATTAGTGCATGCCAGCCGGCATTCTATGCCCAGCAGTCTCCTGGTCTGTGTAAGCATGGAACAGATCCAGATCCAATACTTTATCTATGGATGTCTGCCTTATGCCCAGTGCTGACATATGGTGTCACATGCCTACATACATCCCAAAATGCAATGGATTTGTTGGAGAAATGCCAGACTAAATTTTTCAAGGCAGCTTTATCACTAAAGACATTCTGCCAAAATACACCCTTGTTACAAGGCATGAACATCAAATGCATTTCACACAGTTAGTGCCAACCAAAAGGATATGTTAAATTTAAACCCGGGTTTTACTAGTTTAACCCAGGTTAAATTGGGTTTTTCTCAGAATACAGTATATTGACTCACAAATTCATACATTTTATGAACAGTAGTTGTTTGGTATGCATTTTAAAGATGTTGTTAAGATACTGACAACTTGCACCAATCAACATAATCTAATATTTGAGATATTATGCTGTTGGTGGAAACAATTAGACAATATTACACTGTAGTAATTATATAAGATGTTGTGATTCATTGGTGGCTAAACCAATTGATCTGTTCTATGATTGGTTGAGCTTGTTTGTTAAATTGGCTTCTGAAGCCCAGGAGGTGAATTTATCTATTCAGCAACTGGATAACCAGAAACAATTAGAAAGTGCACTGCCTTTGACTATAATGCTGGTATACCAAACAGTGGATGACCATGCAATGCCAGTGGCTTCACTTATTCCTTCTGGAATAATTCTTTGCTCCAGAATTCAGGTCAGCTGGATACACTGAAATGACATCAGCATTCAGGAGCTTCCAGTCTCTGTCTAGCTTCAAAATGGCGACCCCACAGGCCATTAAGTCAATTAATCAGCACTTTGAACTGGATTATTTATGTACGACATTGATATTATTTATAATATCTGTGAGTATAGCTGTACTAGTCCTAAAAGTTTTAATGGTGGACTACCCTTTTAAGATGTATCCCCTTGTTAATTAGTAGTTTTTTTTATTATAAATAATCCACAATCATGAAGAAAATTTTATTTAAGAACTTTGTTGTGAACTACAGCTAGTTATATCTGAGGATTTCATTAACATCATTTATAATTTGAATGGGTTGATTTATAGTGTATAACTATAATGATAACCATCTTCCAACATTGATAATGTAAGAAATATGATACACTGATAGAGAGAATTACAGTATTTTGCATTTCACCAAACAGGTAAATGAAACCACCACCAAAAAGACATTAACAAAAAGATAATCATAATGGGTAGACTTTATTTCATATTTATTACAATTATCAGCTTAAATTTTCATTTGATATAAATATATATAATAATAATAATGGCTGAAATGGCAGTTTTTTACGTTGCTGGAAGTCTCAAATGAGGGAGATGCAAATGGTCTCTAATTTACAGCTTCTCCACGGAGACTAATTCAAAATTTAGAATAAATGGCATGTTCGGTGGAAAAAACCTTGCCAGTTGCCTGATTGAATGAAAAACTCCCCCATCTATAATGCCACAGCCAAGGCGCGAACCTGTGACCTCCTGCACAGAATAACCATAGGTAAATAGTCTCACACTCTACCTATGTGGTCAAAGGCAGAGGCAGTATTTAATTTCAAACCTATTCTTATCTGAATCTAACTTTAATTGTATTATCTGCTTATTTGTCAGTTTATTGACCTGAAATGGCTATAACTAGAAATCCATTCTTATGTGCAATCTTTTACAAGTATTTCTTTCTAAATACGTTCACAATGCTAAATATTCTAATGACTGCTATGTATTTGGGAGTATTATCATCTAATATATGTGCTTAGGCCCTAGCCTTAAATGATAGTCATATTCATGATACGGCAAAACAGCTAAGTAATGTCTTGACTCTTGAGCAATTAGTTATAGATCTACTTCACTCTTCAGCAGGCTTTCAGATCAGCCCCAGGTCATCGACGCATAATATAATTCGGATAATAGTAAATAGGTGTAGACTCTCTAATATAGAGAAATGGTCTAAACATCATCTGGTCAGTCACGTCAGTGGTTAATAGTTGAAGTTAATAAGTACAAGCGCTGAACTGTTAAACGTGAGTGGGAAAAGGCAAAGGTAAAGAATTGCTGTGACTCAGAGTCAGACTCAGTCACCGCCTGATTCAGTGATTGTCACTTTTAGTCTAATAATAGTTTATGTCAGTCTTATTATTTACTTAATAAATAAGCTGGTGACAGAAGGGAAATGTGCGTGGAAATTAAATGAAACACTACGTGACAAACAATTATACAAGAAAATAAGCAAATAATTATTTATAAGAAGGCTAAATGATAATATAGGTATAAACGATGCGAGTAAACATAACGGCCGACTGACACTGTCCAGATAACAATATGGCGACTTAATAATGACTCCGCCTCAACAAATGGCAGATTCCCCAAATGCACGCATGTCCATTTGCATAATGTTCAACTCTCTATCCTACCTGTATATGTGACTTTTCTTTCTGTGCCATTGTAACGTAATTACTCCATTATCCTCCTCCTAGGATACACATTTTAATCATCACACCAGAGCAACGAGCAGGATCTATAAAGGCGTGAAGAGACAAGGGTGTTCATGTGATATAAAATCCAACTGTGATTGGCCGATCATCGTTCTATATTTAGCCTGGGATATCCTAACGCGTTTAAGAACTAACACGTTTTTTATGGCCAAGATTTATTTCTTTATAATTCTTTCATAATATTTTCTTGGGTCTGTTATTTTGTTACTAAAAATTAAGAGAAGTTCACATCTTAATCGTATCATAAATTGATGAAACCTGGCATGAGAATCTGCTATGTGTTATGAGTTGTTTATTGTGTTGATATGGGGATGTTATGACGAGAATGTATGGGATTGGCTGTTTCACATCCATAAAATCCAATATCGTTCCAGTTACGGTACTCTTTAGGATTACTATCTGCGTCACATTTTTGTTTGATTGATTTATACCTGTGAACGCTAATTATTCACCATAAGGAATAGATATTTAGCTAGTTTGTTGACTACATTAAAATAAATATAATGCAAAAGATCGACCCGCTGTATACACAAGTATTCTTTTACAAAAAACTAATTGGTTTAACGGCTGAAATATAATGTTTGATTACTAAAACCAAGAAAATTAATACATATAAAATTACGAGAATTTGGTTCAAAATGCTTAATTATCTCAAATGTGCAACTTAATTGATTTATATCGGTTACCACGATTATTTATCTAATTTTTAAGTCATGTTGTTCTATTTAATATCAATTCAAAACAGAACTGTAATTCACGGAATATAAAACGGTGAACAAATTAATATACAACCTCCTCAGGTTGCATCTGGTATCATATAACTTCATGTTTCAATCCCAACCTTCGTCATAATGTTCACTACTCATTTAATCATGCAACATTTATTTAGCATCATGCATTTATAAATCTTAAAATAAAACTTCTTAAATTTACTGAGAATGCTTTTATTCATATGACTAAAATTCATGGTACATACGAGATGTTAAAATACAATATTATTATTAGAAAAATTGTCTTCAAAAAGTCATCATGTAGTCTAGCTATGGTCATCCGGTTGTTTCCTCCCGGAGCGTACAACGGATTGATATACTCCTGTATAGTGTAGTTATAACAGCATTATACGCTACTTTCCTCAAAGTGTCGCCATAGTCGTATAATATACTCCTAACCCACTTTATTTGACATTATAATTCTGACAGGTCTGCAAGGTGGGTTAAGCCGGATAACACCTATATATAGTTGTATATACTTCTTACTCACTTTGACATGGTTATTCTGACCACCAGACAGACCTATCAGAATTATATTGTCAAAAATAATTAGGATTACAGATCTACACAGCAATATATATATATATATATATATATATATATTCGATGTGATTAGCCAAAGCTAATTAAACAACTACACTCACTCTGAAAATATTGCTTTATATATATTGGCCACTCTGGGCCTAATATATCATGACTATAGGTAAAAATCTACATAATAATCATCATAAATTAATTGATTACATTTAGAAACGGATTTGCTGTAAACTTAGGTGTCATCACTATAAATATATATATATATATATCCGTTGTGCGTGCATGTGTGTGCGTGTGTATCTGACGCTGTGTATGATGATGATGATTGATATTTTACAGCCACTTTTGTGCACATGGTATGCTAAATTGGCCGATCGAGCAATCTCCAAATTAAGGTAATGAAGCGAAGTGATCTGTGGTCCAACGCGCTACCAGTTAGACCATGTTTACATGTACTGATTTCGATTTTTCTTTTATACAACTGTACAAATTTATATGTTTTAGACAGTTTTAAAATTAAATATATATTATTTAGTTTGTATGTTAAATAATTTTAGACGGATCTGTATATCACATTGAAGTTAAATAAAAAAGAGAAATACTAAACGATGAAATACCATAATTAAGAGCTTAACTTATAAAACCTTTATTTGAAAATACAGCCTCGACTTTAATATGTTCTAATGAATCGCAGACTTGTTTCAAATTATTATTTTTTCTTCTAAAATCCCAGAAAAGAGATTCAACTGCTGTGCTGTTCGTCTTAACAAACATCAAATGAATAATAATTTATCTTCATGGATCAGGAGCTAAATTAAGGTATGCATAGAAAAGTTGTCAAAACACCAAAACAGCTTTTAATTAATTGATCCCAGGGGAAATTGTATTATTATATCAATTGGTCCACATAACCTAGTAATGTAAGCTTATTCATGTGAACATACCGGTATTTGTTTAGGTATTGTATGTATAATGAAAGCGAGCTAGGATTTTTATATAACATTAAAACTACCAGGATTGTTGTAATTAAAAGGCCGAATTCATTCGACAAAATTATATGAAAAATTATATATACAAACTATGTGATACATATAAATGAACAAACCTGGTTACTACAGAGTATATGTAACATATATGTTATACACAAAATAGGTGCGGGACCGAACGCCACTGTCGTAATTAGAGCTGTGATTGGATAAAACATAACACGTCACTATAATAGAGAAAAGTAAAATGCAATAACATACGAGATGGAACATGGTAAGCAAAAGATATGCGTGTGCTCGTGGCAAATAATAGGAAGTCAAGATACCGTTATAATCAGAGAATATTTAATTCGTAACAAGATACGACATATAATTACCTCACAAACAAATTCACTAATTATTCACAATAATTATATAGTGCTTATTTGTTTCATTTAGTTACTTGGATGAAATGCTTAAATGATCAAATTAATTATTTCATCTTTTATAGATGTTATAATTATATGTTATACTGGTGGACGCTTGATGTATTTAGTAATATAATTAAATAACGTGAAGAATGTTCTCGAACGAAATTCCCTTTTAACGATACAGCTAGCTAGGTTATTGCATGAGTGATATATATATATATATATATATATATATATATATATATATGATATATACATGATAACGTAATTAGATTTTAAGATAATAACTCTGTTATACAGCCTTGGGGGTATAGTTACTATAGTGTTCTGATTGGGGGGGGGGGTCTTGATTCTAGGGAGACAATATATTCTGCATGAGTAGAAATGAGAGAGAAAACTTGTTTAGCCTCAGCCTGCTTATAGTTACACCTGGGACATAAGCTCGATGGCGACTTAATTCCCGTGGAAACCTTTCTCACAAACATAGGTAAGAGTCGAATTCAAACCCATAACCTGGAGGTTTGCATTCCTATGATTAGAAATAAGTGCTAGCTATAGAGTCTGAATTCGTTTGAATTACGTAGTCAAGAGTTCTGTTATCAGTTAATTGTTCGATCCTGGTCTGGTGTGCCTAGTATATATATATATATATATATATATATATATATTATATATATATATAGTTGATGCTTTCAAACGTGAAGTAAGTTATGATGTAGATTCTGATTATGTCTCTTTTCGAAGTAATATATATATATATATATATATATATATATATATATATGGATATTTATACTCTTACTAATTGTTATAGTCTTGTCTACAGGGTGGCATAATACCATGCTGTAATAACAGCTATAATTAATGGTCTTTCACTGCTCAAGTATGGCAATAAGTCGGACAACAGCATTTCAATGAAAACAGAAGTTAGGTTTTTGACATCGGGCAAAATACCAAAAGCATGCATCAGTATCCTATCCCAAACGTGATATATATGTTCTACTGTCGACTAGTTCCGTATCCGTTTATTTGCTGTTATCCAAATCTTAATTGACTGCATGAGAGTGAATATTCAATTCCGATCCAATTACCCCTGGCGCCACCATGCGGCTGAATTTCACACTACGGTCTCGGGTAGAAGTCTAAGAATCACTGTGTTGCATGGCGATTTAGGCGTGATGATGATGATTGGTGTTTTACGGCCACTTTTGTGCACATGGTAGGCTAAATGGACCGAGCGTCTTCCAAAGATAATGAAGCGAAGTCAAAGATGGAACAACCTTCAGATATGCCCACACCGAGGTTCGAACACGGGTGGTAGTGATCTGTGGTCCAACATATGCTACCGCTAGACCACGGGGTGCCTCACAGATTTATGCGTGTAATGGCCCATATATGTCTTACAGAAAAGCTGTATTTAAGTTATTTACCAGCTATACTAGGATTTATTTATAGTCCATTAAGGGTATGTGATCTCCAGATCATAATTTAGCATTTAATAGGAATGACATAGACTTCATCGAACAGATATGTGCCACTAAACTAAGTAACTTTCAGCGAGATTTTTTTTGTAGAACCTTTGCCATCTCACATGACGATGTGAAACGGTAAATCAATGATCACATAGATTATAATTCAATGAGTGATTACTGTAACATATTGGTATTTATGCATGATATCTTATATTGAAAGTGAACCGTTATATTTTCTGAATCAGCTGTTCGTGTAATGTTTACAACATGTAAATGTTAAGGGTGCTAATACTCTTATGTAATAAATTTGTTATTTAATAATACACAGGTGATATATATGATTGGTTCCCAGGTACAAGTAAAACTAAAATTTACCAAACTCTACATTAAATATTTAAAAGATCTTCCTTAAATTCAGCTAAAGTTTAATTTTAAAATAATTTATTTAATCCATTGACTAAGGTTTATAGCTGTGTCATTCATCTAGAAAAATCGGTACGCCCAATCATTAGGTTATATCTTGATAAATATTGTGTTAAATCTTATAGAAAGACACCATCGTTCAGCTGAAATACTAGTCTGAGTCTCCCTGTAATATGAAATAATTTGTTGAAAGATTTCCAGTATTTATCGTTAGTGAAACGTTACCATCTCTTTTAGGTCAATGGGGCCATGGCTGTTTCTAACCAGAGAGGGCAGTTGGTAACCGATGCAACGCATTTCGCCTGGATCGTATATTTCAACATACATAATACATAATTTTAATGAAAACAAACACACAGAATGTTGAAAAGGAGGATGCTTGAAGCATTGCTTATATAATGGACCCCCTTAATCACTATTAATTACAGCATTGAATTTGACAATCTCGAAAGTGAACTAGACTCAGATTACATTAATTATGTGTACTTTTGATTCAGATTCACTCTGTAAATATATATATATATATTAAGGTACGTGTGTATCTCAGTTATATCGGCCTACATAATGATATTCTACATAAGACAATAATAATTAGATCTAGTCACTAGTGTGTCAGTGTGTGTTATATTTATTCAATTGGTAATGCATCCGGATAGTATATTATAAAATTGACTGTCCAACATTGTACTAGTTAAAGGTATGAAATGGTATAATTATATAATCATCATTATGCTGGATGTATATATACGCACGAATAAACTTAGATAATGACTTCATTGTCAATATTCAATAGGAACGAAATATTCAGGAGATGGTGCATCCATTTTAATTTTTCAGTAAGTAATTGTTATCCGTTTTGTTATTAATTTAACAAGTACATATGTGCCACACTGTAATAGATGTAGTTAGATTTTGTTTGTAATTCACTATTATAACTATATGTTTTACCAGTGAGTAAAACATTGCATCTAGTGATCTACTTTATTTGAGCGATAATAGCAAAGCTGTTACTTTTGCGTTTCCGAGCAAATAATGAAATATTTAGATCTATCTAAGTTGTGGTTCTAGAATCTCGAAATGATGTTAATAAAACTGTCTTTATGGACAACTTTTAAAAACATCAATTAAAAAATTAAATATAGTTTGTTTATCCGTGTAGTATCTATTTGTAAAAGAGAAAGAAAATGTGTTGATGTTAATTGTTATCAGTTATCATCATCATCATGTTATCACAATCATGACAATGGGAACTGGACAGTTCGCCACCCATGAGCTTCGCCACTTGTGACAGTTCGGCAGTCATTTATCTAGACACTTTGCCACTCGCACATTTAATGATTTTACAAAATGTTTTTGTTGATCTAGTCAGATCATTTTATTTAGACTAAAAGGACAACATTGGAAATAAGTGTATGCTAGTGTTTTTTTTTAAAACCAAATAAACTCTGCTTGTATGTGTTATCCTTGGTGATGTTATATATGTTATTTGTTATGCATGTATCATGTATACTTTTTTACCAAATAAACTCAAATCGAGAGATAGATCTACTTTCGAAGCTTTCTATAAAAATATCTTGCAAGTAAAAACATTGTAATTAACATTGTGCATGGCAATATTTTTTTATCCCATTCATCCAATGCGTTATTTACAAGAGGAGACCTGTAGAAAACGTATAATTGAGTTCTAGGTATGTGTATATTACTGATTTCTCGGAGCAAATCTTTTGGTGTGAGATCTTTAGCCACAAACTTATCCAATAATTTCAATATCTTTCCTTGGTCTGTTCATGCTTTTTGCGCTGGATACGCCACAACTTGTCGTCAGCCAGGAATTGTGCCTGTGTCTCTACGAGCTCAGTTTCACTGTGCAGAACGGTTATTATTTGGTAAAAGGGTAGACCGTGTCTGTAATTTGCAATTTAGCTTTCTGTGCCATCCTTCACAGTCATTGTTTGTTCTGACACTTCTCTGGGACTGAGACCAGAATTCTGGGTGCCACACATTGCTGTAAATCCATGTCCTTTGGATGTAGTCCAATAGTTGGTGCAACATAGGAGGCATGGGATTGGCAGGAATGTCTAGCGAAATGATATTCACAAACATGGGAACAATATTTGCGTGTGGGAGGAATGGCAGACACATTAGGCAGCGAACAAACTTCTGAACTTGTGACTTCTCCATATAATCCGCCGTCAGTCCTAATGACTGTACTTTACGCCAAATAGCCTGAGTCCAGTGAAAATGGCAGCCGCTACAAGTAACCTGAGGTAAAACAGTGTGGACAGCACTCCAGGCAGCACGTTCAAAGTTCATGATGACTTGTATGTCCTTAATAATGTGCTCCAGGACCGCTTTGTAGTCATCAGTAGTTGCTCCGGAGATCAAGGCAAAGACATCTGGCACTTGCTTTACAGATTCTCAATGCTGTATGAATACATGAATGGACCATAGTTGAGTGAATGGTGCTCCAACAGATTTGAATGTACCATCAATGTACCAGTACCACTCTTTAGCAGCTGCCATGTATTCCTTGGTGTTATCCGTGTAGAATAAGAAATGTCACTTCTGGCCTACTTGGATATCACCACGAAGAAAATCATCTGGAATTGCAGAATTTTGAACCTCAAAGTCTAAATCCTGTGGATTTCTGGACCGATCACCTTGACGATGTCTGTTGGCACCACAAACTAGTGATGCATGTTGGGGCAAGTGGTCAGTTGGTGCTGTCGGGGGAAAATTGTCCTTGATGGCTTTATTGACAATTTCCGAGCCTGAATTTCGGGATTTGGGAACAAACTTTGGCACCCAATATAGCGCCAGTGTTTGGAGTGCATTTATGCTGCACTGAACCAGGTAGGAACTAGTTCTAGTTCTTTGTCTGGGAGATTGGATATGGGGAGGTGGAGATGGAGACCTAGCCACGAATGAAGGTGATACAGATCGATTTAATGATGATGGTGATACAAGTAGATTCAATTGACTTACCTGTTGTTCTTGTGTTATACACCAGTTGTCTGTGATTATCTGTATTTGAACAAGGGACAATGGATGAATTGCAATTGTCAACTATTGAAGCAAATCTGAAGCCAACAATTGCTTGACATAAATAATGAAACATCTACAGAAATATGAAATGATGACATATATACACATGAAGTATGACCTATTACCAGACATACAAAATCATTAAAAACACATCACATGCATAGGTCCTGTACAATTTCCATAATTTTTCATTCCCGCACTAAAACTGCTTACCTATTAACACCTTTGGTGTAGATTATCATTACATATTAAGCGTACAATAAAATAAAAAGCATAAAATGAGTCTCTTGTGCATGATAAACATAACATATACTGTAGGTCCCAGCCATTAAGCCGAGACTTTTTGTCAACATTTTGACCCTTATTTTGGGGGGTTGGCTTAATGGCCGGTGCTATTTCAGTGTCAAGAAATCAAGTCACTGAGAGAAATATTTTTAGTCTGTTAGCAACCGTCTAGATGGTAGTGACCTAGGTCCTAGTCTAGATCTAGATGCAAACGGATATCAATCATTATTTTGATTCATGGAGTGAAAATAGAAGTGAATCAAGTTGATCATAATTATATATGGCTTTATAATGAAAATCAATATTTATATGTAGAATTATCTGATTTTTGTAATTATGAATAAACGTTGTTTGACTCAGTAGTGCATTTCACGAAGGCAGCGACGTAACAAGACAACTCATACCCAAACATCCCATACCCAAGAGTGTCGTATCTCATTCGTTTGGCAGCATAGACATTAGGGTGCCCCCATATTTTGTATGGGCATATTTATATTACTATAGTTACTAACTGACCTCATATACTAGTAATTTACATTGTCTTGGTTATTTCTGTGTTAGTGACCAAAACGTACCATAAAAGGCTCAGTAGTAATTGACAATATGTTTAATTACTTCTAAGCCATTGACTTCATATACAGTTCATTGAATGTTTACTCATGCCGTTAATTTAAGTTTGAGGTCCTATGTATGTGCTAACAGTTTGTGTAAACAATGGTTATAATTTGCCTTGATCTATTGACAGTATACAAAACACATTGGTATGAATAACGAATTATGAAACCAAAATTATTTTCTGTGTTCAAAACGTCACCTGGGCTGGAAATACTACACGGAAAAGATTTTTAGGTCGGCTTATAGGAAGGTAACACCATAAATCATGATATTTTAGGCCTAAAAACCGTCCTCGGCTTAATGGCCGGGACCTATGGTATTACAGCATAAAAGTAATATAATATGTATATATTATATGCAAGTGTGTTGACCTATATACTATTCCGAGTTTTATATTGGATTTAATCAATTTTATTTTATTTAGCCTTAAAATATTAAGTACAATAGACTACTAATAATTTATAAACAAAAAGTGTGTATATCATAATTGCTTCATGAGTGGTGAAATGTTGTGGGTGGCGAAGTGTCTAACCTTCGATAGGTGGCGATATGTCCAGATAATTGAGTGGTGAAATGTCTCTGGTGGCAAAGTGTCTGTAACCCATCACAGTTATGGGAGAAGTGGGGAGGTTTGACCAGGTGGGGAGAATCGACCACAACATTAAAACCCTACTCTTTATTTATTACACTTAATAGTTTTAGGCTGCAATATATCACTGAATAATTGTTTAGTGTTTACTTTGAAACAATTTTCAACAATACAACAATACACCACCAAAAACAATTAGCGACTGAAAGTGGTAGTGTCAAAATTCTAACTTTTGTTGCTCAAAGGTCTATGCTCTATATATATATATGTTTGTGTGTGTGTGTGTGTGTGTGTGTGTGGTTGATCTGCCCCACACTTCGGTCGAACTTCCCCTTCCACCACTTTGCTTATGTAAATAACCATTACAACATTGAATTGGGTCACAAATCACCTGATCAGTACCTTATTAGGAACATTAAACATTGCCGGACCAGTAGAAAAGTACTTCTTGCTGATTGCTGTATCGCATATACTAAGATCAAACCATTGAAGTATAAGGTGATTGAACCTCCCACTTCTCCCCATCTATTATTCTATGGGATGTTTCATGTTTACCAACACGTGACGTCATTTCGCCCTTGTGCATTGCACCTGTTGGCAAAAGATGTCTGCCAACCAAGCAGAAATAAACAATCAGTTGTCATTCTATGTGAATTCTTTAGATGCCAGCATGAGGGATCAGTCTGAAAGGAAATTAAGTATGGTGACAAGTTGCCAGATCTGTGTTTTATGCAAGATGGCTGGCAAAATTATCCTAGTCTGTGGCCTCATCTAATGTTTATAGGGACTTTCATAAACGTCATGAATGAACGTCACAAAAAAGCAATGGCTGACTGTGACTGGTCCTTGGAAATGGTGCCAATAGGGGTACTCCATTTCTCAGATTATTTTACTGCCTCTTTTTCATTTCTTTGACGTAAACATATGCTGCCATTTTTGTAAATAAACAACTTTATCGTCTGATTTGTTATCTATCGAAATACGGCCATTTTCCAGGATTAGATGTTGAAATGTATGTACAGCATATTTTCGGATGCTCATTACTCCCATAAATAACCATCTGACAACAAAAATAATGCTCCAAAGAACAACTTTTTAATAATTTACAGTTTTGCACACTAATTCATCCAGAGGCTGCAAAAAATGTGGTGTTGATTAACTTGAAGACAAAAAAACATTACCGAGATTAACTTTTAAATTAGTCTCACAGGTGTTATCATTATGACAGTTACAATTACGGTAATGCTAATAAATAGTAATTGGTGATATAAATTCTTGATATTTATCTGATTAAAATGTGTATAACTTTCTTTACTTGTTACCTATTAACATAATTCAAACTATATATGGTTATAGAAACTGAGTTCTTTGTGTTTCTATAATTTATTTGATCAAACTACTAAAGTAACTGTTTTGGCAACATTTACAATTGCATTGTTGTATCATCAACATGCCAGGAATGTTCAATTGAACATCGATGAAGGCGTACAAGTCACTGGACACTTGCAGGTAAGAATGCTACTATTCATATTTCTTATTGTTCAAACAGCAATAAAATCCCATTAATTTGGCAGAACACATACACAGTTTATGCAAGCACTCAGAACATGCCTACGATTTACATGGGCATTGTATGATTGTACTGATGCTTGGGCTATGTTTTTCTAGGTTTGGATTGCCTATCGACTAAAATTATTTCATTACTGTTAGGCTTTACTTTCCTTTGATAATTATTTCTTCTCAATTAAATTATATAAATAGATTATGCGTCATTACAATTACAAATCCAATATTCATATGTAATGAAAAAGTACAATAATATTATTTTAGGTTTGCTGTTTGTAGCCATGTGGAGGAGGTCAGGTACATGGACATCACCAACTCTCCCTTCTGTCTCATGAAGTCAAAGGTGACACATTCTATGAGCATCAAGAACAATCCCCATGAGCCCTGGGTCTATCTGATCAAAGAGACAGCTGATGTCTACTGCACTCATTGCACATGCATGGCAGGGTAAAATTAAATTAAAAATACATATCATGAGATTAAAATTTATGTTTTGAATAGGTATTAAATGTGATCAACTAATAGATTTTAATCTCCCTGCGATTACTGTACAAGCCATTATACTTGGTATATTATATGAATGCAGGATAAATGAAGACAACAACAAACTAGTACTAGTAGTTGTAAATAATATTTATTATTACTAACATATTAACAACACATTTTAAGTTTGTGTCCTTTATCTACATATATTTATTTGACAACTGTTTGTCTTAGTTACTGTCCAGAGCTTACCATTAAATAACATCTTACTTGCCCATCGCACTTGCATGTTCACAAAATATTTATTGTTATTCAGGGTAGGTGAAGTTCACAGCCATGTTGCTGTTCTGTCGTTTAAAGTGGAAATAGCAGTGAAGACATCTTTCATCTGTGATACATTCAAGTGGAATGCCAGCTTCTGCGTGGAGCTGGAGTCCCTGTCACTGCAAGATATGATGGAGAAAATCCTTCTGCTAGGCAATCGCAAGAGTCCATTCACTTCTGCCTATCCATCTGGATGAGCCACCCTACCATCTGCTGAGGTTCCAAATTCTTTTTAATGATGTTTGCTCAAATGCTGCCTTTTTTACCTCTATACCAAGATTTAAGGGTGAGGGCACTTACAGTGATAGTGATATAATGATTTATACCTCACCACTTTTCTTTGACAATAAGAATAGAGCTTTATTAAGTGACCAGAGTATGGGTAAATTGTAATTTTATCCATTCAAACTATCAGTGTTCTCCAGGTCAATGAAACAATTTAGAGTTGTCAACAAGAAACCAAACAGTCAGTCAACTTTGGTATAATCAACAGAAAAGCCTAATAACAAAATATTATTTAAAATGTCAAACACATGACCGACTGATATGTTAAATCAGTAAGAAAGATCTTGGTAAAGTAGATTAACATGTAGCTTCACCAAGATTAACAAAAGAATATCATCGGAGGAGAGAGATTTTGATGGTGGCAGGACTGAGGAGCAGTATTCAGCTAACTAGACAAACACACCACCATCAGATGGAAATACTGGAAATCTTTCAGCATATTATTTCATATTATATGGAGACTGAGACTAGTATTTCAGCTGAACGATTGTGTCTTTCCAAAGGATTTAACACAATATTTATCAGGATATAACTCAATGATTGAGCTGACCGATCTTTCCAGATGAATGACACAGCTAAGCTTCGTTATTCATGTTGACTCCCATGATATTTGTTTAGCATGGGTTTGAATATATTAAATAAATTATTTTAAAATTACTCTTTTGGCTGTGTGTAAAGTTTAGTGGCATATATCTACTGGATGAAGTCTATGCCATTTCTATTAACTGCAAAATTATGATCTGGATATCACATACCCTTAATGGACTATCAATAAAATCCAAATATAGCTGGTAAATAGCCTGTATGCAGCTTTTAAGTAAGACATTTATCAGCAACTACACGTGTAAATCGCCATGCAACACAGTGATTATTAGAATTTCTAACCATAGACTGTAGTGTGAGAAAATTCAGCCCCATGGTGGTGCCAGAGGTAAATGGATCTGTCTATTCCAAGGATAAACAAACCAGTTGCACACATGAAATAGCATTTCTCCTAACACTGATTTCATATTCTAATTACTACTTATTACGTTCATGATTATGCATCTCAAAGTACCACATGTTGGCATGGGGACAAATTGAAATTTGTCAACTTTGTGGAAAATTCTGAAATTGTTGATTGAATAGGTTACTTTGGATAAAATAAAAGATGAAGAATTAATATGCAACTAGTATAAAAACAAAGTCAAACCAGAAAATATTCTTTTTTATATGGCCATTGACACAATTAAACAATATTGTCAAAATTTTGAAGCTAGACTGAGACCAAAAGCTCCTGAATGCTGACGTCACTTGAATACAGCAGTTTGACCAGAAGTATGTATAGCCCCCACAAAAGCATGTAAATAAGTATGAGCAAAGAATTATTCTAGAACTAAACGCAATTATCTTGTTAAAATTATGTCATGCAACCGTATCAGTTTGGCCTGGAAGGAACCTTAGAAGAAGAAGATGATTCAAAATGGCTGAAATATTAATGCTCAAGAGCAACTATAATCTGTGTCAGTCTAGAGAGTTTTCTCCTTCCCGCCTTCGAATCCTGCTTCCGGTGTAGCTGTAATAGTGGCACTCCAGTAATTTCCCTATATCTATGATATCAGGTATATTTCATGATTATTATTGTGGAATTTTTGGTTACTGTTATAAGAATGAAATATTTAAGAAATATTTTCTGAGGGTGAACTGTCCCTTTAGCATGGATATTTCATAACAATATTTTTTAAATAAATGCTGGATAAAATCTGTCTTGTGTGTTTCATTTCTTTGAATAAAAATAGTAATCTGTTACATCAAGGATTGAAGTATACAGTTTACAATTATGAAAACAGTTATTTTACTTGTGGTGTGACATTTGAAAAATACTATCAATGTCTACTATCATTATAACTCTGTTTAGTCTGTAATAATTCCACACAATTTGTTATCTTCAGAAAATCTTTTGTTTAATAAGCAAATATTTAATCAAATTTGGGCTGCTACTTAATAAAGTTTACTTTGGGAATTATCAAAACATATTTCAGAAAATATGTGCAGAATCAGCAATAAGTGTATATCATTCATTGTAGATGAAGAAATGTTTATAAAACTATTGAGTTGTAAAAACAAACACTATCAGCTGCATGAAGTAGCATTTTAAATAAAGTATATAATAAAGCCATAACAAGATGTTTTCATGTTTTCTTTTGAAAATTTTAAATCCGTTTTTACAGACATTAAATATACATTAATATTTTTATTTCATACCAATTTTCCACTTGAAACTACTCATTAATTCACTCTTATTAAATAGAATTTGTGTGTTAGCTTCAAAGGTAACAGGATCATTTAGTTTTATCTAAATGTTAAAAACATTATTAAGATGAAACAAACATGTTTGTGTTATATTTCCTTAAGGGGTTTCCCCTTAGCCATAATGTCTCTACTGTAACAAGCACTACAGCTAAACAAATTGCTCACACCTATTTAATAATATTGGACAAGAATTTAATAATAACTATGACACAGAGACAATTGGTCAGTTTTTGAAAGTGAAATATTGCATCTTGATAAGATGACCTCAGAATATGAATGGACTGTTAAACACAAGAATGTTGAATAAACTTCAGTTCCAAACTATCTGAAATAAGAGCCTGATTTACCAACGTTAAGACATTTAAAGGCATTGATTCTTACTTTTATCCAGCTTGGCAAGTATTTATTTATTTAGCATTAATAAATGTGTTATACTAATCATTTCAGGCATTGCTGCGTATCAACAAATGTTAACATGGCAGCCGTTGGTGATGTGCGAGATATTCTAGAACTTGAAAGTAACAGCCAGGAATTTATCACTAAAGATGCTATCTTTAATGACTTGAAAAAGGTAAAACAAGACCTTTGTGTATGTTATTTAAAGCAAACACAGCTGTACAAATAGCACATCATGGCCATCATTTTCTACAATATGCATTGACATTTGCCTCAAAACACATCAGTTTCTCTTTAAATATTAAATGTGGCTATATTCTTAAAGACATAAAGTCTACTATATACATTTTACTGACCCACCAGTCATTATTTTCCAAATAATTATAAATGGACTTGGTCCATATTTGACAAATTATTAGTTATGCATCCAAATTCGAACACATATATACTGTGCATTTGTTTATGTTTTTCATTGTCTGTATAATATCAATTACATAATCATTTAACTTTAGTGTTGTCAAAATATGGTAAAGAGATCTGGATTTTTGTATATTAACATCAATGTTTCATTAAATGTTTATTTTCAGAAGTCAAAGCCAAAAAAGACAGATGTTAACTTTAAGAAGCCAGAAGGAATGCACAGAGAATTATGGGGTTTATTATGGACAGATAACAAGTATGTAATTAATTGGAAAATTGAATTTTGAAACTTTAATTGTCAATTATAACTGACTGAAAATTTATATATAACTATAATAATTATTATGGTCTTATGCAGTATAAAATCATACCTAATGAGATTTTTACCGTTTTTTATCCAAATAAGAGATGCACCACCAATTATACCAACTGATACCAACCAGGGTTACAAACAGATGAAAGCCAAGATAGGACAGAGTCGTGTTCGACCCTGGAAGTGGATGCCTTTTACAAACCCAGCACGAAAAGTGAGTTGTACATTTTTGGTAATTTTGGCTTTAATGAAAAGGTGATAATAAATATGTATAGCTTCATCTATTTGTGACATTAATTTCAAGCATTACTACAGTTTTATCGGTGTTTATTAGTTAGCTTTTTAAAGAATCAATCACATTGTTTTATTATAATAGTATAAATATAGACAAGTTAAACAGTTATATTCTAATCCAGCTGATTTATGTAAGAGTTGTGAGAGTTAACCTTTTTATGGCCACATGGGTAGAGTGCTAGACTATGTACCTATGGCTATGGTCATTCTGTGCTGGAGATCGCAGGTTCGGGCCTCGGCAGTGGCACTATAGTAGGAGGAGTTTTTTATCCAGCCAGTCAGCTGGCAAGGTTTTCTCCACCGAACATTTATTCTAAATTCTAAATTTATTTAGAACTATTCTCTATGGGGAAGTTATAAATTACAGACCATATGCGTCTCCCTCATTTGAGGTTGCCAGCCACGTTAAAAACGGCTATTACTATTATTATTATATTCTTTATAGCAATAACATTTATATAATTACTCTGAAATACTAATGTTATTTAATTCTCTAACATGTTCTAGAGGGGCGCCTCCGTGGTCTAGCGGTAGCGTGTTGGACCACAGATCACTACCACCCGTGTTCAAATCTCGGCGTGGGCATATCTGAAGGTTGTTTCATCTTTGACTTCGTTTCATTACCTTTGGAGGTCGCTCAGCCCATTTAGCCTACCTTGTGCACAAAAGTGGCCGTAAAACACCAATCATCATCATCTAACATGTTCTAGATTAGCTCTGTTTATTTTTTCATTTTAAGAAAAATACCACAATCTGTTATGCAGTATATTTCTGATTACTTAATCATATTAATGTCATTTATAATATTAATAATTGCTTTTAGGATGGTGCTATATTCTATCACTGGAGAAGGGCAGCTGATGAAGATAAAGATTATCCTTTTGCAAGATTTAATAAGGTATAGGCAATCACGTGAATACTATTTATTTTTTATTTCTCCTGCCATCGGCAGGGTTTGAAAAATCGGTTCCCCGGACACCTGGGGCAAGTATATTTTCATGCCAAGCTAGTGCTTATTGCCAATCACTTGCCCATACCTTTTTGAGACAAAAATTCGCCAAACTGCACATGCCTGATGAGCAAGCCAATTAAAAAATCCTTTTTCCTGCTCCGTACCTATACTTATAATCCACAATGCAAAGCTATGCCTAAAGCCGAGTTTCAATATACGAAGCATGCGAATATGAATGCATATATGGAATCACGTTCATACGTTTACAATTACATCTTTTCCTTTTTTTCGCATTCGGATTCCCATAACACACACTACGTATATGGAATCTCTGCTTTAAACAACACACCACCTCTTTAAATAGTGTTGCCAATTAAAGCTGGATTTATTGCAGTTTACTGGCTATGCATTCTTGGTAATTTGAAATTTTATTTATATAGTGAGAGTGAAAATGGCTACAGGTAACTCAGCAAAGCAGCAATGGGCTTCACTGGATTAGCATTTCTTATGAAAGACTTCTGTATTTGTCAATTTTTATTGCAAATACATGTTTATATGTAGGCAGGTGAAATATAACAAATTTAAAAATAAATTAGAATTTTGGATCAGGTGTTTGGCAAGTGCATCTACTTCCCCAAGGGCAACTGAATTGAAAAAAAAAATTCTGGCCTGTTCATGGGTTATGTTAAAAATGTGTAAGGTTTTTTCAGACAGTAGATGTGCCAGTATACTCAGATCTAGAGTATCAACAGCATTTACATGATGAAAGCTGGACAAGACAGGAGACAGATCATCTCTTTGATCTGTGTAAGAGGTTTGGCCTCAGATTTGTAATCATCCAAGATCGATATGACAAGACAAACTTTCCGAACCGCAGTATTGAGGACCTAAAAGAACGATACTACAACATATGTAATATACTTGTCAAGGTATGAAACATTATACTAAACCTACCATAATGTCAGAAATAAGATCATATTCATTTGGTACAATATATGCCATTATTTTGCATTTATGCTTATTGGGTAGTTTTTAACTTTATAATCAGGGTACCTGGAAAACCTGTAAAATAACATTAATTTTCGAGGTCTTTGAATTTTTACCAAATCTGGAAATATCCTGGAAAAAATATTGCCTATGAAAAAAATACACTTACAGCAATAAAGCCTGTGAATAAATGTTATGCCTGTAGAAGAAACCTTCGACTGTAGAAGAAAATGAGTCTTGATATATATCCTATGTTAGTTAAAATTTAAATAAAAGTGGGTGGGTCAGACAGATAGAAGGGGTGAGAAGTAGGCTATACCATAAAAATGTCAATAATCGATCATACAATGAATAAATAGGATATACTTTTTTAGGCATATACTGATATATTACCTTTAAATCTTGTATACTTTTGTCCTGAAAAATGGTAATTATATCCTGGAGAATAATATTTCCTTGGCTGTGGGAACCATGATAATTAATGAACATATATATCTTATATATTTTTATGCATACATATTTTTAGTTATTATCTTAATACATTGCTTGAGTTATCAGATAAAGTGATGATTAGTAATTAGCAGAATTAGTATATTTGACAAATGTAAAGCCATTAAGCCGATAGTTTGAGTTAATATTATTACCCTTATTTTTGGATATCAGCTTAATGGCCAGTGCTGTTTCAGTGTCAAGAAATTCAGTAATTGGGAGAAGAAATTTCAGTGTGTTGGCAGCTGTCCAGACTCGATCTATATGCAAACGGACATCAATCATCATTTTGATCTAAAGTCATCGAATGAAAATAGAAGTGAAACAAGTTGATGATAATGATTCATGGCTTTATAATGAAAATCAGTAGATTCAATAGTTATATGTTGAATTATCTGCTTTTTGGATAAATCTTTTTGGACTCAATAGTGCATTTCACATCGGTAACAAGACAACTTATACCCAAGACATCCCATACCCAAGATCATTGTATCTCATTCGTTTGGTGGTATAGACATCTTGTTTTTGTAGAAGAGCATGTTTATCATAATATAATATATGATTATTGAATTAAAAAAAATTCACAACACACTGTGATTGTTCCCATGGTTCATTTTCTGGTTCACAGGCACGATGTTTGGTGATGTTTCTTTGCTATTTCATGTGTTCAAAATGTTCGATATCACCTAAAAATACTGCAGGGAAAAGTTAAGATTTAAGTCGGCTTAATGGATGGTAGTAAATCGTGATCATGATAGTATTCACCACACAATCATTGTACACAATGTTTCAATGTGGGAATTATTGTTGTTCACCAAATTATGAATTAATTTAGTTAAATTATAACTGGGCAAACCATTTGTTGAATAGCATCACATAAATTTTATTCTTATCATTTATATAGGTAAGGGCACCACTTGGCACAGACCCTAAGATAAGAGTATTTGATGCAGACCATGAAAGACGTCGTAAAGAACAATTAAATAAATTATTCAACAGAACAGCAGAACAGGTAATGTGTTATTTTAATTTTCACTACAACTTTGGAAAGTTAATTTGTACTTTTGTCATATACAAATATATATATATATTATATATATATATATATATATATACACACACACACACCTTTAAAGCAAGTAATATGAAAACAATCATTTTGACAACTGACTTCTTTACATATAAAAATATTAACTATTATAAATAATGTTGGATCTTAATTGACTTGGGTGGACAGGATATATGCTGCAAAAAGACATCACTTAATTTTGAATCATTCATGAAGATTTTCAGTATATGTGTTTGTATGTTTATATATATATATATATATATATATATATATGGGTGTGTGTGTTGCCATCTACCCTGTCAAGCCATGATGGCACAGTTAGAGTGTAGGACTTGTAACCAAATGGTCATGAGTTTGAGACTCCAGAGCTGCAATGCTGTCATGAGATGAGTGGTTCACTCAACCAGGAATGAGAACCCCTGACATGATGAGATGGCTATGTGTTTGAGTAATGCTTTGTACCTATAATAGCAGCATGCATTGTATGCCTCCTTGGGAGTTGAGGTGTGTGCTAGATTGGAACAGGTCTGAGTCAGAGATAGTAATACTGTAAAACACCTTAGAGCAGCCATCTAGCTGGATAGGCATTATATAAATGTCATGTCATTCAGATTTATTACATAAATAAAATGTTAATGTCTGTTTCACCTGTATGTTTAGTTTAAAATTATCTCCTGATGTGACAGTCATATACTGCTGATAAACTAGCCATATTGTGTTTATTTATTTTTGTAAAGATTTATTAGATACTAGTTCTGCAGAGCATACTTACATCATTTAAAGTCATATTATAAGTGATTACACTTCTGTTTCAGGTTGAAGAAGAAGAATATTTGATATCAGAGTTGAAAAAGATTGAACTCAGGAAGAAGGAACGCGAAAAAAAGACCCAAGATTTGCAGAAACTAATCACAGCAGCTGATAGCAACATGGAAGCAAGACGTTCAGAAAGGAAGGCCACCAAAAAGAAATTACTCATTCCTCACAAAATATCAGAAAAAAATGTATGTTGTATTTTAAATTATCTTTCCAGGTTAAGCTTTTGCATCAATGTCTTATAGGAGTATTAATCTAATTAGTATTACCTCGGTTTTATGTTAATAATAATGATGCAGTTTTACTTCATCTCTGTTTACAGATTACACCAGAATCTACCAGCATTAAATTTCCAGATATTAGACAATCTGGTGTGTCATTACGAAGTCAGAGGGTAGGATTTTATTTGATATTAACTTTTAATTCAAAATATATTTTTATTCTATGACTTTCTGTTGCAAAATTAAATTTAGATTATATTTCACTAAGTTGTTGATGTTTCCATTATCAGATGAAATTACCAGCATCAGTAGGTCAGAAGAAAACAAAAGCAATAGAACAGGTGTTGGAGGAGTTGGGTCTTGGTAAGATGCTGTTAGGCTCGGATTTTGTTTTACAACTTTTAAAAATCAGATTTGTTTAAATCAGATTTTTTTAAATCTGCTGAGAAGTCCCTTGCCACATTTCTTGCATGTTGCCTCACATATTGCTTTCCCTAAAACTTTAGAAGTATAACTATACACAATCCTGTTTTCTCCCAGACATTGTGAAGTTGACAAGTACAGTAGGTCCCATTGTAATGCAGACCACTTTAACATGAATTCAGATATAACATGGTCAGACTTTGGACCCCAATTCGTGAGATCCATGGCAGTGCATTTTTAGATGAAATGGCATAAAATCCACCACTGACTGATCAATTTTTTGAACTGATTTGAACACATTTTCACAGTTTGTAATTCACATGTAAAAAATATAGCCAAAGGCTTGTGTGATTCCACTGATTAACAAGTTTGATTCTTTTTGTTAATTCCCAGCTATTGCATATGTTTTATTTATTCCAATTAGGAATTATATTTTGTGTATAAAAGACCTCAGTTTTGATAATATTGAATCATTTTTTAAATGCTATATTCTTCATGTACAACACTACTTCCAAATGCTAAAACGAAAATCATACACTGTTAAAGAGAAATTGGAGGCTATCACGAGAGCTCAGTATGCACTTATGAATGTTCATTTATTGGTCCACATATCTGCTACCTTCATCTGGAAAAAAATGCACCATTTCTGGTCGATGAATATCACCTATTCAATATGGCTATTACTTTTTGCACAATTGTGCAGAAACATTTTATATTCCACACAAACCCTGAGGTAATATTTATATTTAAATCAATAAACGATTAAATAATTACTCAGAACATTTATGAAATAAACGCATGTATATAATCTTTAAGGATGGTGCAAAACGAGGTGAATACATGGACTCCCTATTTTCACCTACTCCTGACAGTGCTCTGGCTTGCTTTGAGATCCACCTATAACATGGTTAACAGCTTATGGACCCCAACAATATCATTATAATGGGGACATACTATATTGATGTATACTGATAAAATACACAATACTGTATGAGATCACTATCAATAGTTAAATTACTGCTTGCTTGTATTTCGCGGAGAATCCCCAGGCTGTCGCTTGATCAGCATAGCCTCTATGTTGGAGTGGTTGAGACTAGCTCCTCCTCCACCACTCACACGGGAGCAGTATGGTAAGATGGAGCCAAAATACCCTGTCCCCTTTTATTTTAAGGTGTGACTTCACACGTCATATCATTCCTAAATTAATCCAATTTACGTTGAAGCAGTGTGGCATCACTTGACACCTTCTATTCTGTTGATCTTCCAAAATCATCACAACCATAGATTTGAGAGAATTATCAATTAATAGTTTGACTTGTTAGACTACTTGGTGTTGAAATCTAATTGCAATTTAATTATAAATATATATAAAAATAAATATCTACCATAAGTAACAACTGATTTTAAATAACGTTAATTTTTTTTGCATTTAATAAAAATCAAACTGGTCACAAAAAATCAATAAAACATAATAATATATGCATGATATGTTTCAAAAATGTTTTAAAATCTACATTGTACATTTGTAAACTTTAATGTGTAACCTTAACCTGTATTTTTAACAAAAGGTCTGCTCTCTTTTATTCTAGAGCTAAACCCAATCCCAACAGATGATATAGTATCAATGTTCAATGAATTACGTCAAGATGTTGTACTTTTGTATGAGCTAAAACTAGCATTAGCCAACTGTGAATATGAACTCCAGACACTACGACATCGATTTGAAACATTAGCACCTGGCAGGGTATGTGATATTTTATGTTAGCTTCTGATTTGTTAATAAATGAAAGAATTGTGTCATGAACCTAGCTAACCTGAAAATCACAAAACTGCATCCTGTTTATATTATATTACAGATGCCTGAACTTGGCATATCTGGTAGTATCCTGGATGGTTCTGGTTCCAGCAGAACAAATACAGAGTCTCCAACAACAAAATTATCTGAAGCTATTGATGTTGTTAGTGCCCCCTCAACACCCACAGTATGATATATTTTTAACATTATTTTAATGTAAAAGTTCAGCTAGTAAAATCAAATTTAATTTGTTTATTCAATGACTTTATATATAAATACATGTTTATAAATAAATATACCTGTGTGTAAATGCAAATATTATGTGAAATGCACAAATCCTTTGTCTTTTAAGTAGCTTTTGGTGGTTAGAGTCTTGGTTTTACCACAGTTAACCCATATATCTATTTCATTTACAGAATACAGGAATAATTGGCATTCAGAAAAAGAGAAAGGCAGCAATAGAACAGACTAATCTGCTAAAGAAACTGAAACAAAAGACCTGAAATAATAATCAAATTATCTTTTGACAACAGAACTGAGTGACATATTCAATCGTGAATTATTCTCTTTTCTATGTACAATCAGTTAACTCCAGCTGACTTATGTTTTGGACTTTTACAGCTATTGCTTGAAATGTTTTTTTAAGATGAGACTACTGATGCTGTATCTGACCTTTTTACCTTAGTAATAGCTTTATAAAGTCACTATGACAGACAGATGTAATATGTACTTGCACACAAATTATGTTATATTGAGGTGTTGAGGAGTCTATTTAAATAAAATGCATGCATAATATTAAAACAAATATAAAAACATGCATTTATATACATGACTATAATGTAGCATGAGCTATATATAGATGCATGTTTGCTGATCCTATCTGTGGGATATTTCATCTTTAAAAAAAAAGGCTTCACCTTTATGATGTAATTTCCCTAGTGAGCAGTTAATGACTATAAGTTTCAAGTGGGCCTTGGGCTGAGGCCAAACAAAGCACTTCTAAATTTTTGTTAACCAGTAAATCTTAGCCATTTATATGACTGGCACTTAGTTGTTTGATTCAGTATGCTAGTTTTTTATTAGTAATACATCGAATTTCTCAAACTTAAGATTGTTAAAACATCAATATGAAAACACATCTACATAAATATCTACCAAGTATTTTACATGTAGGCACATTAAGATCTACAAACATCTGCTTGGTATTCATATAATAATAGTAATGTGCATTTAATAGTTCCCTCGCTAGAAGGAGCCATTCAAAGGTGCTTTATAGTGATACCCCAAATAAGACTCTATATATCAAGGAATTGAAGTAAGCTGTAACATTCTCTTAGTATTGTGTATGCCACATTTAATCAAGTCATAATATACTGATGATAGAAATGTACAGTGTATTGACAGGGTATAGAATGTCTAAACAGGTTAACATGAACCTTTGGGCATATCATAAATGTCCTTTATAATTTTTGTATAACCATCAATATGTAGTTTTGATCAACATGAATTGGAAGAAAATATAACACAGTGGAAATGGACTAAAATTCACTGTACAATACCACATTGTATTTTATACTTCAGTGGTAATTCTGATTGAGATATTTTTTATACAACATGCAAACAAATTTTTGCTAACTGTGCCAATCAACTTGTGATGATAATACGGTGAAACAATAGATGAAACATCTTTCAGGTATTGGCTGGCAAAGGTGTTTTAAATCTTGTTCCTACAGGTACGACCACACTACTAGTTAGGTAACAGATTCCTGTCCATAATAACAAAGATAAATGTTTGTAAGGTTTCAGTTGTGTGTACGAGTGTGTTTTAGATACAAGATGTTTTTCATGGAGTTAATAAAATTATCTTGCATTACATAACATTAGTTTTCTCTCTCTCTCTCTGTTTGTGTGTGTGTGTGTGTGTGTGTGGAGACACATATTTGGGTTAAATTAGTCAAAATCACTCACCCAAGAGTCTTCATCTACATATCCCTAACCTAAAGTTCCCTACAAATTACATATACTATATAACAAGTGGTAACAGAACACAAACCAGTTTATCTTTCTGCATCCAGATCTCTTGCCCCACCAGTGTTTTGCCCCCCAGACTTACCACCAGTCTTTTGCCCATCATTAATTAATTTTGCCCCATGATCTTTGCCACATAACTTTTAAAAGATTTCTACAATTGAAATTTTGATCAATGTACAATAAACTTATTTTGTTTTATTATATTTTTAATTTGCTATGGTTCATAAAAAATTATAAAGATAAATAAATAGATAGTAGCTAGATCTATATGATTAATTAAAAATAATGATAATACATAAATTGGTAAATGTCTTTTACAAGATAATTTAGATGCAATATAACTAACACTTCATTATACATATATGAATTCAGACAAAATCTCACAGGACCAAATCCCATGATGCAAAATGTACCCAGACAATCCCACTATACAAAATGGGGAACGGAAAAATGGAAAAGTGAGAAATTGGAAATAATACCACAATTGTTTGTTTTTGGGATATTTTACTGGACTTTTTTTGGTAATTAATTGTGGTTTTCTGTGTATTTCAGTGAAAATAAGTGTACATGTTTGTGTACATGTGTATTATCAACTTTATTAATCTTTCACACACTAAAAATATAATTCAGGCTATTAACTAACTTGCAGTGTTATTCATTCACATTTACTCATTCACTTGGTTCACAAGTAATAATTAGAGAAGCTACAATATTTAGAGAAGCTACAATAATTAGAGAAGTTACATTTTTAGAAGTACAAGTATAGATAAAAGCTAATTATCCTAATGCTAAATTACAGTTTGCTTTTGCCTCAAACATTATTAAAATAAACATTATAAACAAAATCAAATAAGAAACATGTATGGCATATTACTAAAAATCATAAGAAAAATACAAGGTGCCATTTTTTCTGTGTGCCGTTTTTTCCAGGTGCCATTTTTTCCAGGTGCCATTTCCCGCTACAACCGTACAAAATACCACAGTACATAATCCCAGAAATGAAAAGAGACAAAATCCCACACATTAAATTACATAGTGATAAGAGAACTACATTTTTATCACAATAATTTGTTGCATTCAAGTAAAGTCCATTGATACAAGTTGCAATTTCAATTTATTTTGCCAGGCATTATTTCACTATATTTGTTAATTCATGTCATTTCATTAATTTACCCAGTAATACATAAAGAAAAATAGCAATTTAAATGTGTATATTAATAAATAAAGAAGAAAAAAAGTGTTTTTATTGTGACTTTTGTGTGGGATTTTGTCCCTCTTTTCACTTTCTGGGATTCTGTAGATTTTGTACTAATTAAGGACACTCTCACTGGAACTAAGAATCTCCCCTTATGTTATTACACTCTGGTCTGTTCCCATTCATCTTTCTGATCAAGGGATCATCATAATTGCAGTTGTTGATGACAGACAAAGAACAAAGAGAATAGATAACCAAAAAGATAACTAAGAAGCCACAATAGAAATTTTGATTTTATTTAATTTAATTTACACTCACAATCATAAGAGTCACACTAATTGACCACAGTAAATAAAGGGCCAAATACCTATTGGGCTATATCCCAGATTCGGATGTAGGACAAATGCTCACCGGACAAATGCCCACTGGACAAATGCCCACTGGACAAATGCCCACTAGACAAATGCTCACCAATAAAGTGGGAGATTGGACAAATGCCCACCAAGAATTCAAAAGGAAATAGATGGGGAAAAAAAGACAAAATGAAACAGAGATTTTTGCCACCCTTCTGGGTTTATATAACTTCCATCACAACAATAATTGGTAAAAATATACTGTGTAAGCTTCAGATACATGTTATGCCAATAAAGAGATTAAGAAATTATATTACCAGAATGTTGTTGTTGTTCAGGGAGGTAGCCGGACATAACCCCCTGCGGACATAACCCCCTGTGGACATAACCACCTGCGGATATAACCACCTGCGGTCTTAACCCACTGAATATAGGGGGTTATGTCCGCAGGGGGTTATGTCCGGGATTCTGGGTATATACCTGTGTTCGGGGAGAATCCCTAGGCTGTCGCTTATTCGGCACATGTTGGAGTGGTTGAGAACCCCCCCCCCCACCACCACTCACAGGGAAGCAGTACGGAAAGATGGAGCCGAAATACCGTGAGGGTGGTCACTGCCAGAGTTTTTTTACATCCTCAGAGGTTTTTAACGTTCCACTTCATTTTAAATAATTCAGTGGAGACGGCAGCGCCATTTACCGTGATCATTCACCCACGATGTTGTGAGCCGAGAAATTAATCTCTGGAAAAGTTTCGACCTCTTACGGGGTTCGAACCTGTGACACTTGTGCCCCGCGGGTGCTTAACCGCTAGGCCACCAGAGTTCACTACCACCAGAATGACATTATTGGCACCTTTTTTTGTGAATCATGATTGTAATGAACGAAGCCCTGAATATTATATGATTGCAATCATGGATACAATTATAAAAGACATTATAAAACATTGAAACTTGTATAAGAATTCAGGCCTTCAATAAAGGAATCAATATTTTTTCAACATGGAAGAACTTTGATCTTCTAGTTCAAGTTCACTGCATTTCATTTGCATGGCTTCTAAAGGCTTCAGTTAAATTCTATAGAAAAGAATTTTAATTGAAAATGTATTGCTACAAAAATATTAGTGGTAGTTTTGGGAATATAATATTTGGAAATGGTGACATAATACTTTAATATTTAAAGCCAAACAAATTACATGATATAAAATCTAAACAAATCAGTAGACACCGCATTGAAATGTTCAAAAAAATTATTAATCAGGTCTTTTATAATGTAGAATGACAATATATAAACAGGTTAAGAAAACATGTTTTCATTTATTAAATTTCAGAATCATTGGTGAGAGGATTCAAAATGTCCAGTGAAAGTTGAAGTAAGAAGCTAATGTCATTAATAAATATGACGATTTTGGACAACGAATTTAAACAGTCCAGATTTGAGCATTCCGTTATTTTAAAATATTTGTCGGTTAAGGTTTTCATTTTTGAGAAAATGAGTTAATATAAAATCACATTTAGATTACATAATGATAATTAAGGTATATCCATTATCAATTTCATATACTCATAATTTCCTCTTTTGAAATAATAATTCCTGACATTAGCGCTTATAGACCAAGATGATAAATCGTCTTGTAAATTGCGATTATATGTAGATCGACACAATAATTTACACTCACAAAAATTTAAAAATTATATTTACCATAAATATGTATGTTAGTACACACTTTGTTAGTATTAGTACTATTATCTCTTGTATCTATATATCTGATTGACTTTTTTGGTTAATTCATCAAGTGTTGCCATCGGAGATAGTCTTAACGTAATGTATCTAGAATTAACATATTACGCTAACAACCACCAAATTAGTTATCCAATATCAGATCATATTATCAGACATATGCGTCATTTAGTTATCGCTTTTGTTGTTTCAATTTGAACCATTTGACTAGACGGTGTAAACCTTCACGGTCACATAACACCATCAAAGGCAATTATTAATAGCATCAATCCACAGTGTGCCAACACCCGTGCAGGTGTTAGACATGTCGATGAAGGAGCGGTTATGATTAGGCACGGCTATTGTCTCAGAAGTTATTAATTCCTATTGTTCAAACCGATAAAGCAAATTATGATGCATGCAACTGGCACGGTCCTGTAATTCCATTGTTCTAGTTTAAACATGCCACCACATGCGACAATTAGTGTTTTCTTTACAATTAGTAGTTATAGTTAGTGAAGTGTATTAATACAGTTGCGCATAGACTACTATATAAGGCCTCCATCCAGTAGAGACATCACCATTAACTTGCAGTATAAGCTCTAACCATGACTGACTATAGTGCTAAGAAGGACGACAGCGACAAAAAGATATTTGTCGGAGGTCTTAGTTGGGAGACGACAAATGAAGAGCTCAAGGAATATTTTGGACAGTTTGGAGATATCACAGACTGTACATTGAAGACGGACCCGACCACTGGACGTTCTAGGGGTTTTGGATTCGTTACGTTTGTTACTTCGGCTGAAGTAAGCAAAGTTGTCAACCAAGAATCTCACACTTTAAATGGCAGAAGTATTGACCCCAAAAGGGCAAAAGCTCGTGGAGGAAGCGAACCAATTAAGAAAGTGTTCGTAGGTGGCTTAGATCCAGATACATCAGAAGAGGAAGTAAGAAGCTATTTTGGCCAATATGGTACTATCGCGGAACTGAATCTACCATATGATAAGATAAAAGGTCAACGAAGGGCATTCTGTTTCATAACCTTTGATACAGATGCTGAAGCTGATGAATGCTGTAAAATGGCTAAGCATACAGTGGGAGAGAAAGAAGTTGACGTAAAAAAGGCAACCCCGAAGAGCCAAGATGGTGGATTTGCAAGAGGACGTGGTGGAGGATTCCAGTCTGGAGGAAGAGGACGTGGTTTTGGTGACGGTGGTCAACAAGACTATAACTACGGCAATCAGGGATACGGAGGATATGATCAAGGTTCATATCCAGGATATGCTGCTACACAAAACCAAGGCTGGGGTGGCTACAGCCAAGGACAAGGTGATAGCCAAGGAAACACTGGATATGATGCCGGATATGGAAATCAATGGAACAGCTACGGAAAGACAAGAAATGGTGCAGGCGCATCGCGTGGCAGCCATGGATATCAACCATACTAATACATCTTAATACTGTCGCATCTTAATACAAGATATTGTCGCACGAACAAAAAGACAGCTATATTGCAGATTTCATAAATAAACACAATATGATCAATTGAGATTCAGCATTTATCTGTAGAAAATTTTAAATAGACATATTATTTTCGGTGCTTAATAGTGTCAGTCTGTAATTCTTTGTTATTTCATGTTTATGCACATTACTGTTTTATTAAATGTATGAACTATACTTGTAATAAAACTTCTTTAATAAAACTATTCTTTAATGAGATATTTTCGGTTGCCTCGCATTCATATTGCTAATGCAAATTTCCTCATAACCCAAATCTTTATTAAATCGGTCTAAACATAATGATATGAAATGAACATATTAAGGGTGAACTAAAAAGCAGAATGGAAATAACCAGTATACTAATGAAGCTTACGGTTTAAAAATAAAATGATGAAAGGAGAAAATATTTGTAATAATAGTAAATTTAATAACAAAAATTGTGATTATGACACAGAAAATACATTGTTAATTGGTTTTATCAGCTAAAAATTAACATTTTGGAATATAAACATTTGACAGAGATATATACTGCATTTTAGAGAAAATCCACCGGTAATATAATAGATGTAAGATGTAATTAAAGTACATTTGGGGGAGTAAATTTTGTCTAGTAATCTATCGCCAAAAATTCTGGTTTAAGCATATGAAGTTAAAGAACAAGATTATTAAACCTATATTTAGTTAAATAAAAGATTAATTAATTTCACTGATAGAGCAAATTATGTAGAATATATGAACCATAGATATGTATCCTAAGACACACCAGATCTATTCAGATTCCTCATTACACCAATATAAGAAAGTTATATATCGTTATTATAACATGTTTTATTGATTTAGCGTTGTCCTTCGATCTATATATATGTGGTCGTGTAAAACGAATTTCTATTAATATCTACTACTGTTTGATAGATTTATGCTCCAGAAAGCGTTGGTTATTGCAGCAAATATATATTTGGATATTAAACTGCGGACAAATTGTCTGCCCACGAATAGTCAAGACTTATTTTCAATATTTATGATGTGTATGCGCGCGCGCGAGCGTGTGTAGATATGCAGAGATTTGTTAGGGTGTTGACGCTCTGCTGAGCCAGTGCCACTACACACACACACATATTCTAAAAGAATGACTGAATGAAAACATATATACACACTATAAAAGAGATAATCATTATCAACATTGTTAATTCCGGTCTTCATCGAATTTTACAGAGATTTTTTTTTTACATAATAGACGGTTAAATGGACAGAGTAAAAGATCAGCCACCTTTCAGAAATAGTCTGGGAATTGTTGCAGGTGTTAATGATCGGTGGATGCATGGCCGATCCCATTAACACACACACACACACACACACACAGAGAGAGAGAGAGGGGGGTGTAAGAATCCCCCTGATAACGTTTGAAAAGGTTATGCATACCCCCCCCCCCAAAGCTAGATTACATTATATAATAATTATAAGCCATTCGATGGTTATCTGCCATAAAATCACAATAAGAACAATATAATAAATGATTTAATAATTTTGGGGTGAACTTTGTTCTAGTCGCATTTTAGTGCCTCAACCTTTACAGATCTGGGCATCTTCTAGAGGTGAGGTTAGAGGGCGGACTCAGAAATTTAGTCGGTTAATAGCTTTTAACTAACGTTTCTTGTATATAATAAATAATATTGTAAAGCGTCGTAGAGCACCTTCTAGCTGAATAGGGCGATATATAAATATCACATATTATATATAATAAAGTTTTATGTTATCTTAAATTAATCCAAATCCAGATTACCGACAATTAACGAGTACAAATCTTTGGATTCACTATCAGCATAAACCTAATTCAACATTTAGTAAACCTAATCACCAACGAAAGAAAATCCGATCCGGCACAGTCTACACTGCCTTTCTGGACGTAGACAAAGCCTTTGAAAAGGCTAACCACATCGTCATCTTAGACGCATTAATCTCCCTGGTGATCAAGGGAAGAATAATAATAATAATAATAATAATAATAATAATGTATATTTAATAAAGCGCCCTTACTAGCAGGAGCCATTCAAAGGCGCTGTACAAATAATATGTAATTTAATAATACCCCAAATAATGTCTGTAAAAACCCTGTAATGATTTAAAAGATAATAATTATTTATCTGTGAAAGCGACCTTAAATAGGTGTGTTTTTAGAAGAGACTTAAAATTTCCAAGAGACGACGAATTTCTAATATTTGCCGGCAACTTATTCCACAAATTGGGGGCTGCAACACTAAACGCACAATCACCATATGACTTGAGCCGAGACACTGGCACCTGCAATAGTATCTGACTGGATGACCTGAGTTTTCGGGATGACTTTCTAATGGAAACCAGTTCACACAGGTATTCTGGTGCCATGGGTAGAAGACTTCCTAGACAATATAGAAATTAAAGTTACATTTCAAGGGGTAAAATTTGACCCACTCACTACAGGCTCCCCACAGGGCTCCGCTCTCTCACCTACACTATTTAACGCCCTAATTACAGTACTAATCTCATTCCAAGCCTTGTCGACCTTGACGGAAACGAACACGCTGACAGACAGGCCAATATCGCCACCAGTTTAAATGAAGTCCTCCATGCTGAGCAATCGGCAGGAACCTATAGTCACCTTATAAAAAGTCATTTCTCCCAACAACTCCGTCGCATAGCAACAGAAAACACATCCCCACCTGCCTACAACAACTAAAGGACCAATTAACCCCTCAGCAACACAGCTGGACTGACTATGACATTGCCGCACTCCTTATCAGAAAGGTCACCATCATACAAGACATTATTCTCCCTTTACTTAAGAAAGATCCATACATCTTCCACTAAAATCAGTAAGCGACAGCCTGGGGATAAATCCCCAAACTACACAAACAAACTAATCTCCATATCATTTCTCCATGTGTCGACATCCTGGCTTACGCCGACGACATAGCCATTATTTCACCCTACCCAAGGCCGGCCAAAAAACTACAAACCACCCTCGACACGACAGCATCATCGCACAACCAAAAACAAGAACACATCCAGAAATCACAACAAAAAGTATTGACTCCGCATTCGCCTTAATTAAGCCAACGTGGCAGCCTAACCACTCTACAGTCGGTTCCCAGCCACACAAATATCGAAGGTAACGAACGAGCTGATGCTCTGGCCAACGAAGCCACTAACCTAACCAACATCCTACACGCAGAACAGACACCAGGTGCCTACAAACACATAATAACAGAATTCCTACACAAACAAATAACACCGAATCCAGACATAGCCAAATTGAATCAAAACCCTCTAAAAAAAAACAACCCTGAGATATACAGTCAAATGGTCAAAAAAAACTCTTATGTTGAATCTTAGAGTCACTGAAGAGATTAATGTAATTGGGAAGCCTTAACTAATAGAATAATATATTTACTTTGTTCAACTTTCACAGAGTGGAGAAACACACATATATACAACAAAACATACAATATGACAATAGTAGACATATAATATCATTATCAATTAAAATGACACAGTGAAAAGTTTGACCAATATAATGAAAGAACTTTATGGTAATTAACAATATGTTTAAATTGTTTGATCTCAGCTACAATCAGATATGGAAGTAGATCTAAATGTGATCTAATGAACTGTGACCTATGCAAGTGTATGAAATTCTACGCAACTAAATAATATCATATACAAGCATGAATAAACTCCAATACTTTATATCTTTTGTATCAATTATTTGGATATTTTCTTGTTAATTCTTATAAAATAAGTTACAAGAAACTCGGACATATTTTCCAAAAAGAGTGGGTTGGCTGGAGGAGGTTTTTGACAGAGGGTTTTTGACTGGAGGGGGTTTTCACCGGTTACCAGTCAAATTAAGTATCTAGTACAATAAAACCATTGTTCCCGGCATTCATCTCATAAACAACAGAATAGCAGACATACACATACACCGCCTCCGCTGCTGGTTGCACACAGAAAGCTTTGTCGGCTCCAATAATAAAGCACTTTGCTTACATTGTAACCAAAACTTTGACCCCGTCCACTATCTAATTAATTGTCCCGTCTTCCAAGCCTGCCGACAACCTCTTAAACAACTCTTAACTCCGGCACAACACAACCTAACCGACACAGAAAAGGCAGTGATTATAATACACAAAGTCACAGCCACTCCACACATAATAATTCCCTTGCATGTTTGTATCATTTTACATCAGACATACATACACAGTACACATGCACTCATTCTCCAGTCAAAAATTATATAGAGATTTCAAATGTCACTTTTGATTCACTTCCATTAAAGGTTACATTAACATGCAGTATTCGTAAAATACTATTATATGAAACACGTTAATGAGCCGGCAGAATCCAGGTCATAATCCCCTCGGACATAATCAATGTATACAAACAAATATAATAATACTATACACTATAGCTCGACATAAACACAGTAGTTATAATCAAATTAATTTTTTTAAACGAACACTGACATAAATGCAACATCATGAACACGACGGACATAAATGTAAGCATTTAAAATTACATAAAAAACACATCAGATGTATTCCTTAAATATATTACTAGTGAGAAATTAGCATGCTAATTAAAGATGACACAATATAGAAATAAATACATATAACTAACTTGTACCGCTTCATATAAATTAAGCGTAATCAATTTGGGTCATTCAATATTTTAATCAATCATTTAAAAACATCAAAATATCTGGCACCATTTTAATTTCAGTTGGAACATCATATCGGCGTCATACTTTCTTAATGATTCGGTCATGCCCATGGGTGGGAGTAATATTTAAAAAATTGGATAATTTAATTAATCAATCATTTAAACTTTTCTCTGCCGTAAAATCACAGTGGGTTTCTTTTCGTTAAAAACATATTTTACTTAAGGACAAGATCATAAAAATACTTTAGTGCTAGTCAGATTATCAATCACGCAGATCTGTGCAAATGTCCACATAACAAACGGGGCGTGTCTCACTTGGTATTACGTACCTTGTTGCATTCTCCAAGATTAAACTTGACACTGGAGTAATTGTATCAGGTGATGGAAACAAAACTTCACTCGTATTAGTTCCTTGATCTACCGCCAAAAGACGCTGTTTTCTTTCAAACGTGCCACCACATGTGGCAACACTGTTCTCTTGTTTGCAATTAGTGGTTATAGTTATATCGGGGGGTGTTGTAACAACGGGGCGTCCGCGGTGCAAACACAGACTGCTATATAGTATATAAGGCCTCCATCCAGTAGAGACATCACCATTAACTTGCAGTATAAGCTCTAACCATGACTGACTTTAGTGCTAAGAAGGACGACAGCGACAAAAAGATATTTGTCGGAGGTCTAAGCTGGGAGACGACAAATGAAGAGCTCAAGGAATATTTTGGACAGTTTGGAGATATCACAGACTGTACATTGAAGACGGACCCGACCACTGGACGTTCTAGAGGTTTTGGATTCGTTACGTTTGTTACTTCGGATGAAGTAAGCAAAGTTGTCAACCAAGAATCTCACACTTTAAATGGCAGAAGCATTGACCCCAAAAGGGCAAAAGCTCGTGGAGGAAGCGAACCAATTAAGAAAGTGTTCGTAGGTGGCTTAGATCCAGATACATCAGAAGAGGAAGTAAGAAGGTACTTTGGCCAATATGGTACTATCGCGGAACTGAATCTACCATATGATAAGATAAAAGGTCAACGAAGGGCTTTCTGTTTCATAACCTTTGATACAGATGCTGAAGCTGATGAATGCTGTAAAATGGCTAAGCATACAGTGGGAGAGAAAGAAGTTGACGTAAAAAAGGCAACCCCGAAGAGCCAAGATGGTGGATTTGGAAGAGGACGTGGTGGAGGATTCCAGCCTGGAGGAAGAGGACGTGGTTTTGGTGATGGTGGTCAAGGCTATAACTACGGCAATCAGGGATACGGTGGATACGATCAAGGTTCATATCCTGCACAGAACCAAGGCTGGGGTGGCTATAGTCAAGGTGAAGGCGGTGGTTATGGATCTGGTACTGGCCAAGGAAACAGCTATGGGAAGGCGAGAACTGGTTCGTTTGGTGGCGCTCAAGGATACCACCCTTACTGAAACAATAGCTGAACATCAGCTATTATAGGTTCATTCTTTATTAAACAGATCTTTTGCTTTGGCATTTATTTTTTAATAAATAGACAGGTGGAATGTAAAACAGTTCCGTGTTTACAATTATTTTTGACATATTTATGTTTGCTTGATACTCATTAATACATCTGAATATAAGTTAACATACTCCATTTAATCTTTATGAAATAAAATTATATACTTTATTAATGTATTTCATTTATATGATCTCATTTGTTATACAATTTATAAAAGTAAATGAAATAACATTTTTAAATATCATATAAGCAGCTTATTTAAATACTGAATAATATATTATCAATTAACATTAAAATTCTGTGGATGGTTAATTCAAATAAAGGTAACAATATATTTCTCCAAACAGTATGTATGGCTAAGGAGTTTTTTTGATGCACTAAATATTTATTGAATGAATGAATTTTCATAATATATTGTTGTGTACTATTGCCATATTAGCATTTCAAAATGAGGGTGCATTAGGTAAATGGGTTCTGAAAGTAGGTTTGACCTGCATTAAAATATTTTATTTCCAACAAATTTATTGAAATCCACAAATTATCTAGGATAAATTTGTAGCATAATGTTTTATCAGCATTACCAGAAATCTGAATGAAAATAAGGACTCTACTGAGAAAGATATATACAACTAAAGGTACTTTCAGAACACAATCGATCATCAGCAGCTATATTTGTTTATAAAAAGCATCATTAATTAACATGTATGCAATGTATGCAAAGGACACAACTCCCGTTTAGTCTTGTTTTGTGTAGCAATAAAAATGCCTCTGATGTTTACCAATGCCTCAGATGTTTACCAATGCATCTGTTTAAATAAAAATGTAGAAAGAAGAAATCAACATTTATGCAGATCATGAGGATTGCTATAGACTTTGGGATTATGCAAATCCTGGCTAAGGATTTATATGCTGCTGTAAATTAATTTGAGATGAAGCAACAGTCATGCTTAATCACAGAAAGAAGGCATTAGTCAAGATATTACATTGTGACAAGCACAACTGAGTATACTTGTAATAATAATAATAAAGCATTTATTAAGCACCTTTCCAGCAAGATGTTCAGGTGCTGTATACTGATAATAATGATTAATATTAAGGTTAACTGGTTAATGTTAACCAATATTACAGTAAGACTGAACTACTATTATAAAGTAAGCCTCGTAAAAACTACTTGAGTAGAATTAAAAGTAAACTTGTAAAGATCTACTTCAGTAGAAAGTAAAATTACTTTCTAAAAGTTATTGAATTTAAAAGTTAAAATTATGAGAATCAAGTACAGTGTACAAGAGTAAACAAAATTCACTGCATCCACAGGCATATAGGCCTAGTACCATCTTGAGTTCATTGCATCCACAGACTTGCAGATGTGCTACCACCTTCATTTCAATGAGCAAAAGCTGAATCTCAAAGTCAGTGTCACCATTGCAATTAAAAATTTAATTCCGATGAATCATAGAAAACAGCATCAACTGAAAAATGTATACCAAATGTTAGCATTCTTACAAAACTCATTTCAATACCACACCATATTAAAATATATTTGTTTACCATAACTTCATCAAAGATACAAGTTGGTGACAACATGTAATGATAATTTCCATCAACTGCATGTATCAATTGTTTCTTAAATCATAGGTTATGTTATGACTAAATAAGTAATGGAAATATCACAAAGTAAACTAAAGTAATTATGAAGTAAAAAGTAGCATTACCGCAAATAAATCAATTAACAGGATACTTTATACAATTAAGAGGTTACTATCTATATGAATAATTAAGCTAATTTAAATAAATAGAAATAAAACTGGACAAAGTAGTGCTGCATACTGCTGGGTGTATTTAAATAAGACAAAGTATGTACAATATAATTACAGCCAAGACATAATTTATGGCCATATGCAGTTACCTTGTAAAACAATTTAAAGTAGTATCTGATTATGTATAATTGGAATTGTAATCAGAGTAGAAGCTAATGATATAATCATTTCTGTGAATCTATTTCTGTACAATTATTTCATCTTAATTAAAACAATGCAAGATATGTAATAAGCCTACTCATCCATGCTGCGACCAGATTAATATATTGTACAGCTGGTAACTACAAAAGCTATCAGCAAGTGCATGGTATCAACTTTGGGGCAATTCTGCATCTAAATAATTTGTTCATTGATCTAAGCCATCTACTTATGTATGTTAAGCCTGTATGCTATCAATGTTGTTTAATGCCATGTTTTTACACATTTATTTACCTTGTAAGTTTATGGAGACTATTATTGTTCTAATTATAAAGAATAAAAAGGGTCTTATTACAGACAATTACAAGCCTGTTCATATTACTAGTGTTGTTTCCAAGATATTGGAACTCTTATTGTTGGACAAACTACAGTTTCAGTTGGAAACTTCTAGTAATCAGTTTGGATATAAAAGTAAACATGGTACAGACATGTGTGTGTACACTCTCAAGCAGATAACAAAATATTATAATCAACAGTCTAGTCCAGTAAATATTTGCTTCAAAAGCATTTGATCGTATTAATCATTGGTGTCTCTCTAAGAAACTTATTAAACGTAATATTGATGTTACTTTAATCCATCTTCTCACATTCTAGTATTGTCAATAAACATTTTGTGTAAGTTGGGGTAACCAATTCTCCCAATTCTTTACTGTGTCTAATAGTGTAAGACAGGGTGGAATTATGTCACCTGTATTATTTAATATATATATGGATGAGCCCAGTTACAACTTGAACCAGAGTTATATTGATTGTAGTGTGAATGGCATGATCATAAATCATTTAATGTACGCGGATGATACCTGTATCATAACTCCCTCACCTTCAGCTCTCCATGAACTCTTGATATATGTGCTGACTTTGCTGTTTCAAATTTTAATATTTTCAATGAGAAAAAGACAAAGTGTATGTGTTTCAAACCAAATTCACTGAATGGTTTATTTGTATCTACTCTCTGCCTTAATGATGTACCTGTGACTTTAGTGACAAGTAACAAATATTTAGGTGTAATTATACATGACAAACATCAGGATGATGATGATATCATGAGCTATGTTAAATCACTTTATTCAAGAGGGAGTATGCTTATCAGTACAATGTATTGTTTCTAGTTTATTTTACTATCATTCTAGCTCTTCTCCTAGATTGACAAAAATACTTAATTTATAATTTGTTTATAATTTGTTATGTGTAATATATACTTAACTATATCATATGTATATGGTATTTTATATTCTGAAATAAATTGATTGAATTGAATATAGGCAACATACAGTTAGGATGCAGCAATTCAAGTAGCAAGAACATAGCTTTTGGGTCCTTCAGTAGTATTGTAAAAAAAGCTATTCTGGATCATGAATATGCAGAGGGTAATGGAGCTAATGAGGAATCAGATGATGAAATGAACCGAGAAGGAAAGTAGCTGGCCTTCATTTATCTGATTAGAACAGATACTGATGAGCTGATAAATTTTGTAATTTATTTTTATATTAGTAATCTGCTAAAAATATAAAACAATGATAATCATGCAACAGAAGAAAAAAAAACCAGACAGACTACTTGAAAATATCTGGACTGTCCAATATATTTTGTGAAAATAGTATTATTCCAAGGATGACAACTCTACTTATAATTACTAGTGGATACAGGTGTTGTATGGTTTTTACATAAAATCGATTGCTGACAATAAATGGAATCATAGAATGAAAGATTCAGCCATGGAAGTCATTTGTACAATACTGTTTTTACCGTATTTGTGTGGAAAAATGGGATATGTGATTAATATGGGTCTGCAACTGTGTGTGTGTATTTCAGCATGAAAATAGCTATTCTTATCTCAATCTACTGATGCAGAGTTAGTGCCTTAGTCCCACATTGCTAACACACACACACACACATACATGCACACACACACAATGAAGAAATCATGTAAGCTAATCATCTGTTACTTTGATTTGTATTAATTCAGAATGTTATAGTCATATACAGTTAACACAATTGCTACTGATCAGTAGGATGATGGTGATAATCATGTACATCATTGTCAGGTTCTCCTGTTAACTAAAATGACACATATATATATATTCATTGAAAATATACACTGAGGTATACTTATTAACATGCTTGGTTCACTAATAGTCTGTGTTAATGTACATATGACTAATAATTCAATAAGAGTGATCTATATATTGTATTAGCTATTGATCACTATCAGAACAGTATGTATACACTTGTGTTTTCAATCACTAAGATTAAGAAGAGATGGTCATCATTATATTTGTGAAATATTCAACAACTTCAACTATGGGTAACTTCATAATATGTTGGTATTATAGAGTGACAGTAATCTATATGTAACCCAAGATGTGGTGCTTAATTTATTAACATTTTCAGGAATTATGATTCAAAAGAATTCAATATACATAGTATTTAGCAAACTACATGTAATAAGTTTGTTAGCTATATACTTTAACACAATGTTAACAGCATATGAAACTATAGGAAACACAGTATGGTGGTGTTATAATTGTATGAGCTTAATTACTGAGTAGCAAAATAAATAATGTAAGAGCTAGACCATGGAAGATTATTTATATTATATATATATATATATATATATACACCTGAAAGCATGTAACACAGAAGCTAGACAGTAGTAGATTACCTCTATTAAATGCTAGTTACATGATAACTGGTCTGCATATAAATAATAATGATAATTAACTCTCTCTCTCTCTCTCTCTCTCTATTAGTGTAATATAAAGTTGATATCGAGGTCATTACTAACTATTGTCATATTTGTGTTGTCTGTGATACATTGAAAGGCTTGAAAAAGCTGATAGCATTTGCGAATAATAAATGTTTTAAAAACAGTTTTGTTCAATATTAGTTGATTTTTCGAATTGGACAATCGAGAGTGGGGGGTATTTCTAGTGGGGTTTTGTCCAGTGGATTTTTAGCGAGGTAGGTTTTTGTAAAGTGAAGTTAAAGTCTATCACAATACCCTATTATTATGGTGTCACGGGTAATGGGGGTGTATATCTAGTATAATTATGTCATTGATTGTACCTGAATTAGTAAGAGTAATTAAAGCCCTTAAAGGGCTGGTACAGCTGGATATATAATTACAGTTCTTAAAATTTCATTCGAGTTATAGTATTTCACACACACAAACACACACATATAGATTTATAGAAAACGAATCTTGTACGGCATACGAATGCTGTGAGCGATAACAAAGGCACAAAGAGAGTCGCCATTACCGGCCGGTGTCTCATAAATGTATATTATTATTATATTTTCTGTTAATTTTAGGCTTTTATTTTTGCTGGAGACGTGTTTTCTCCTTTTAATATCATGCCTTTCGTAAATTTTTATATTGAGTATACTATAGATAATGACATACAATATACAAAAAGTATTTTTAAACTTCAAGGAATATTAGATTATTAAAATTTGGATTCCATCTACTTTTAAATTAGGTGTTTAAAACTATAATACTAATGAATAAACATTAGTTAACTAAGGGATAGAAATATCTTGAACTAGACTGCTATAATGTTATTTCCGGGATAAAACAGGACGTGCATTTCTACAAATAAATGGCGGCGCGTTTAATGACTCCCACGTGGACAATTCCAAGTAAATACCACCATGCATTATTTTATGTGTTGTAGTCGGTATCTTTAAACAGTTACCTGCTCCAGCCGTTACCTTTTTGATCTCTTTATTATTTAAATATAACTTGAACTTGCTAGTAAGATCAACGCTGTTTGTTATGGATTTAAGAAAATTTTGTTTTATTCTCTATTTAGTTTATTCACGTACACATAACAAACTATCCATTTATTCCGTTCTTTATTCTATTAATTTATATAACACCATATAGTTATAAAACTCAACTACAAATATAGGCGTTCCGATGGCACAATGATTAGAGTAATGCACTCCGCTGGAAAAATTCCAGCCAGTAGGTTCGAATCCAACTTATACCTGTATTTTACATCCCTAAACAACTCAGCTCATGCTATTCAATAATATTTCAAACACTGGACTTTATACGTACTTCATTTCGTGATGTGATATGTGATCATGAAACATGGCATACACACCGAAGTGAGAACGCTTATTTTCAGTGTGAACTCTTTACCAAGTAGATAAAACAACATAGTTCTCCACGTCATTAGTAGGTGAGCATTATCGAAGGATGTAGCCAACCTGTGAACTTTTACCTTAAAGTGAACATTCTTTTTCATCAGTTACAATGTATTTATAATCAGTAGACCAATGGAGCTCATGCATAGTATAAACACAGGTACATAATATTTATACACGTATATATGACTCTTTTCATTAATATTTCCTAAACACAAAAAATATATATATTTATACATAAAAATATACTATATAGCATTTATAATTTGAACTTAGAAGTTAGCTCGATTATAGCATAACATTTCCTTACTTATTAATCACTATAGTGATATTAATTCTTTAAACCATTCCAGAGTTTCGCACTAACAACATAATAAAAACACCCAATTTATACTTGAAAGAAACAAACTAATTTCTACATCTAATTATTTATTGTGATTCGCGTTAAATAAGCATTTTATGTATAGAGTAAAGGAATACAAGTATTTGTTCATAAATGTATATAATTAAATGGTTTATTAGTTAACATATTCAACATATTGGCTAGATATTTAATGGTTGAACACCATGTATTGGATCCACAGACGACCATTCGTAAAATGACGGAAAACTGGTAGTATAATAGTAGTGATAAAACAACCTTCTACCGATAAAACCTAAATTTATATCACAAACTTTCAACTATATATATATATATATATATATATATATATATATATATATATATATATCGAAACATGTTGTATTATAGTATTTATAATGAATGAATAATGTTTTTCTTGTGTATGGCTATGTACTATTACATGTACTCATAAGAAATGTTTGTGCTCAAATTGTACTCATCCCGTCCATATTAATAGAATGGCCAGGACGGGGCTAGTGGTTTCTTTTGAATCAACAACCAGTGTTTGTGGCTTTTAGCTATACCAGAATAGAAGATCGGCGGCGTCGGATTGAGGTTTTGTGCTAGGCATGGTTTAAAATTTTTACATTGTTATATCTTGTGTTTTTGATATGTATTATAAGCAGATATTATTACAATCGTACTGTACAATGTTTAATTGTTAATATTACACGATAATGTATATACTGTTGCTTTCCAAATAACATTGGAGACTTTGCCTTACTGCGTCATATTTGGATTCGTGAATGGTAATATCTTTGTGAATTGATCATCAGCTAAAGAAGTAAGAACTTTTTCGCCGAGATGTTGGTTTTCTTTAATCACCAGGTTCCAATATTCACGTTGTTATTGAAGGATGAGTGGTGACCGGTGTTATGATATTGGACACAAGTCTGTATCATATACTCCAATGACTATCTGATGTTCTTCGTGCAGCTGGGAACATTACGATATTCATTTAATGGAGTCGGTCACCCAGTGCCCATGATGTACAAATTTGCATTAAATACGTCCTGGTTTTGTTGTGAGCTATATAAAAGGTTGCATAGAATATGTCTTTTAATGTGTTTTTTAAGTGTATATTTAATGATGCAAGGATTTGTTTGCATAAAGTAGATGGTTTTACAGCAATGATGGAGATACATAATCATGATAGTGGCATCACCTAGCTGTTACAATCTGGTCATTAATGAACTGGTTGAATTCTATAATGTCCAGAAATAAGTAAAAGTTTTTGTTAATCAGACATTTAAATTAATTTATAAGAGATATGGCAGTACTACTTGTGTCAGTTAAACTCAATCGAACTTTTGTTTCCATATAGGTCAATATAGCCTAGCTTAAAAATGGGACATCCAAGTTCTTTCATTACAATTGAATATAGTTTTTGTTAGCTGTTCATTTTGTATATAGTGTCCATCGTATTTGCTCTTAAGCAGTATCGTATAATTTTTCGTAATTTATTTAGGTTTAGCACTGATTATTTGTATTCAAGCAACCCAGAAGTGGGCATCAGAGTTTTGTTTCCATATAGGTCAATATAGCCTAGCTTAAAAATGGGACATCCAAGTTCTTTCATTACAATTGAATATAGTTTTTGTTAGCTGTTCATTTTGTATAGTGTCCATCTAATCTTATTTGCGCTTAAGCAGTATCATATCATTTTTCGTAATTTATTTAGCTTTAGCACTGATTATTTATATTCAAGCAACCCAGAAGTGGGCAGCATTTTGAGCACAAATTTCACTTATCACACATTATGACCTACTTCTCCCATTTACTACTTTGCAGCTGGGTGAAAAAACACGTATAGTTATTTAAACTTTGAGAAACCAGAAGGGTGGATGAAGTGCGTAGCTGAGCTATTTGCATTTCTACCTACAGCTGAGCTAATCTTGGGTCTGAATCATGTATAATATCAGTATCCTTGTTCTTTATCCAGTAATTGAAATGTAGCTGCAATTCTGGGGTTACTTGGCTAAACTAGAATGATCTGTATTTTAATGGTGTGGTAATAGGAAATTACCATCTCTGCACCAATCATGGTTTAATTGCTATAGTTTGAAAAAGGATTGAACAAATTATACCAATGATTTGTTCTAATTAAACTTTTAATTAGTCTTGTTCCATCTGTGGCATGAATCATGCCGCCTTACTTTTGCAATAACTGAAGACATGAAACGACTAATATTACTGCTCACGTTTCAAATGTAACCGACTTTGATTATACACTTTATGTTTAATGGGATTTATATAGCTGAAAAATTACTTGAATAATATTTTACAGAAAAGATCTTATTCAAAGTGAGTAGTCATATCACCACAACACACTAACCATGACTGATTATGAAAGTATGAGACCTGTATTCAACAGTTCTGGAGGAGACAACAGTGACAAGAAGATATTTGTAGGTGGTTTGAGCTGGGAAACGACAAATGATGAGCTTAGAGATTATTTTGGCAAGTATGGCGACATCATTGACTGCACCTTGAAGACAGACCCGACCACTGGACGTTCTAGAGGGTTTGGATTTGTTACCTTTGCCACATCAGCTGCTGTGAACAGCATTATCAGCCAAGAATCTCACACACTAAATGGCAGAAACATCGATCCCAAAAGAGCAAAGGCTCGAGGTGGTAGAGAACCATCTAACAAAGTATTTGTGGGTGGTCTAGATCCAGACACATCAGAAGAGGAAGTGAGAAGTTACTTTGGTCAATTTGGCACGATCACGGAACTGAATCTACCATATGATAAGATGAAAGGCCAACGAAGGGCATTCTGTTTCATAACCTTTGATACAGATGCTGAAGCTGATGAATGCTGTAGAATGGCTAAGCATACAGTGGGAGAGAAAGAAGTTGACGTAAAAAAGGCAACCCCGAAGAGCCAAGATGGTGGATTTGGAAGAGGACGTGGTGGAGGATTCCAGTCTGGAGGAAGAGGACGTGGCCGTGGTTATGGTGATGGTGGTCAAGGCTATGACTATGGGAGTCAGGGATATGGAGGCTATGATTACAACTCCTATCCTGGATATGATAACAGCTACTACAACAGTCAGGGCTGGAGTGGCTACAGCCAAGGTCAAGGTGGTGGCTATGGGAGCAGTGGATATGGTGCTGGAAATGGCAGCTATGGAAAGGCCAGAAGTGGAATGAGTGCATCTGGTGGCAGTCAGGGATACCATCCTTACTGAAAAAGCTGATCACATTTTTGGGCTTTTTCCATAATTTTATTGCCGGTGTTTAATTTAGTAGGTAATCATGTCATCATCTTGGATAAAGCAGATTAATATCAGATATTCTCATAAGGATTTCCCTTTGTACAATATATCAGTTATAGTGCATTCTTTTTTTAGTATTTCTGTCCTGTGAGTTTGTGGATTTTGTGGCACTGGCATGAATCATTTTCTGTAATAAATATTTACACAATTCTTGAATAACTGCATCATCTATTGACTGCTATGCAGATACTTTTGCTGATTTTAACACGGAGAATTATATTTGAGTGATATGAAGAATTTAGTGGTGTAATGTTTTAATTAACAATAATCAAGGATCCAGTTCTACAATAAGTATCCATAATAAAACTGCAATTTGTTGTATATGAAGCTCCTGGTATAATACAATGCAGCAGATTCTAGATTTGGTTGTTTATATTGTGTGAGTGTTTGTATGTGTGTATGTATATATATATAGATATATATTATAATATATTTGTATGTGTGAGGTAGATTAATCAGTTTGTTTCTACATGTGTAGGTAGATAGATAGTTAGTTGTGTAAATCCCAGTAACTTAATCAGTTAGTTCATGTATAATCTAGCTAGTGCCAGAAATAACATCTGTGTGCAAATTTAAATAAAATTACAGAATTATCACTAATACAATACTGTGCTTGCATTCCATTGATAGCTGGAAGTAAATGTCTGATTTTGACTGCCATGATATTCATGGTTTGACATTGTATTTGGTTGTTTATCAATGTCGTCTAAAATTCACTATCATGCTGTTGAGAAGACTGAAGCGTGGGTTGTCAATCTATACGTCAACTCGTGAAATAGAATTGCACCAGTACTGTTATTTTATTTTGTTACTGTAAAGCATATTGTTCGACTAACTTTATATTTTTGAGTAAATCATGTTCAGAGTTGTGTTTTACATTGGCACACTCGTGGACATGCAGCTATGTTTGTCTTGTCTTCATATTTGATCGGCTTTAAATAAAATACTAGTTTGTGTCTAGGCATTCTCTCTTTAATACATGTATGTTTCAGAAGCATTTATTGACATAAATGCTAATGGTGTTCAAATCTTGGCCTAGCTGCATCCAAGGGGTGTTAACACTCGCTTTATTACCTTTAGTGATTGTGTAAACAAAACGGTCGTCATAAAACATAATTGTGGGTCATTTAGCTTACTTGTATTACACAATATTCTGCAGTGAACTGAATTTTATACAAATTTCATCAAGATGTTTCTGCAACACACTCAAATTATTATTTGGTGGTGTTTGGGTATATGAATAATTCTGTATCTGAATTTTTGTTAAAACAGCAATTTGAATAGTATGTAGAAGTTATCTATTCTGGATCAAAATATGGTTACTGTGCACATAGAATCTGAGAGTTGTGTGTCAAGCAAATACCAATCACAGGTGGCCAGGTACTGCCAGTACTAGGGCTAAACAAAGAACCCAGTCGCTGATTAAGAAGCACTGTCTTATCAGAGGGTGACAAGTATGTGTTTGGTATGTTTTCATCATGAAACTAGTTTAAATGTTCATGTAAAAACTTCAACAAATGAGATGCTACAAATTAAAAATTATCCAGCCTGTTGCTAATTGGCTTCAGCAGTGTGCTATGAAAGTGTCGTTGCCATGTGAATAATTGTCAAACAGCATTATGCACAGAAGAAATAAAGGAACTTCAGTAAAACAGCAAACTGGTGTGGCCCCATGATCAATAGAGCATTGGTCATGGAATTGAATCCCAGTATGTCTTGCGTCTGTTGGATAGGTCATCCTTGAGTGATTCTGAAAGCAGCCATGGTAAATGTTATTGTGATGGTTGTAGTCCAATTTTAAAATTTAAATAAGAGATGAAGGTATATATTTAAAAGGCTCAATGATTGTTCTAATTTTTTAACATTCATGTTCATTAACAAGTCATTTGTTTATCAATTTTAATCAGCTCTGTTTTGACTGATCCAATCTGGATATGATATTTTAGTCAGTTTATTGAATTTGTTCATTTAAGTTGATTTTGTATGCTTTTAGATTTATGGGAGTTGGGCACCAACCTTTTTAATAGTGTAAAATGGAAATCCTGCATGTTTGAATCCAGGTAGTACCTGTATTTGTGGGATGTTTAACTTGCTCATAATTAAACCCCAAATATAATTTAGAAATGTTGTTTACAACAGAAATCAATCATAAACAAATCTGATCTTTTAAATAGACATTTTCAATCAAGCAGGTGGTTCAATCGATTTAAATATACAACCACCATTTGACTTGAACCAAGACACGGGTACTTATCTAACTGGATGACGTCTTTCTACAATAACCTAATTGATAAGAGAGTATACTGACATTATGATTCAATTGTACTGTGATCAGACATTGGGTCAATTCCGGAATTGAAATTGCTTATTTAAAAAATTGGAATTGAAGTTTGCTACAAAAAACCTACTCCAAGCAAGCCAATATTGAGAAGCTGTTGGCCCCATGATGGATAACTTCAAACTGGCTACAACATTAGATCCACGTTTCAAACTGGACTGGTGCCACAAAGAGGAGTCTCGTGATGTCTGTGATCTGCTGACTTCCCAGGTGGAGCGATTGTCGCCAACAACTCCAGCTGAGTGTATGGAATTGATAAATATGATGTGGAATTGATGAAATTAAATTAATTGGAATTGACTTAATGTCTGATTTGTCCATTCTAGAACTGGATCAGGCATTCTGATGATGCAGTGATTACAGCAGTGCACCCTAAACCTTGATGTTTTGGGTTGATATCCTTGAGCCATGTGTTCCAATGCATAGGCTAAACAACTTTACTCGACATTCATGAAATGGATATGCTATTTCACCAGCAGCCACTAGTTTGAATAATTGGAGTGATATATTTTTTAGTATTTGTCGCTGTAATTTGTGACATTTTGAATTTATTTATAGCATTTAATATTATAATCAGATGCATCATGTAGTAGGGGTTTGGTTGTGAATAGTTTTAAACAATATGTACTGATCTGATGTGTTCTTTCAAATTAATACATTTGTAAAAAATGTGTATTTTACTGACCCATCGAGATGATGAATGGTCACTAGTTTGTATGTTAACAAGAGCACTTGATTGGTGACCACATCCCCCAAAACGTCATGATAATTCTGAATAACTGCTTTTTTGGTGGAAGTCCAAAGTTGGAACTAAAAAAATAAATAATGCAGGCCTTTATATAGATGGAAATTGGTATATTCAAATAATAACCAGAGTATTCTAGAACCTATCAAAAATACTGTTGGATAATCTGTACCAGTAATGCAAGTTGTTGTTAACAGAATATTGTTTAGGCAATGCAGCTGCTAGAGCCTGTTTATTTATTTAATGGAGCTGATGGGATATGCAGCTTTTGTGCAAGCTGAATCTCGTTTATCCTGCAAGCTTGAAGGTGAAATCCAGTGTTTTCATTTACGCTGAGGACTGATAAAAAGATGTCATCTGGATACAACATGCCCTGCTGCTGTGTAGTGATAGGGCACAAGTACAACTATATGGTGAATGCCTGTACCTGTGTTACAGCAGGTTATAATCACAGGTAGAAGATCCAACAAAATACCATGGACATACACTCGGAATAATGTTAAAAATAGTACCAACAATTAAAGTACATTACGTGGTCAACCAAAAACAGCCTGTAATTTGGGTTCGTAGCACTAGCTTGATAATCATAATATAATTTTTCTGACAGATAATATATTTGCTGCATGGCTGGTTAAGGTTTATAGTTGCATCGGGTTAAGGCTTGTACGACTTCAAATTGCGTGACGGGGATTGCTGAAGACTGCTTGGCAGTATGGGTTGTTTTGGTTATCAACCAAAGTGTTGGCTTAAAGGTTATCAACATAGCTAATTAAATATCTGCTTCAGTCGGCACTAATAATAAACTGTTGTGGACACATTTATTTCCAGTAAACAATATTAATGTTTCAATGTTAAAATTGTTGCAGCTTACCTGTACGTAGGATAGAGACTAATTATTATAATAATTGGCACAAAGCATTAGTCTATAAATAACAGGTTGTGGTGAGTAGATTGGTAAACTGTTTCTATTAGCCAAAGGTGTTTGAGAGGGAAGAGTAATCAAATATTTGATCCATTTATTGGTTATCAGCAGAGGGAAATCTGTAGGAGAGTTATTTGGGGGTGTTATTGTTCAATGAACTAAATTGATGTTTGATTCATTTCTGCTGTTGGTTCTATCATAAAATCTATGGAGGTGTCTCTAGCTCATCTCGAGCTGGAGCTTAATTTCCAAAGTAGACAATCACCTTTATTATTCCTTGCTTTTTGTCTTATCATAATGAACTGAACTTGTTTTTAATATACGAGCCACTTCAGTATTTAAGATTTTGAAACTGGTAATTGTTAAGTAGTATTTAGTGCTAGTGATAATGTGTTTCATTTGTTTAAAAAAAATTCATGCTATACTAATTTAAATCATGATTTAAACTTGCGCTTTGACATTGAAACATCAATATTCATAGTATTTGCAATGGCATTGTGCTGAATATATTGAAATAGAAGTGGCATACAAGGTCAAATGTAATATTGCATGAATAGAAAATGTGTTTTCTGTGATTGCTACCCACACTATTTGGGATCGAATACATTTTCCATCGCATTCATCCGAATGTTTTAGATTGTGATGGTTGAGATATAGGAAACTGTATATATGCCCCTCATTATCTTGTTGTATTCTGTGGTAAAAGGCTTTGGTTACTAAAATCATTTGGCATCGGCCCGAGTTAGAATAGCACCACAATATTAGTTCGCTTGAAGACTGTATTGATTGTACTTGTGTATATTTAGCTTCTTCTTAATGATCATTATGTGTAGTTAGACATAATATAATTTGTTTAATAGGATTAAAGAGAAAATTACATCTGTACGTTACTTTTAAAATATCTTGCAGAATAAAGGTTATTACGCTATGATGTAGAAACACCATTGTTCATCCAACTGTAGCCAAACAGTTTTCCATTACAGTAACAATTGTGAAAAGTTTCCCCCCAATTTCGATAAATGGCCACACCGTAGCAACTTAACAAGTTTAGGATTCTTATTTTAGCATCTTGATTAATTCTTCGTGGGATATGTGACATCATTCATCCTAGAATAACCAATGGATGAGAAGTTTTGACTAATTTAAGGCAATTACACACAGTTGGAAATTGGTTGTGAAGTATATCAGAATGAGCTTTATACATCATTAAACCTGATGTGTGTTTTATAAGCACTTAAAAATAACTACTGCTCTGTTATTGACAGTGATATGTTAGTAAACAATTGTTGGTTTTTCAGTATGTTCTTTGGACATGCCAGCCAGAGTGCTTGGACTATGACCCAAGGACAGTGGTAAAATTCATGAGTAAGCATATCCAAAGGATGCTTCATGGTTTGTTTGATGTGAACTGTGTCTGTTTTAGGGTTATATTACTGATTTGGTATAATGGTGTAGCTTTATTTTTAACACTGTATATACAGCTCATCAAATCGGCATTTACATTAGTCAATCAATAGAACATCATTATACCAAGTCTCCATTAACATGAGCATAAATCAGCCGCTGTGTATACTCATCCGAAGTGGTACTTGTATACAGTGATGTCTGATGTTGGTATAAATTATATACAATTTGTAAGGATCAAGGCAGAATCTACGAGAGTGTCTGTTATCAACATAATATGACAGTATGTTGTGAAGTAGCAGGCAGTATCTGCTTTTGGGATGATCCTCTTTCCGATTCTTACTTTGGAAAAGACAATCATCAGCAAAGTGGTAACGCCGAGATCTGATGCCTCGTCAAAGATGCATTTTCTGCATGCTTCTGATGCTGCATCAAGATGCATCATCTAGCTGCTTCATGAAAGCCGTCAGTTGATCGTGTTCTGTAATATCCTCATCATTTTCATCCTCCTCCTCCTCCTCTTCCTCCTCTTCACTCCCCACCAACACTGCAATCAGATAATGATCAATGATGACACATGTTATGTATTTCATTTCAGTAAATGTACAGTGGAAAGTTTAATAAAGAACTAAATCGGTGACTTTACCAAACCAGAATTTGGCCCTGATCTTGGAGACTGCCACACGAAATTTGAGAGATCTTTGCAGCTGCATTCCACCTTTCAGATCTTAGTGGTTAAGTGGAACAGGGATGAGTTATCTGGATTTTGCCGGATTTCCAGACTAGAATATAAGGCTTTTTTTAAAAATGGGGTGTGGTTTAAACTAGTGGTTTTCTATTGTAAAAGACATGTACTGTCCCCACTCGAGTAGTCTCAGATGGTCCTAATAATGCATAAAACCATTTTTTTTCCTTCATATCCCCAGCTGCTTGTGGCTTACTTCACTCTACAATTTCCTTTTCTGTTTTTCAAGTTTTTTTTCTTCAAACGCCAATCTCATGTCTGATTGAAATCATGTTATGTGATATTAAGCCAGGTCAATATGGAGATGTCATTATGGGGAATTTCTTTCTATAATAATCCTGATATATTTTGTTATAGATGACCGGTCTCGCATCTAATCTAACTGAAGAAAAATGAGGCAAACAATTCAGTATGTGTTGTGTACAAATCTTGGTACTTATGCTGGATTTTCAATTCACACCAATGGTAGAATTGTTATCACTCTGTCGCGCAGTATAACTAAACTAGACTAATCACAGTCTGGTGGGCTTTTTTTATCATATGATTCTAAAATTGTTTTACATTAAATACATCTAGATACATGTAATAATTTTGACCCCAATTAGCTATAAAAGTATTAGTGTGTATGTGTAAAAAAAATTCCTAGAATATTTCCTAGGCCATATAGTCCTGTAACATAGCCATGAAATTTGCTGCTGGGTGTGCCAGTAGTAGTAATATGACAAAAATCCAGCTAGGATCATAACCAGGAAGATGATGAGGAATTTGATAAAATAATAATTATAATGACATGGAGTAGAAAAGGGTGATATTTGATGAAAGTTGGATGTTTGAAAGTGTTACAAAAATGTTGCAGGTCTCATTAAAATATACCAATAGCTTGTATCGCACTGCATATTCTGGAGTGCTGTTTGTCAAATGTGGGCAAGGTGATGCTAGTGTTTTGTGTTATGGTTGTTTGCAGTGCAACTGCATTTAAAATACAACCCAGGCCAGTTATTGAAATCAATCCAGTAGGGTAAAGTCTCCAATAGTATCGATTGTTACACAACTCATATGCTGGTGTGCACATGTGTGAGTATAACACACGGACACACATTATATATAATCATTGTAGAACATTATTTTGTAGTATGTTTTATTTTAAATCAAAATTCACTCAAAAGCAAATGAAGTTATCATAATCAAAGGCAATATCTTTTAAGCCTTTATAGCTTTTAAATTAGTAGTGAGTTGAAGTCTCCCAAGGCAAAAGTTCGGTTGGAGGAAGTCTCCAGCTATCCCAATCATGAAGAATAGTGTTACTGGATATAAGCCAATAATCTATAAAATGGGCATTAACTGTTAAATACTTACTAAGCAGCTGGTTATTCACATCCAAGTCAAGTAATGGTTTTGTGTTTTGCTCTGCTTCATTCTGTAATACAGTTGAGGACCACAAAATATCATTTAACAAAACAGTCTTGTCATAAACTATCATTAATGTAGGTAATTTTCCCAGATGAGTTCAACATGTATGCCATCAGAGGCTTTTAAAAGAAGCCAATGCAAAATTAACTTTTTGTGCCAGTGGTGTCAAGTGAGTTACAGTAGGCAATTTTCTTTCAGAGAGGCAACTAAATATCATTTTGAACCAATTCCCTTTGGGATCATTAAATAACAAACCATCTGTATCTCTTGACTTGCTTCTTACTCCATCATAATGGGTTTCACCCACCGACAATCACAGATCATCAGCTGGTTTTATTATAAGGTCCACCATGTATGACCAAGTTGAGGCAGTCATATTAAAAATTGCTCCCCTGGCCATTAATATTAATATATCTCAATCTTGACAGACGTATTTAGAGCATCTCCACAGCCAAACTGGTAGCACAGCCATCCACAGATCTATAACGCCTCTATTAAAACCACATACTGGCTATGTCTAAAGAGCATTTCACCTCATTGACTTTGGAGGTAACTCCACAGTTTAGCTATCATATACACAAAAGTGGCCTTAAAAACAACCTTTACAATGTAAATTTGTGTGACTTTCTGTCTGTTAGCTTTAAGCTGTAATGTTTATCTTTGGCAAGTGAAAAGTAAATACCACACAATATTCATGGCTAATAGTAGCTGTAAAATGTCCACTGTTATTCTTGATTTTTAGATCTATGGTAGTGGCTGTCATATGGTTGTGGGAATATTATAAAATGGAAACAAAAATTCAACCCCCACATGTTATGTGATTAATATGGTTCTTCCCAGAGTTTAACTTCTGTAGTTCCATTTTCCTTAGTCTGTATCACATATCTAATAAAATGATTAACTACCTCTGGCCCAATAAGTTCCACTTTCTCCATTGATTCACCTTTATCTGACAAGCTTGGGGCTGATTTTGCTGTTTCAGCGCTACGTGCATGATTGATTAGCGTCAGCTCTTCCACCTGTAACACGTAGAAATATACACCATAAAAATCTTCAATATATATATGTATATAAGCACTTTTAGAAGTGTCTATTTATTTACCTGTTATGTAGAGCTAGACAGACTGTATTACTGTCAGGTGTATGAAAATAATGAAAACACTTGGTCCACTTTAAAAAAGGAACAGCATTGCACCTTGAATATTTCTTTCAGTATTCTCCGATTATTTATCTGGTCATGTGGAAAGCTCAGTCCATGTAGATATCAGCCAAGAAGAAACCAGTAAACTTCAATTCCATTTTTGTTTTTATATTGTAAATTTTATTTGTATATATTTAGCTCATATTCTACATTAGTGTATTGTACTGTATATTGTCCCCAATATTTTAATTAACTTACAAAAAATTGTATGTAACTATTAATATAATGATTTGGTTCGAAAATACAAGCTTAACAGTAAATTATAGTAGATTTCGGTGTTGAAAATATAAGAAATACATAATAAATAATAATTATATGGTTGACTTGTATAGGTAAATAGTTTATAAAATAACTGATCACCAAAATTTATATCGTTTTAATTCAATTTTCAGTTTTTGTAATCATAGAAAATAAAGAAACCTATGATTATATAATTCAATCACTGATAATTTTTATAATATTCACACAAAGAAAATACTATTTTATTATTGTTTATATATTGCCATTAGCAGCATATATATCTTGATGACAATAAATCTTCTGTGGCCTGGCTGAGGTATCAACAATAGTGCAAGTACTTTATGTATTTAACAACGCCAAGTATTTTGTACTTTGACCCATCCCAACTATTAATGGCTGTATATGGATCTTGTACGCTTCCTTCTCAATATCATCTCCAGCCATATTATTCTAAATCTGTTTTTACCTGTTCAGGTTATAATCTGGTTTCACCTATAGCCATTTGTCATGTCATGTAACAACTTATAGATGCATGTTTTGGACTAGGATGTACACGAGACCCTTTTTTTAAAGGAGAACATTTGGGATGTGGTATATGAAAAACATATTATATAACTATTGTGAACTTTTAAATTATTTTGTGTTTTAGCACCAGATTAACTATTTCAACAAATCAATTATTACAAAAAGTGTCACTATATATTTATATCATATTTCAAGTTGTTGCATACATACTATTTCATTCTATTGAACTGTACAGACATTCCAGAGGAACTGTCTATTCTCAGATCACCCAGTTCAGTATGGAGTTGCCTGATTTTTTATCAGAACACCAGATATCAAGCAGGTTCATCTGGTTAGCACGCAAAAAGATTCCTGACTGAGGACGGTTATAGTCAAGAATAGCCAGAAACTCACTGTTCTGCTTCTCAGTGAATATGCTGGCATAAATGGTGACCTATAAGAGTGAAATCATGCATGGTCCATCATGCAAAAGTGAAAGTACAAGCATGTCACTGATCATCTGGTTGTATCCCTCATCCATGAAGCTGAAGCTGTCCAGTGACGTATAATACATCACAAAAATTTAGGGTTGAAGCAGCTTGATCTGGAACTCTCAGATGAATCTCGACTTTAGGAACTTCATTGATGGAATGAAAGGCAAGTAGACCTGTCTGGTCAGAAAACGGAAGAGAGCCCTTACATGAGAAAGGCCAGTCCCAGATTTCCTAGTCCAAATTGCATAAAACAATCATCAGAAATGCCCTGGTCTAAAACCTGCTATAGATGTAAGAATTATTTATTCTACCTTCATTTTGCTAGAAAAGCGAAACATTTGAGCATATAAATATTCCAATAACATTTAACAGCAGGATTCTTTTAGAGTTCAAACTGTGTTAAGGTGTGAGGATCAACTATGAAAACCGACTGCTTCATGGGAGAGAGTATGTACATCGAGTGTTTTACTTGTCTAGTTGTAGATTTGGGAAACTGGTATTATAATGCAGAATAGCTTCAGGTTCATAATAAAAAAGATGACACGCAGGCTTATTAGAATACTGATTACATTTAGAAAAAAGTTTATGAGGATATGGTTGATCATTCATAGACCTAATATGAAAACCAGCTTGTGAATATTTTAGATCACTGACTATCAGTGGAAGGAGTCCATTCCGATGGAGTTAGAAAATTGCTTAGATGTGGATAAAAGCTCTAATGATAATGATGATACACAACAAGGGGTGGCCTACTGTCACTACTCCTTCCATAATTGACTTTTAAGGCCATATTTTGGATTAGTAACATTTAAGTGGCAAAACCCCGAAAACAACTGTGAAATGATTGTGGAGTAGTTTTAAATGGAGGTTGTACCCTCCATGTCCCTATCCCCCACACATTTTCTGAACAGATTTACACTCTGAAATCGACTGAAAATTCCCAGGCTCATATGGAATGTGACTGTAAGCCATAGATGAAATACAAGCATATTAAATATTGTTGTTGTATTAAGGATGTGGGTTTCTAGTGTAGGTTTTTACTTTAAATTTAACTTTCTGATACATGTTATTATATTTTTGTGAGTTATTCCTATAATTATTTTTCTAGAGTCAGAAGAACATTCCATCTGTGAGGATGATGGCTAAATCTTATCTATGGGAATAATCTGATCCCTCTGCCATGAGAATCATCTAATGGACTGACAGTGTTCGCAACATGGATTCTGATTTTATGAAGATGGCATAGTCTAATTTTATCAGTACACTGTAATAATGATTATGTAGTCTATACAATCATGTATGCTACTTGTGTGTGCAGAGTTTATCATTGTTTTATGCAACCATGTTAGTATTTTGGAAATAGGTATCATAATAATACAATGACAATGTTCGGATATATATATATATATACATATATATTCATTTTTCATTTCACATGTATCGATGTCGGGAACAATTTTAATGCTAATATTTTTTGTTTGCCAATATACTGTAAATAGATCTAAGAGCAAGGAGCACAAGATGGAGTTGACCAGTCAAATTTTGATCGGAATGGGTTGACCACTTGGCACTATGTGTAAAGTATTGTTAATTATCAGTTTCTGATTGACTCTGATTCTTATTCAGCTCCCTTGGTGTGTCAATGTTTGGTGACAGGTTAGGGTAAAAAAACAAACAATGCCCATGACGAACTAATTTGAAATGGTTGTTTAATGGAAAGGTCCACTTTCCTTTCAACCGTACTGGACTGATACCTTTAAAGACCTGGTTATAACAATGTAAACAAGCACTAGCCAAGAATAATTTTAGAACAAAAATATCTGTATAAATATCACAGTATATTTGCTCCAATCAACCTAGAATGTTATGGAAATGGCTAAAGAAATATATATATATATATATAAAGTGAAATTCCTCATGAAGATTGTCTTTGTACCGAGTACCGTATCAGTTGGCCGTGGGTGGTTAGTAGGTTAAGGCCAGGGTCGATAAGGTCGGAGTCTGTGAGCTGATTTGATCTGAAGATGGCTATACATGATGCTGGTGCATGTTAATATCAGAATATGTTACCTTTCTCCTTCAGTGTTAGTGAAGTGTTACTGAAACTAATGATGTGTGATAATATTTGGTATGCTCTAACAATCTGTGGATTACAGTTGTGCCCTATACACAGCATCATACTACTCGGATTCTTTTGATGGCTTAATATCATATTATATCATCACAAGATATATAACATTATAAAATTTGGGTTTCTGTGTGGTAAAAAATGGGAGAAAATATGGAATTATTCCAACAAATTATCCGCGAGCTGTATGATTCTGTGCATATCACACAAACATAACTCGGGAATGTCGCAGCATACCAAATATTACAATACGCTAATTTAAATTATTATAAATCTTCTAGATCAAAGCCATTGTTTGTTTTGCTGCTAGCTGTTTCTTTACCCTAACTGCTTGATGACTATTACAGCCAGGAATATGGGCAGTAGTATTCATGTTTATATGATATTCTTTGTTACAGACAAGGAAAATTATTACTTTTGTACCCATGGTGAATTAAAAAAGTATATGTATAGTGTATGGCATGTTTATCTAAATTTTAGTTTTTTATTGATTTAACAAAATCCCTACATTGAGATAACTAATGTAATCTTTGTAAATGTTGATATTTGTATGTTAGTAAAGTTAATTTATGCTGAAATAAGAGAAAATTTATTACACTACACCTGAAATTACCAAAGCCAATACATATTTCTTAAAATAGATTTCATAAACTGGTAGGCCCATTTTCAGATGAGTCTTAGTAATACCCACTATCTTGTACATGCTATTACTAAAATGCCCTTAAATAGCTATTTATTTTGGTTTAAATCACCTGTAGTGATAGATTAGCTTAATATTAACTTCTATTTGTTCGATTAAGCACAAAGTAGCAGATATTCATCAAAACTGTCATTAATCATAACCTAAAAGCTAATTGTATGCCTTATCTGTTGCTAAATATGCATGCCTGTGTAAAAATAAATTTAGGTGTCAAACTTCAAAGACATCTTATGAAAAAGAGAGTTGTTGTTTAAACATTAATGTGATAGCCTCTGACACTTGATATTATCAGAAAATTATTTTTTCTATTAAATATCTAAAATGTGCATACTCTTTGGCCAGCTAATCCTCGATCAATGGTGGGAGTGACATAATGACCATTTAAGAGCTGGCAAGATTTGAAAAAATCTATATAGCGGGCATCGAGCTGAATTAAATTACATGTTATTGTCAATAAAGGTCTATTCTTGCCTATGGTCAGATTTTAGTGCATAACCATGATAATTAAAAGGAAAAAGGGCATAAACTACAAAACGACCAGTTTGCTCATTTATATCAGTTTGAGAATTAGCTGCTGTTGTGATTAGCAAAGGAAACCACATTTAAGAAGTGCCCAGCTCAATTTCATAAACACCGATAAAATCATCTACCGGTACCTTTTCTAAAAATACAAAGATTTTCACCTAAATTATCTTTAGGGCTAATAGGATTTGTAAAACAATTCACCAAAAACAAGTAGAAAACCCTAACAAAGTGTACAATATATAGGAGATAGTTATATATTATCTGTTCAGGATCTGTAACCACAGATGTTATAAAGAACTTATCTTGGAATTTGACTAGTGACTACAAATAAATACACCTACTGAATGAATGATAGATCAAATAATATACTTTGAGCAACTTTTACAAAGGATATGGACTAGTTTTAATTTATTTGAATTGCATCATTTCCAATTCTGAGATCTATTAAGAAATACTATTATCCCTCATCCTTAATGAGTTAAAAACTATCATACTCTGGCTCTTGACTCGTGTGGAATTATAATTTACTAGACCCTATGATCAGTATGCTATTAATAAATTTGGATTCTTGCCCTCTAGACACTGGTCTCACTTAAAAAATAAATAATTATACTTCTGTTAAACAGAATATTGCACTACCATATATTTGATAAAAGGCCAAACTAAATGAATGTGTGTAATAAATACTAGAATCAGAATGGGAGACATGACAACTTTTCAATGCTAGATTTTATGATAAAGTCCACTGCTAATCTAGATGGGGTTTTCCACATTGACACAACCAAACAACATTTTGTGTTTTATAAAACCTAGCCCAGACCCGACATGGGGTCAATTCAATTCCGGAATTGATTATTTAAAAAAATGGAATTGCAATTGAGAAATTTTGAATTGTTTCCTACAAAAAATTAAATCCACAAATTAATTTACTATTTTTACCACATTAACACTTACATGTGGTGTTTCCTATATATTGGAACCAAAATGATCCAGAACTGTTCTTTGTTATTCAGGGAGATCCCCAGGCTGTCGCTTATTCAGCACAGCCTTTATGTTGGAGTGGTTGGGAAACTCCCCCACCAGTGAGCTCCAGGTTAGCAGTTAAGCACCCAGCACTTGGTGCCAAAGGTCACAGGTTTGATCCCAGCAAGAGGTCAAAACTTTTCCAGGGATTAATTTCTCAGCTCACAACATCATGGCTGGCTGACCACGTTAAATGGTGCTGCTGTCTGAATTATTAAAAATAAAGGGGGACGTTAAAAAAACCCTGAGGACATAAAACACTGGCAGTGACCACCCTTGGGGTATTTTGGCTCCATCTTTCCATACTGCTCCCCTGTGATCCAGAACTTTGGTTCCTTTTATATATATATATATATATATATATATACTGGTGTGTATATATATATATCAGATAAGTACATCCACTGTGGCACCCCACGTGAGCATTTAACCAAAATAAAATGGTCTGGATACTGTGGGCTCCACCCACAACACTGTGACACCACCACATAGCATACCTGTAATCTATATAGAGATATTGCTATTTAGGCATTTACCCCTTCAATGTTTAGAACAGGCAACAAATTCAACAAAACGCAACATTTATGTGTACAACTCTCTTTAATCAATACAGGCATCATACACTGTGTAAAATTATACATTAAATTATTTAGCCAACATACATTATGAAATTCTACACATTATATATTGTATTTACAACATTTTCCCAATCACCATTAGTAGAGAGTAATTACTAATAGGATGTAGGGAGGCTTTTAGCAAATGTTGATATTACTCCAGTACCCCATTAATTTTATCATCACACTCCCAATGCCAATCTGGAGCATAAAACTGTGACTACTATAGCCTGTCCCCAGAACTAACCATTTTAATAACCCTTTTGAGATCTTTTGTGAACTTACCATATGTAAGTGGTTTAGTACCCAGCAGGGTTGTGAAAATAAACACAGGATCTGACCCCTGCTCGTCGGAACTAAGCAAAAACACTAGTTTCAAGGCTATTACTGGACACAATGGGTGATTAGGAATCTCCAACAGTGGACTATAAAACATCTTTGATGATTACAAAATACACGTTTACATGGGGATGCACCAAAGATCCACCACTTGATATCATCAAATATCTCTTTAGCTAAAACTAAATTAAAAGCACTTTGTGGTTACATGCATAGTGTGACCAATATACTGGAACCAAATTGATTCAGAACTTTGGTTCTTTATATATATATCAGATATGCACACTGACTGTGGCACCCCACGTGAGCATTTCACCAATTAAAATTGTCTGCAATTGGTGACTACAGATTTGGACACACTTCATTCTGATGACATCAAAAGAATATATTCCATGTCACACCATTAAAAAACATCCCAGGGTTACAAAAGACATAAAGAAGTCCATGAAAATCTGAGATAAATTCTACCAACGTTGCCAAAGAACAAAAACTCAACTCGTATATGAACCATACAACAGGCTGAAGATTAAGACGGTCAACATAAAGATAATTCAGGCAAAGAGCAATCAAAAGGACAAGTTAGTAACAAGGCTGGAAACATTGCACAACTTCACAAAACAGTACTGGAGTATAGCTAAGCAGCTATATGGACAAGATAACAATTAAGTAGCATACCAACTCTGATTGAAGCAGATGCACAATACAGTACTGGAGATGCAAAAGCAAAACTTTTAGCTGAATACTTTGCTACCCAGTCTCAAAAGCCTACACTATTAGACAACCATCCACTCCTGAAGCAGAATTTGGAGACACGCCAAATTTGTAACACCTAAATATATTACAAGAAAAGGTATAGTATTGTTAAGTAAGTTTTTATAATGTACACATTTTAATTTTAAAATGTATAATATAATTGGGGGAGCAATGTGGCCAAAGCTTTCTTCCCATTGATCCCTAATTAATCACAAATAAACTTCCCCAAAAATGCTGTTAGTGTATTTGAAACTTGAAAGCCTGGTCGTGTCTCATTGATAAATATCGAAATATGACGACCAAGTACCAAGGAATCAGATGTTTAACTAGAGTGTACGCACTGACTACAATAACTGTTGTTGCATTTGACAGATACCAAATACTTGGCTAAAATGTAACTTTCCAGAGTTTTCTTAGTTTGTGTTCTTGATTTACAAGTGGAAAGGGTACAATTCCAGTTGTTCCATATAATAGGAAATTTAATTAAAGGTAACTTACTAGATAGTGCAAAATTACATTGTGGTACATTCATATTCTTGTCACATGATCATCCTCTATATCATAATTGAAATGGAATATACCATCAGAGTGAGGAAGTGTTTTACTAATGAATTCGTCCACGAACAAACATACTTGGCATTGATACATGCCACTTAATTTGAATTCAGAGTTTTTGAATAAAGGATCCATATGATCGTTATAACCTGCATTATTAACAATTCAAATAGCTCTCTTCTGTAAAGACCGTTTTTTTGAGGATTGGTGAATTGGCATTTACCCCCAAACTAGAATACCACAGGAGATATAATGTTGTATGAGTGCCAGGTATAGAGTTTTCAGACTATCTTTTGATAACAAATTCTTTATTTGCTTTATGCAATATATAGCCTGAGAAATCTTACTTTTCACATGAGTCAAATGATATTTTCAAGAAAGACACTCATCTACAAACACACCAAGAAATTTGTTGCTTTTTTCTTGGAATTGAGAGCGAATTTGCTCCAAATATAAATTATATAGGTATATGATGAACTGCAAAATTACCAGGACCACAATCTGCAACATTCCAACTGATATGGAAGCAAGTAAATATGTTTCAACAAAATATAAAAGGAGTAGCTGTCCAGAGAGAAAAAACCTACAAACCAATCTCCCGTCTATCTACAGTAATTAAAGTTCTTGAGAAACCTATATTTAATAAGATTCTGTGAACAATTCCTGACCTGGCAAAACTCGAGGTACAAAAAGATGGACTCAACCATAATTCAACTTGTATACATAGTCAACAGAATATACACAAAGCTTGACAGAAGGGTCTTTCTCGACCAGTCAAAGGCATTCGAGTGGATTAATCACAATAGCTTGAAATTTATGAAAAATATGCATCAATTGTTTATAATAATTTACTGTACAAGCAATACGTTAGAAGCATGTCACAAGAAGCATGCACAAGAACATTAACAACTATATAAGCTCTATTGTTGTGTACTTAAGAGGCCTGAGGCCCATTGTACAAAGTACTAGCACAAATAATAGGTGCATAAAGATACAACATCCAAACTACAACTTGTAGAACATCTAGAGCACGGTAAACATATCTAGACAGACTAATATTTACATATTTGTTATTGCATGACATTACATAACAAAATTCATTAAGAGTTATCATGAATGATGCCTTGCAGGAAAGTGGATCTGAGGTGTTGGTACGGAGGACAGTTAGAAATCAAATGATATTCATCCTCTATTACATGAATTGCTGTTATTTACATAAAACATGCATATTCTTTCACTTCTTGGCAATGTACCTCTAAATCTCTCAATAGATAATTTGTGATTTGCACATTGACATTTAGCCAAAGCAATTTTGATGATGTTGTGTTTCTGCGGTATAACAATATTTTTCAACATGCCAGAAACATTGGTACACGTCAATTCAATAAATTTGTACATACTTGGATATGTTTGATAAAAAAAAAACAGAATATATTTAATTTTCTGATAAGATCATGGAGAGAACATTCCAGTACAAAGTGATACTTGTCATTTATTTTGTTATTATGGATAGATTTCATCTCCTCATACAGGATAGGACCTGGCCAGTGCCACCTTCCTGTCTCCACACATAATCGGTGAACGCTCATTAATTATCTGGATAATGATATTAAATGCTTACATAATGGCACTTTATCAAGGTAAAATGAATAATTAGACATATAATTGATACCGTTGTATAAATTGCCATGGCTCATTGCTTCAACTCTGGCATGCCAAGCCTGAATACATATACCATGCAAGCATTTTTGGAAAGTTGAGAAAAAAGCATTGGTATTTCCTACCATTTGTAAATGCCAGGTTTTTTTTTCAATTCAATTTGTTTATTTCAACATTCATAATACATCATTTTAATGAAAGCAAACGTTTTCCCATTCCTATAAAAAAAAATATTTCGTACAACACTAACCAATTGCTGCCACCTGTTTCTGCTTAACCATATATGACACAATATATATTACTAATATATCTATCAGGTGAAACATGCAATAGTTTCAACCAATACCTAATGATACCAACACACCTGGTATGTTTTATTTAAAGACAACCAAATTCGTCCCTTACAATTTCATTTGGTATACTATTCCTGACAGACAAGAAAAATTTACAATATTTTACATGCACCCTTTCAACTTGTTCAGCATTATGAAACCCCCAGACTTCTGCTCCATACAGTAGCACAGGCAAGACTACCTTATCAAATGAATCGAGTTGCACTTTTACAGGTACACGTAAAATTTTATCCAAATATCTTTACAATTGGAACACAAATTTCAAGCCCTGACCTGCTGAGCTACTGTAAAAGACCTGGTGCTACTAAGCACAAAACCAGATAGGAAAATCTGGAAACATTTTCTAATTCACTACCATCAATAGTTTGGGAAATTTTAAACCTTCCTCAACTGGTCACCTTTTTTTAAAAACATGATTTTGGTTTTTACTTTATTTGCTGCTAATTTCCATTTATCACAGTACTTTGTTAGTGAATCTAGTGCTCATTGAAGACTGTGTTCAGATTCAGCCATTAAAATAGCATCATCAACATACATACATTTTAAACTCATCAAAAGATACACCCAAACTATGCCACTTTGTATTAAAACAGTTTCCATATCATTAGAAAATATTCTAAATAGGAAAACAGGGTGACTCTCACTGCCTTACACCCAAATGTTAAAAAACTCTGTCACCATGCCATCAAAACATTTAACTCTGGATTTACGTGTACAAATGAAGTTGTAGATATTACCTGAAATACTGGTTTTAATTCATTTATACCAAAAGTAGTTTCTATATGCAAGAGATCAAAAGCTTTTTGATAATCCACAAAGGCCACAAGTTTCGCTTCTTTTTATGATGAATAAAGTTTGACATCAAACTATTTAATACAAATATATTGTCTATTGAAGAATAGTTTTTGTGGAACCCTGCTTCAGCCTCAATTATAGTTTAGTAATGTTCTGACCAATCTGTCAGCCTGTCATCCAATACACAGACACACTCAGAAGGGTAATCCCCCTATAGTTTTCGACCTTCTGTATAATACCCTTTTTATGACTAGGTACAATAAGTCCAACCCAAACCTGTGGAAAATATCTCACTGATAATAAGTGATTAAGTACTGTATATACCTGTGTATAAGGCGATTCCGTACATAAGACATGGTCAATATATCGGTCAATATCACATGAAATGGCCTAACTCAAATATAAGACGAGACAGACTCGAAAGCTTTCAACCAGATTAGTTTACTAGCTTGAGCAGTTAAGCAACATTATTCTGGTGAATTTTTATTGTAAAAATGTGTGGTGGTAATAGCGGGGGTATTTATATGGCAATGTAAGGTATTCGTATTGTGGAAGCACTGTCAGTGGCTGAATAATTTGGGGCATTATCACACCAGGAAATTGTCCTTATCAAAGTAGATCTTGTATAACACGAGTAGTGAAAAACTGCTCTCCAGCAGGAATTAAAACCTCGCCTTATACACAGGTATATACAGTAAATAACTTGGTCAAACTTCGTACAAGACCATATTTACCATGACTTAAATACTCATTAACAAGGTGATCATTTCCAGCTAATCTTCCCAACTTACGTCAGTTTATAGCATGTAATAATTCGGTTGATGTAGCTTCCTTATCTAATTCCGCAAACCGGTCAGCCTATCATAATGTTGAATGTTAACATCTGCATTTTCATGCCACCTCTGAACATCCTCCTGGGATGAAATTTTGGTGTTTTATTTGACAATTCATATCTTAATAATTTGGAACATGGATTGAATTTTGACAATTGCTTGAGCAATAAAGGTTCTGCTATGCTGTTTATAAGGTCACTATTTCTGTTAATACCCACTTGTATATCATTGTGATCATGACTGCTCATTGTACTGTCTACTATATCAACATACTATGATCAGCAAGTAATTGTACACTATCACTTATACAAAATTCTGATATTTGAAGAAAGAACTCCTCATTACAAATTACATAGTCAAACAAGCTACTGCCATGAGATGTATGACAAGTGTAGTTACCAACCCCTTTATCCTTACCAATATGACCATTGATAATACAGAATGAACATTGCTTACATAAATCTAATATCCTCAGACCATATATATTGGTGTGCTTATCCACACACCAGGGGTAAGGGCACATTTCTCTGGATATCAATAATTGCATAATCTGGTTGCTGTGCAGTACAAATATTAAAATCCCCACATATAATAATACATTTGTCATCGTCAGACTGATAACCTGCAATATTATTTGCTAGAACATGAAATGTATCCACATCTAGCCTTGTATTACCAGGTACCACTACCACATAACATTGTGCAATATACACATCTTTGGCAAAACAAAAAAATACTTTCTCAAGTTTAAACCATATGTGAGTGTCATCAACAATCTTAACTATATCAAAATCTTTTGCAATAGTGTCATTATAGTACACAGCTAATCCTCCAGAAATACACTAGGCTCGATTTTGGTCTGGGTACCAACACACTTATAGAACTTGCAAAATTTAGATCTAGAAATTTAATTGACCAAGTTTCAGCTATCAAATAGATAGCATAACATTCAAATAAAGCCCTTACTTTGTGATATTGTAACTCATTGAGTGACCTGGTCAGAAGTATTTGCAAATTCCAGATTGTAATACTTACTGGAAGGCAAGGGACCCCCTTAAACCTGACCACCAAGTTTATGTGCCAATCTGCACACAGCTTTGGTCACCATTTCCTCCAGTCGGATCTCAGCTGGCTTGTATTTCTTTTTTGTATGTACGCTAATAACCCTACTCCAATCTAACTTGGCAGGAAATGCAATATAGGGATAGGAGTTTTCATCCCAGTTTCCGACCCGTGTCACATATCTCAAATGGGTAGTCTCTAGTCATGCAATAGGGGGTCTGCAGCAACTTTTCTCTCACCAGTGATGCAATAGTTTTGTGTTGACGTTCGTATGCCAAACACGTTTGAATGTCTTGGTCTGCTGTTATTTTTCCGACCTATTCTATATGCTCCATGCACCATCAAGTTTTTCTGTCACAAAATTACTTATCAATTCAATACAATTCTCATCTGTTTTAGATTCTTCAATTGCATGGAATATCAATTTATTTAGTTTCTCAGCCATTGCTTCCAAGTTAATATAATGGTATTCACATCTCCCAGCTGCTGCTTCTACTATATCCAAGTGAGTTTGCACTGAACCAATTTTTTGTTTTATGTCACCGACATCCAACTTTATATCTGCAATACCCTTTAGAACTGTGTCCAATTTTTCATTCATTTGCTTTGTGTCAGTTGGTGCCATATCGAAGCACTTGCTGTACACCAATTGTTTTCCGGTGCTACACAGCCTATGCTGATGCCTTGTTGTGTGTGTCTCAGTCCACTGACACTACCTGCACTATAATGACTTAATGGAATCTGTGGTGAATTGGAATATTTCTTTTTTTCTCTGATTTTACTGGCATCAATTGTACCATAAACATTCCAAGATTTATGCCAGTATCTTCTATATATCCTTATCTTCAAACCTGTGTATAAATTACAAATGGGGCTGTGCTATATCTGTATATGGCCAACAAAAATATGTCTATTTTACCACAACAGAAAACACATCTTTTGTGTGCAACATCTATATCTAAATCATATGCACCATACTATTGATCCTATACAATGCAACAATTCCACATGAAATTCTTAGCTCACAACATAAGCCATATTATGAACTGAGGACTACCAAGAGGCCATACTTCTAAACACTGAAATTAGCTCCATACCAATAAATGGCCACAACATCCCAGACCCTTAAGTGTGATAACACTTACACTCACATTAATCACAAGATGATTTTATATTATTGCATGTATATTATCGTCAACAGCACAGAATAAAATTAATTGTGAATAAAATAAATTATACTAATTTCAATGTGCATATGTGTATTATAATTATATCAACTTCAATCAGATTCAAATACCATAGAAAGTTTGTGAACTGGGGGCTGCAATATGCCAGTCGGTGTCTTGACTACAAACAAGACAACATTTTAGTCCATGATAAGTTCAAGTACTTTGGCCATCAGACATATGTTCTGAGCTTGGTCTATGTCTATGATGAGAATTTTTTTATCATCCAACACATTCCTTATTGACTGTGTTTGTACTTGTCTTGCTTGTAGTACTCAGTAGTAAATGCAAGTATTCTGTTTTCCATTTTTACCAGAAAAAGTCTGAGAGATATTGGATTTGTCGCCACCTACTACATGAATACAGGTCATTCTTATCAAATAACCCACAAGCCTGTGACAACAGTAATTTATTTGAGTTTAGAAGTATGTTTATAAATTCATAGCTTAAGTTTTAACACTTTTTATGCAACGCAAAATTAGCTAAACCAACTTTCATTTCGCTAAAATAATTTTGGCTCTTTAGGTGTTTAGCCAAATTGGCTAAATGAAATTTTAACCCAGCACTAGCCTAACATAACCAAACACGATGATGGCATGACCATCAAAAATGGGCTGATAACTGCTACTGATAGGATCTGAAAAGAGCATAAGTGATGACAAAAGATCAATTATTTATCCGATTAGTCATGATTAGATCTAGAATCTGGGTTTATTTATCTCAACAAATATTTCCACATGAGTTAACAGTGTCCGATTTCTCAGTGGCCAAATTAGTTGGAGTTATTTTATCTTATTTTCACGATGGGATGTTATCTATAAAACGAAGTCGAAATTTCCATAGAGGCGAAGTATCTATTTCCACCCATTGACCTAAAAGAAAAAAACTTTTATTTTAGGTCAATGTTTCCATTTGGCTCCCCCCCCGTGGGTTATGGCGATAATAGGAGTAAAATATGACTTAGAATGTATCATTGTCTTATGGCATACCTTTAGCCTTGTCAGTTGACTTTTCAATTTTGCCTCAATTTCTTTTAAGACCTTTTCTTCTTCTTTTAATATTTGAAGTTCCAGAGATTTATACATTATGATTTGTCGTGACTCAAATGTATGAAAAGAACAAATAAACCCGCAAGCGCCCGCGAGAATTTCACATAAAAACCATTAGATCTAGAAGAGGCGCGCGCGTTTGCGTGTTGCAAAGCTGCTTATTTTTACCCCATATGGCGAATCAGCAAGTCATAGTGGTAAGCTTAATTGAAATATTATCTTATGGTACATAATGATATTTCAACACCATTCTTAATTCTCGTAAAAACCTGATATATTTTAGTGTTAATACCAGCTATATATTTAGAGTTAATAATTTTTGTAAACAGGATAATAATTATAGATAGATAGATAGATAGATATATTTATTCAGTTCAACTACAATTATACAAGAAATTATAATACTAAAATTATTAATGATAAATCTACAATGTGAATTGAGGGACCAGGATAGCTATTGCCGTCTTCCTTCTGTCCCCCCTCCCCCGCAAAAATTAATAGACACACACACACATATATATATATATATATATATATATATATATATATATATATATAAATCATTTCAAAGTGGAGATTGTCTGAAGGCAGAGTTGGATGATACAGTTAATAATTCATAGTTAGAAGGAGCAACTATCATAAGAATAACCTAGGGAAATTAATCGAGGCAATCTGTAGCACCTTAAAGCAACTGTGCCATATATTCATGGTAAAATTACTTTTCATAATATATATATATATATATATATATATATATATATATATATATATATATATATATATATATATATATATATATATTCTAAAATTTTATAAAAGTTCTAAAAGAAATGTTAAGAACAGTGATCTTAGATATTTTTACCTTCATATCAGCTTCATCATTAAGTTTATTGATAATAATATGACTTACAGTACTAAACAATTGAACTACCTTCCATTAGTTGAAATATTGTCATGACATTTATTACTGCCCACAACATAATTTGAACAGATATCAAGTAATTTCTACTCCAAATGTGCAGATACTGCAATCACAATAAGATCATCGGCACATATTTTTTTAGCAATTAACCTAGCACAGTAACAACTAACAGGAACTTGTGGAGTTTAATTATTCAAAGAAAAATTTAAAAGCAGGGAAGAGGTGTCAACATTAAAGCCACAAGTCATTATTTGTCTCCACAGAATATAATATAACTGTGTTGAGTACCAGTACGTAACATATCTCACAATATACACATGAACACTAATATCTAGTACCTTTTTCATTTATGTGATGATCTATTTTGTCATCTCGTTTTCCTGGAGGCCGAAACTCCTCTTTCTATCTCGCCCGCTCGTTTAATTACCGGTAGTGGTTTCTGCATGGGTGTAATTAATAACGTTTGTGGTATTTAGACACTGTGAAAGCAGGAGTTGCGTTAAAGTTTGTGGTTAGTTCTAATTTAATTTAGTTGTTGTTTGCTATATATGTTAGAATTATATCTCAAGTATTACGGACACATCATTACTGATCTATTAATATATTTTCTTTAATAGTAATAGCTAATTTTTCACCCTTTAATAAGTTACTGCGGCTGGTTTTGAGCGATAATACAGTATGTAAATAAGCCGCCGCATCAATTTTTGCCTATTCTGCCTATTGACTAGCATTGTCTGTGCATGAAACTTTTCACATTGAATTAGCTATTGTAACTGCCTCAGCCTGCCTGGAAATAATTTCTAAATAAGCATATTTTCAAGTAATGTAGCTTTCATTTAGTTAATAACTTCAGCTGGTATTTGTAAAAGCTAAAAAGGTTATGGACTATTCCGTATTCGCCCCCGGTTGCATTCGCCCTCTGTAGAAAAAGACTATTCGTCCTTATTAAAAGGGACTATTCGCCCTTGTTGTGCTCTCTCTCTCTCTCTCTATATATATATATATATATATATATATGTTTGTCCATGAAATGACATGTGACCTGGTCAGTTCACTTCACAGAAGTGACAAAACCCTGCCAAATCCTCCAGCATGTTGTACAACAGCTGCAGCCTTCACCATCTGTCATCACATTCATTTTAGACTTTGAGGATGCACTCGGGTGTGCTATCCGTGAAGTAATCCCTGATGAGAATACAAGACTGTGAGGGCTGGCACCGATGACTGAACTCAAACATCCACCAACACAACTTGCCATTCTACAAGCTAGTTAACTTGTTCCACTAAGAGGCCAGCTTTGTGGGTGTGCAAATACAGTTGATTGGTGAAGAAAAACTGTAGCAGGTGTAACACTTAAAATATAAAAATCAGCAAACAAAGATCATCGTATTGTGAGAAGATTATATTGCAAAAAAAATGGATGGAAAAGAGCTACTCTGTGAGGTCAGCAAGATCTACAAACCATGCACATTGGTTTAAACTGTTACTGTATACTGTTATAGATTTTGCTGCTCTTGTCAATCTGTTTTTTTAATAATTTGGTAATAAATTAAATTTCATCTATTTGATAATAATTAGTATTTTAAGTTTGATCTATTTGGTAATAAAATCTAGGGCAATGGTTCCTGAAGGCGAATATAAAACGGGGTGAAATTAACTGCAATCCAAGTGAAATTGAGGGCGACTAGTCGAGTTCCCATTGTAAAGATTTGTGTAATCACTTACTTAGTCTTCGTTAAGGAAGTAAGTATTTACAAATATCTTAACTTAAGAAAGGAATTATAATTACTTATAGTAAGCATATCACTGATTCAGGGATTATGTACAAACACAGAGCAGACTATTTTATTTAAGCTGATGCATTTTGACTTCTTTTAGTATAAAGTTTATAACATCATCCACTCCAGTATACTGCGGAAGTGGATATAACTTTGATGTGGATAGCTTTTGATTTTTTTGTAATTATCTACAGTTAATCTACTGAAAATACTTCCATATCATAGGCTTTTTACCATTCACTTTAATTGAGGCTTAAAGGGACAGTCCACCCTCAGAAAATATTTTTTAAATATGTAATACTTAGAACATTAACCAAAAATTCTGCATTAATAATCATGAAATATACCTGATATCATAGATATAAGGAAATAATCCAAATTACTGGAGGGCTGCCATTATGGCTGCACCGGAAGCCAGATTCAAAGGTGGGAAGGAGCAAACTGAAATGCTCTGATGTCACATCAGCGATCTCTATACTGACACAGATTATAGTTTCTCTAGAGCGTTAATATCTGAGCCATTTGACTCATCTTCCTCTTGTCAGGTTTCTTCTGGCTCAAACTGATATGGTTGTATGTCATTCATGACGTAATTTTAACACCGCAATTGTGTTATGTTCAGGAATAATTCTTTGCTCACACTTGTTTACATGCTTTTATATGGGCTCTACATACTTCCTGTCAATTGGATGCCATGAAGTGATGTCAGCATTCAGGAGCTTCCACCCACAGGCCATTAAAAGCACGATTAATCAGCACTTTAAATTGGATTATTTAATATGTGGGTGATCATTTACACATTTTGACATTATTTAATTATGATATTTGTGAGTATAGCTGTAGTAGTTCTTAAACTTTTTTCTGGTGGTGGACTATCCCTTTAAGTACATATTAGTACAAACATGTTTAAATGGATGGTTTCATGTCAATAGGGTTGGGTTTCTTCCTGATAAAAAGGTATTCACTTGGGAAGAAATGGGTTTTTACTAGGAAGAAATTGGAAAGGAACTCTGAACTGATAGAGTAACCTGATAATTGGAACTGATATGATATTCACCACCTCCACACTACTCTATAAACATTCAATAACTGATGACAATAGCATACAAATAACAAATCATGTACTAATGTTGGGTATAAACTGAAGAATACTTTGTCACTTGTTGAAATTTGGGTAGAGACCTCTGGCTGTCACCTATTGGGTACAACCATTGAGGAATACCAAAGTTGAGACTCTTGTTCATAATCGATCATACAGTGAATAAATATGATATGCTTTTTCACACATATCTTGATTTATTACCTTTAAATCTTTATACTTCCTCCTGAAAATGGTAATTATGTTCTGGAAATGTCCTGGAAATCACTATTTCCTTGGCTGTGGGAACCATGTATCCAGAACAGTAAAACACAAAATTGGCTATAATACGGTCACACCTTAGACCGCAATTGACTGACTGATAACATTTTTTGAATTAATTTGAACACAATTTCACAGTTTGTAATTCACACAAACATATTGCCCATAATCCATAAATTACTTAGGAGTAGACTTATTGATTCAAATCTTAGTTACACAGCATCTTGGTTCAATCAGCCAAACAAACACCCTAGTAACAACCCTCTTACTTTTTGCATAATTTTGCGGATATATTTTATTTTCTACGCAAACACTGGTGTAGATTTATGTTTAAGTCAACAAATGATGAAATAATTACTTGGAACCTATGTGAAATAAACAGTTTTATGCCATCTTTGAGGATGGTGCAAAATTAGGTGAATACATGGACTCCTGATTTAGACCACCTCTCTCACCATGATCACAGCTGATTGGTCTCTATTTATGGTCTACCTATACCAAGGTCAACAGCTTGTGGACCCCAACATCCATGTTATAGTGAAGCCATACTGTATTATGTTCCTCTGCCATTGATAATTTAACCAATACAATCCATCATACATGGCTCTACCCAAAATAATAGTTTCAATTAAGGATATCTCACTCAAACAGCTATTATTTGTGTTTTATTAATTACGCATATAGAAAATATTTCCATTTAATAAGTGCTATGTTTTCTGCCAAAATGAACTTTACTCAGGGAGAAATTGGAGGTGATCTTAAGAGTACAGCAAGAGTAATTACAAGCCACATATCATATGATAATGTTCCGGATTCCCCTAACCCAAATAAGACTGGGAAAAACTGTTTATTTATACCATGTTTATATCATAACAAGGTCACACCATCTAACACAGGACTAAACATTCATTTAATTACTAATGTAGTTGCTCCTGATGGGGTTTCCAGCATATGAATACATTTTTCTTTTTGTTTACTTATAGCTGTTGATGGATAGTAGTATTGTGGTCTATTTGAGTGTGCCATGCAGCCCAATGCCTCTGACTTCACCACTCAAGGTTCTGTTAGACTTACCCTAGTCCATATTAGTCCAGCTTGGGTGTCCCTACCAGAAACCAAAACTCCTGTTAGTATAGCTCTCTGGGTGACTGATACATACCCCCCCCCCTAACCCCCCTTACCATGTCAAGGAATGGACTATGAGCAGGTTATGAATAAATGTTAAACAGCATTTAGTTAGGCAACACAGCACAATCAGTATTAGCATTATTGCCACAATGCCTCATCACTAATGCACAAAACGGTTCCTAGCCGTAGTCCACTTACAATGTGGCTCACATCCATGGACCCCAAGGTCTATGTTGTTATAATTTAGCCAGACTATGTATTGACCTTTTTATATGACATTTTTGCTTGTTTCCATATTAATGCTGAACAAACAAAATTTATATTTTTGTTGGAGTCATGTACATTTATTTTGTAGCTGTACTGATGTTAACAAAAAATTAAGGAAAGATGTACTTATTACTCTATATTTTCTTCCACCGTCTGTTCTTTCAAAAGTAATTATTAAAATGCCTTTTATGTTTTTGGGAACATGACCAAGCTGCGATAATTCTTTTATTTCTTAACATTTGTGCAGTGGGGTTTCTTTTACAGCCCTGTAAATGCAAGTCTATAATTTCACTTTATTGTGTGCTTTGGCTGGCAGATCAAATGTTGGTCAGTTTGTATTGAGCCAGTTAGTTTAAATTTAAACTGTGTTGGGTGGCTGGTCACAGATTGGACAGTTTGTATAGCAGCATAGTCTGTTTGGCTTCATGGGTAGAGCCCGAGATGATTTACTTATGGCTATGGTCATTCTGTGCAGGAGGTCACAGGTTCGCCCCTCGGCTGTGACACTATAGTAGGAGTTTTTCATCCAGCCAGGCAACTGAACATGCCATATATTTATTTATTTATTTAGAATTAATCTCCATGGGGAAGCTATAAATTACAGACCATGTGCCTCATTTGAGGTTGCCAGCCACGTTAAAAACTGCCATTTTGGCCATTATTATTATTAATGTCATGGCTACATTCACAATTAAATAATCCTTTAAGTCTAAACCTAGAACATATACTTAATAAGAAGTCAATGTTGATTACATATGAAGCTAATTGACCACAGATTGATTGCTTAGGTAAATAGCATTATAATAAATTAAGATTGACTAGCAAACCTGTATGCATATACAACTAATTGTTCTGCATACATGGAGGGATTTGGTGTTTCACTGAAGCATTTAATTTCAATAAATCATTGCTTTAAATGACATGCTACTGCAAAATAACATCTGTTTCTAGAAGAAGAAAAAACAGATAACCTTTTATGGGATAATTTTGAATTAATTAATTAACTCTATTATTCAGTCTATGATTGGACTGAATAATAATTTGATTGTGGACAAATATTTGGAGTAAATGTGGTAAGTGAATTGCAGTATTTGTGCAGGCTGCCATGATTAGCTAAATGTTTACATCCTTGTTGCTAGAATTAATTCACATTTTCTTCTGTCAATACATGGATGGAGGGACAGATGAAAAATTATAAATAAACATAACTAAATTTAAATAAAATATATTTAATTCAATCATTTTAAGATGTAACTAATAATCTCCAGTTTCTGAGTTCTGATTAATGTAATATCATGGCTACTATAATTACTGTAGTAATGGACATATTTTTGAACATCCCATTTTGGGAAAAGATTCCAGTATTTTTAAGTAAAATTATTAGAACAATTTATGTAATATTTATGACTGTAATTTTTTAATACCAGTGAGTCACAAAGACCACAGTTTTTTAAAGCTTGTTTACAACATGATTTGCACCACTGAAACAATCATCATCCCTAACGCACATTAATTCTGGTGGGGATGATGCAACACAAATAATATACATGTCTTGCAGTTCTTTCAGTATCCTTTTTATAAATGCTTCCCTTTGTTCAGGTAACTTATTTATTTTCAGTCAAAACATGGTTGCAAGAAAATCAAGATTTAGTAAAAAATCAGATTTTTTTAATTTTTAAATCAGATTTCTTAAATTTAAATCCATTTTTGTTAAGGTGACAAGTTCCTGCATTTCTTTGCCACATTACTTGTACATTGCCTTATATACTGCTTTCCCCACAACTTTAATCTCAACAAAGTATAACCACATACAATCCTTTTTGCATTTGACAAGGATCAGTATAGACTGATAAATTACCAGCTGTAAATTACACAATATTTGGGTTTTGTTTCTGGTATGTATTCAGCATGAAGTAACTATCAATAGTGAATCTATGTGAATGCTCACCATCCTGGCTAAACACTAGGTGCTTAACCTTTACTCAATGTGATCCTCTAAATGGATAGAAAAGATGTGGCTTCACGTATTAGATCATCCCCAAATTCATCCAAATTACCAAATTGAAGTAGCACATGGCTTCACTTAACACCTTTCAAAATCTCCCAAGATCATCCCAACCATAGATTTAGAGGAATTGTCATTGATTAGTTATACAACCACCTCTATGGCCTCATCGATAGGTGCAAGTGACTTCCTTTTTCAAGGTCATGCTGTGCTGGAGGTCAGAGATTCGAATCCTGGCCATGACATTATAGTAGGAGTTTTTCATGCAGTCAGTACATCTACCATATATTGTAAATTTGTTTAGAATTAGTCCTCAGTAAATTACAGACCATGTGTGTCTACTTCATTTGAGGTTGCCAAGCAACATAAAATAACTCCCATTATGGCCATTATTGTCATTATTATTATATTGTGACTGTGACATGGTGTTGAAATCTAATTGAACTTCAATTACAAATATATGAAAAATAAATATCTGGCAGAAGTAACAATTTATTTAAGATAACATCTCATATTTTGGTACTGCAACTTAATTAATAATTGTATGTTTACAATATAATCAATAAAATAAATACAATAAAAAATCATCAAATTAGACACACCAAAAAATCAATAAAACATAATATTAAAAAAACCCACTTGATTTAAAGGCATATTTTGCAGCTATTTAACTCTGATTCAAAGTTTGTAATTGGCCAGAGAGGAGAAGTATATGATTTCCCACTAATGAGAATACAAATTAAATAAAACTTAGATCGAGTCAACAAACATGATTAGATTCAGGGAGGGGGCGACTCTGTGGTCAAACTGTAGCATGTTGAATCACAGATCACTACCACCCATGTTCGAATCTCGGTGTGGGCATATCTGAAGGATGTTTCATCTTTGACTTCGCTTCACTACCTTTGGAGGTCGCTCGGCCCATTTAGCCTACCATGTACACATCAAAAGTGGCCATAAAACATCAATCATCATCAATGATTAGATTTGGGGTTGCTAGTATGTGGATTGAGTCTTGTTTATGGAAACTATAGTGGATAATATAGCCATTGTGTATACTTTGGTTTACTGTGTAACAGCTAAAAACTCTCTTCTGTCTACACCAGCATTTTCAGATTTATTGTTATTAATTAACTTTATTTTGATTGGTTGCTGTATACAGTGTGATATGCAATCACTCACTTACCTGATAAATATACTGAGAGAACATATGTACAATAAACAATATGCATGCATTAGTTAGATCACTGCTATGCAGGCCTCCAGCTTTTAGGCTCAAATCCAGCTCATACCTCTATTTGTGGATTGACCGTATATCCTGGGTCTGACCAGCGCCCAAACTTAACAACTGAACTCAATCGTTTGTTCCACATGTGATCAACAACAAGCATATAATCTCTTATCATCAATTATATGTTTTAACTGAACTTGATTCTCCAGAAAACTTTCTGTAACAGAAAATGACATGACAGTAGGTTGTGCAGAGCCTGCTCAGGAATCGGAGAATACGTTTATCTGAGTGTGTAAAAAATGCTACATAAATGAGCTTTATACATACATAAATGCCCGCCATTTTGAATTAGTGTTCTTTGAGGTGGTGATTATTTTGCTTTATAAAAAAATTATGCTACTTCAAAGATAGTAATAGCAGAGATTTGAATCTGATGTCAGTGTCTGATGTAGTCAATAACACAACTCCATCACATAAAATCCAATTTATCATTATCTGAGTGCCGTTTATGAGGTCATGAAGTAGTTTTGTTTTACTTCAAATGGCTGGCAATAATGTATCGAAAATGATCCTGTATGTTGTCGGTGAATAATTTGATATAATGTATTATTGCACATCTCTCTCTCTCTCTCTCTCTGTTATATATGTGTGTGTGTGTGTGTGTGTGTGTGTGTGTGTGTGTGTGAAGATCACTGTTAAGTCCAAACCAGTTTCCAGTATTGCTTTATTATATTTCTCTAATAATTGGATTCTTTATCTAAGAAAATGTCATCAGATATTTAGCAGTGGACAAACTTTTGCAAAACCCTTAAGGTTTTTATCCGTTTTACCAGAAAACAGATGATAATAAATGCTGTCACGTTCTAACAAGATACTGCTGCGTGATGCTGTTAAATGATTGCAGAAGTCCAATGAAAAATCCCTCTTGTTATTTCAGAGCTAGCTCAATAAACATACACTGACAGACATGTCGCTGAGTAAGAAGGAGGTTGATGAACTGAAGCCGGTCATTGACCGTGTTGTCCAGAAGGTTGTTGGCTTTAGCGAGCCAACACTCGTCACTGCCGCCATTAACTGCATAGATAAAGGTTATGATGAGAAGAAAACAGCAGGTATGAGATATAGTTTATTCCATTAATTTATTCATGCCATGATGTATCCTTAATCCGTTCTCGCAACTTTACTATAGCTGTTTTTGTTGATGATGTATTTAGTTATGTGATAGTTCTGTTCTTATTTATCCAGCCAAACTTGGGAGCATTATAGACGAAAGACAAGCTAACAAGTTCGCTGAAAAATTATTCGCTGCCTACGATGATTACAGGGCATCATCAAGAGGGCGGAAAAGAAAAGTGCGTCTTTATTTCTTTCCCGTGTTATTATATGGAAATCATTTAAGCACTGTTGTGTGAATTGTTTAAGACTTGTTTTCACATATCTAATTTGTAAATAGATATTTCACTATATTACTAGGATGTACTAAAGTCTGAAGATATCTCTGATACCACATCCAAAAAGAAGAAGCTTATTGAGCAGCTGCCACCAGAACCAGGTCAACCGAGTCCTGGACAGCTAACTGCTGATAAGGTCTGGCCGTTGGTTACACAACTACAGCTTATCGTTTAAAAGTTTTTACTATTGATTACTGGATTACAACATGTTGTTCAGATGGAATGACTTTGATTGAGATAATTATAAGATGTTGCTGTATTTGGTATTGAATACATGAAAAGTATTTTTTGGTAACATAGTATAGCTGGTAATTAGCTATTGGTTTTATCTATAAAATATATCGTTTTACTAGTAAAGTGTTGTAAATCTACTGCCAGAAAGAGAAAATCAGTTGCAACATAAAATCTAATGCAAATAATTTATTTATTTATAGATCAAAGAAATGATGGCCAATGCACAGAAAATGATACAAGAAAGAAAAACGCAGTTAGGAGCAGCAGTATGTATTCAGCTATACTTTAATACATCTGATTTGAGATTAAATAGTCTGTCACGAATCAGACTGTCTTGCTAATGTACAGCAGATCAGGAACTCTTGCAATTAATATGAAACTGTTATGATTTCTGCGGAATGATTATGATTATCTGTTCTTCATTGTGCCATTTTCCCGTAATAATTCCACATGGTGCAGTTCTGTCAGTGTCTTAGCCGCACACTGTATCACGCATCAGTTGCTCTAGACCGCATGGCTTGAAAGTCCTTGCTGGGCCAGTGAATTGGAATGGTGCATTTTTTTCAGGAGGACCTAGAATTTATGGGGATGATTAGTTTTACTTATGCAGGAGATCCCCTCTTTTGTACAATGTATCCTGAGACAGAGGTAGCAAAAAAATATGGCAGTGGTTGCACAAAAACAAATATTCTTGTGGATACGTTAGTCAGTGATGATTCAGATTACATTGCCAGTTAGATGCAGAACCAACCATTCAATCAGCCACTGATGGATCCAATAACATGGGCAACACAAACCTATATCCTGTGACTGTTTGATATGTTTAGTTATGTAACTTTTTACATGGGCGATAATGTAGTATTTTAGGAACTAAACCAAAGTACCAATGATAGGCCAACCTTTCCTTGCTGCTGTTCTTTTCTTTATAAAATTCCTAGTAGAATCATTCAATCTGTATGTGTCATTGATAATATATGGAGATGTATGTTTGTTGTGATTAATTCGTGATAATCTAGCTTAATTGTAATTATATTTTAATAGAATAAGGTAATTTATTTGGCTTGTATTGATGAAACAGATAAAGAATGGCACTGGACAGCAATAGAATAGTTTGATAGCCTTGCCTCTCTGATGGTGGATATTTTTATCTTGTTTCACAACAGTGCAGACTGTGAAAGAATATCATTTGTCATCAAAACCAAGGCACAACATGTTCTCAGCAGAAACATTCCAATAATTTGCAAGGGGTGCTCTACCTATCAAAAACTCATGAAAAAGTGACACTCCATACTATACAATGTTAGAACTGAAATAACATTATATACAATGTGATTCAGTTTTTTAACTGAATCAACTGATAAATAATACAGCAATCCTATGAAGATTTTAGTATAGTGTAGAATATGTAGGGTAATCTTTTCTTATAGTTTGATGGATCTTGTTTATGTTTGGGTGCAAATTAGAATTACCGGAGAATTTCTAGCATGTGATGTCATCTGGAGACATTGTGTAAGTTAAAAACTGTGAACACAAAGTCTATAACAACTTATCATGGCATGTAATAGAATTGAAATAGTTTGCTGTAAAATATTGGAGAACTTATCTATAAATTGCATCATCTTTGGCAAACTGATTTGGTATCTAGATGATTAGTACACCCGATGGAGTGGTTATGTTAAATACTGATATAAATTCTTCACCACCATCATCAATAACATCTAATGATGAGGACAGTAATATTATCATGACACATTTTCTGGATTGTGCACAGAAAGGCACTTCTGAACAACAACAAATGGTCATATCTACTTTTATAGCTGCAATCGTCTTTTGCTAAATCCCATTGTGCGCACTGAAAAAAGTGTATGAGACCTGGTTTTCCAGTATACATAACAGAAATGCAGGGTGATACCACTTATTTTACATACTTCAGGCTGCACCTGTTGTTGCACCACCAGCCATACCACCAGTACCCTTAGAGGTGACACCAAGTCTGACACAACAACAGATAATGATGAACGATGCTATGGAAAAGGCCAAGAAAGCTGCAGAGCTTCAGGCACGTATCCAGGCTCAGCTTAATAGTACTGGCATCAGTGGAATAGGCATGCACCTACAACAAATGGCAAACCAGTAAGTAACCACATATATCACATCAGCTACTAACAGTCAATTCTTGCTATGTTTTTTTTTCACACCAGTCTTTATCAAATATAAGCAAATGTTATATAATAAGAAAGTAATAATAACATGAACCATGGTAAAGAAGTGTACATAAATCACATGTAAATAAACAGAAATGATTTTGTAACATTTGGTATTCCTGGTGTCATAATGTTATTTAATTAATTACTACTAATACTAGCTACCATGAAGACAGTAATAAATTCTAGATATTTTTATCTGTCGCTATGCAGAAGCAGTGACTTTCTGTGTTGTTGTTGTTATATTTAAATTATTTTAATTAATTTAGTCTTGAATTCAATTTCAGGAAGGTTGAACCTCAATCACAGTAAGTTTTGTATCATTACAGTTTAGTTTGTTTGCACCTCTTACATATCATATTCCATCAATCTTAATGCAAATTATGGGATAAAACTAACTAGTTGACATATAATATCTAGCCATATGTCAAACATTGAGAGTGCTTCATGTAAATATACCATAACCAGTTACTCTGATCTAATAACAATCTGTTATTTGAAGTATATCATTGAATGGCTTCTGTTGTTACTTTAGACCAACACCATTGATCCTGGACGAAGAAGGACGTACAATAGATGCTAAGACTGGTGAAGCTATTCAACTTGCTCATCATATGCCTACACTAAAGTTGAGTTGATTGTGATAATCATGGCATATAACTGTATTATGATATACGCATACACTGTGACAATTATTTTAGTTTTTTTGTATAAATGCTGGACACTCCTTAGTTGATAACAAACTATAATGTGCACTACCATGTCACCATTCAAAACACAATTTTAGCTCTGTGTGTGTGTGTGAAAATGATATTGTATCATAATATATTGATTGAATAATATTAAATTGTAGGCAAATATCCGTGCCAAAAAACGAGAACAATTTAAGGCTGTGATACATGAAAAGGCCCCTGAAGAAATATCAGAATCTCATTACTTTGACCCAAGAGTTAGGTATTTAGAATGTTAATTTTGTTTTTCTCTTAACAAAATCAAGAATGTGGCTTTTTCAGCTAACTATCAAAATATTTATTAGTTTATTCCCAAAATCAGATATATAACTTAACATCCAGGCATTTAGATGTTTGTTATATATTGATCAGTATGAAACCTGCTGCACGGCCAAGACGTGCTTTCCGATTTCACGAAAAAGGAAAATTTCAGCAGCTTGCAGCAAGACTCAGGACTAAGGTAAAAAGCATTATATACAAATGTCTTCTATTCGTTTGTTTTAGACTTTGTTATCCTCGATTTGAAATTGTATTATGTCAGTCCATTTGTCAGACCTTACACTCAATGATGATGACATTTCACAGGCTCAACTAGAAAAGTTACAGGGAGAGATAGCACAGGTTGCTAAAAAAACAGGAATTGCTTCAGCTGCTAAACTAGCAACACTACAACCAAAAGAGGAAGTTGTGAGTATTATGAAATGTACTATAATATCCCATATTATGGACAATATTTGTCATGTCCAGTTCTTAGTGTGGTGTGCAAAACAATATTTTCAGTAGTAGTGTTTTCCATTATAATAATTGATCTTTATCTTGCAGTATTTCAATTGTAGAATATCCAGGGAAACTGTCACCATGTGCTGTAAATATTTAATGTTGTTTGTAATGAATAAAATACATACTCTTTGGTCCTTTGGGTCCAGTCCATCTGACTGTTTATTGAGAATAATTCACGAACTTACTTTGTATTACATTAATAGAAACATAACGTGTTGGTAAACATTATGGAAAATATGAAACTTTTAAGATAATTTTAAAAAAAATTGATTGCAGAGCATCATTGTTTTAGGAGAGTAAACCAAGAGCAGAAAGTTATTCTGATATTTAAATATTTCATTAAATACAATATTTCATTAATGTAAGTTATGTTATTTGGAAAAATATTTATACTAATGAGCCAAATACAAAATCTTGTGACTAGGTTTTCCTGCCAGTGAATGTATACATTTTGATAAGCACCTAGACACCATATCAATTTGTGTATATATATATATATATATATATATATATATAAAACACCTAGACACAATATCAATTTGTATATATATATATATATATATATATATATACCAAAACACACACACAGACAAGTCTCCATAAACAGAGAAAACCTCTGTCAAATATGACATTACTTACTGGAAAGAGATCTTGCAGTGACTTTTAAAAGTATTTTTTACTGGTATCTCATGTATCTCCCCCAACATTATATTGTAAAGTATATTCACATTTGCACCACATCATCGATATATAAAATTCTTGATGTACATGATCAGATGTTGTAGGCTTAATCCTTATGGTTTTGTTTTGCCCAGTAAGATCATATGTCTATAATTTCCTTGTAATCTGAGCAAATAAAATGCTTCAAACTAGTAGTAAATGAAAGCTATTCAGTACAAGTAAAAATTGATCAATAATGAGAAAAATTATTTATTTTAATGATAAGTGATGAATTTTATGCATGAAAGTATGAAATATTGTAAATACAAATATATATATATATATATATATATATATTACATAGAAGCAATAAAAGTAATTGGCATAAGTTCTGTATATGCCCTTTTGATATGTGATATTCTTGCAGGAGACAGGCATTGTACCGTCTGTGGAATGGTGGGATGCTGTTATTCTCAGGAATGAAATGTATGTAATATGATTTGACAGATATGAATTTATTTATTCAATATACTTATTTAACCAGGGCCAGAAAAATATTTCTTCATCTCACTAGCCCTTGGGCTAGTAAAAATTAAGATTCACTAGTCCAATAAATATCTTTCTACTCCAACAAATATGTTCTTCTAACCAAAAGAGAGACTTTGGGGACTGCTAGATTTGGTAAATATTTGTTGACACATTGAATGATTATATATATATATTTGAAGATTATCTTCAGACATAGTGGATGAAATAAATATTTTGATGACAAATATTTAATAAAAATAAATTTACAAATATCAAGATAGGCTTGGTTGATTATTGAAATCTGGTTTTAGAAAGCCATTGACCAATTCTATTAAAACAGAATATAATACTGACCTAAAAAATTTACATACTTTTATTTATATTATTATTTATTTTATTCTAATTTTATATTTATGGTACAACTAAATTTCAGTTTATTTTTTTCCACCGTGAACAGGTTAAAAATAGCTGTGAATTATAGCACACAAAACAAACAAGATTACCATATATTTTGTCTCAAAAAGACCTTAGACTGGTTGGATTAGTATTTTGGTTGATTAACATGCCCTCAGGCAGAGTAGCCCGAATATCTGGCCCACTGATTTTCTGGCCCTGATTTTTGAGTAAACAACTTTTATGATATACCTCAGTAATGTATAGTGCTCAGATACAAAAGTTGTCATCTGAGAATATAACAATTTGTGTTACAGTAGTATTAGTTTTTATACATATTTTTTTAATGAGACAGCTCATTTTGTGTGTATTATAACTTAGACTGTTTCAAGTTTTATTGGGTTTCAACAAAGAGAATTATTTGACCAAATTGTTGGATGATTGCATACCATCATATGTTTTTTTTTTTATGTAATGTCTTGAACTTCATTCTTATTGTGTTAAATGTACATTTTATTGTTGTTATTATTAGTTCAGTTGAAAAATAACAGCAACCATAAAATATGGATTATTTGTAGTCGGGCTATGTGTATTTTTTATCCCATTTAGATATCATTAATGTAATGTCCTGTTGAATTATTTCATGAGTTACTGAACATTTAATAAAACCATGATGATATAAATACCATTACTAGGTATGATAGTTTGAATGAGCCTACCTCTGAAAACAAGGAGAAATTTGAAGGCATCACTAATTTAATAGAACATCCTATTCAGATGAAACCTCCAGGTTAGTTATTTGTGAAATTCTGTAAACTATAACTGTGCCTAATTGATGTATTCAAGGCTTCCATATCATGATTCACAAACAATTTGCCCCTCTGTTTTTACTGTCTGCTGTATGACCTTCATCTCTCATGCATCTCTGTGTATCAGATGAGAAAGACACATACAGAGTGTGAGAGAGTAATCTCTTGTTCATTTTAATTTCCATTAATAAATGTTTTCCATTGGTCATTATCAGCTGACCCTAGTAAACCTGTCCAGATAAAGATCATGCTGACAAAGAAAGAACGTAAAAAACTCCGACGTCAGAATCGTAATGAAGCACAGAAGGAACTCACTGAGAAGATACGCCTTGGTCTTATACCTCCACCAGAGCCAAAAGGTAAATGAGAAATTATCACATAATTATTTTGCACACAAGGGCTGAATATATCTTTGTTAAGTTTACGTTTACTAAATATAAACTTCAGCTCTATAGTTATTGTGACCATATTCTTGACCACTTACAGTACGGATGGCTAATTTAATGAGAGTCCTAGGTACTGAAGCCGTCCAGGATCCCACAAAAGTTGAAGCCCATGTTAGAGCTCAGATGGCAAAACGTGTCAAGTGGGTCAATATATAACATCTATATTTGAATTAATAGACATAAACATATCCAGTGTTGATATTGTTTATTCTAGGGGATCAATATTATTATGGTTTTATTATAGGGATTGTCAGAATACAATTTATGTAATTGTTTGATGTATTTTATTCAGAGCTCATGAAGAAGCAAATGCAGCGAGGAAACTGTCAAAAGAACAGAGAAGTGAAAAGAAAATAAAAAAGTTAAAAGAAGACACATCTCTAGGTGTCCATGTTGCTGTCTATAGGTAAATACTTATGGAACTGAAGTTGTCATTTAGCAATCTGTTAATAAACTAATAATTTTACCACTTAATGATTCTAAGCAATTTATTATACTTTTCTGTTTAATACTACAGTAATCTTATTATTAGTTAAAAGGTACAATAAAATTGTCATCGTGGTCATGTCTATTAGTTAAGAATTTTTATTTGTAAGTGATGAAACATTGGATATATTTCTTTATGGACATACATAACAAGAAAACTAATACCTAAATTACTAAGACTTGAAAATGGAATTTTCAGTTTATAACTTGTGTGGGAAATACAATGATACTTTATAAATAATTACAACTTTATACAGTATATATATATATATAATTTTTGGAAGTTTCAAAATAGAGGACTAATATGCAGTTATTGGTGACTGACTGATCTAGTAAGACGATCCTGTATTATTCTTTCTGCTAATTACAGTTTTTCTTTGCTACATAAACTTGTATTAAGTGGTACTGTTTATCTTATTTTGTCATATTTCCAGAGTAAGAGATCTGAATAATCCATCTTGGAAGTTCAAGATTGAGACCAATGCCAAACAGTTGTTCATGACTGGAATTGTAGTTCTGCAAAAACACTGTAATGTTATTGTGGTTGAGGGAGGTTAGTAGTGTGCCAAGATCCATAATAGTGTTTATTTAACATATATTTTGTTATTTTTATTTTAGTATTGTAACAATAAAATTTCTTTGATTTCTTTTTAGGCCCAAAGCAACAAAAGAAGTTCAAACGTTTGATGTTGCATCGTATCAAATGGAATGAAGACACAAAGGGCAAAGCAAGTCACGATGGTAAAAATAGTTACCTGTATTTGTTGTATATACTATGAAGAAACTTGTTACAAGTTTAACATACAACTATAATGCACCTTTAACGTGGGATTTAAATTTTTTTCAGCTGATTCTGACGAAGAAACAAAGGAGAATACATGCAAATTAATCTGGGAGGTAAGAATTATTTGTAAATTATAGCTATTATCGAAGCATCATTTGCGTGGTTTTTGTTTGTTTATTCAGTGAATTATAACATTACATTTGCAGAAATGAGTAAAGAATACATTTGTGATGACAGTCACAAAACAGACATTTATATTTTTCCAATAATGAATTTGAATATTAACCTATATTAGTTATTATGTACTCGTAAATTATTGCAAATTTAGTTTGGTATCAGGACCATAATAAAACTTTGCTTAGTGTCTTTTAACAAAGTTATACATTACTCATTAGTATTTATACCATTTCATTATTTTTTTAAAACGTTGTAGAGATGATGTTTATGATTGAAATGAGTTTTTTCCTATCTCTTGCTTAATGGATTTACGAAATGAAAGGTGGACGAGTTATCACCAGTTATAGTATGCTTAATTATGGAGTTGTGATTAGTCATGTATGCTGCACCTAGCCCAAATTATGAACATAGATAATTTTAATTATTAAAATTATCTATATTATTGTTTTGTCAAAGGACCACATTTTCTAATTTTACACAACACTTTTGTTTATGTTACAGTTTTGCCTCTAGATTTATACAATATTTGTGTAACTCTAAATTCTTGTTACAGGGAACAGCAAAGAATAGATCCTTTGGTGAAATGAAGTTTAAGATGTGTCCAACGGAAAGCTTTGCAAGAGAACAGTTTAAAAAACACAATGTAGCCCATTACTGGGATTTGGCATTTAGTGGCTCGGTGTTAGAATCTGCTGGTGATGAGGTTTTTTGATTGGTATGAATAAATGGCAACTTACTGCGGTGTTTACCTGAAGTTCGACAGAGGCTAATTTCATCACCCCCCCCAACTGTTTGACCATAAAATGAATGGATAAATATGGCAACAGTTTATTACCATGAAGTTTGAGATATGGTGATTATACCCTTTTAGAAACAGTTAAGTGTTCAAATTTTGTTACACAAAATGGTGGATGTAAATAATCCAAGTGTGTTTCTGTAAAGTGAATGTTTGTATGCATATCAAAATGAATCCTATGGTATGAGGTTGTGTTGTTTATATTCAGTTGTTTTGCAGAGTATACTAAGATATCCACTCATTACATGTATTTCAATTTATTATATACAAAATATGCAATATATACAAGTCAACAAACGTTGACAAATATGTTCTATTTAAAAATTAAAACTAGTGAAGTAAAAGATTAGGCAGTCAATGAGCACATAACTGATCGGTGTAATACTTGCTACATTCACAGCTGTGGTATAGTGTGTCTATCCATATTTCTGTACGATGGGTTTCATATATAAACATATGCACTAACAGTGTACAAAGATGGAGACATCAAATTCTGTATTAAAAGTGGTGGCATAATGAAGAGCGATCTTGGGTAAAACCATCTCCTGCACAACAGTTATGGTTTACCCATTCTGAAATAAACAAAAGTAAAATTTATGTAATTTAGCTTGTCGGCTGAAGTTATCACTTATCAGAAGTCTGGAATTGTTCTTTGAATACTTGTTTTACAAACCTGCCAATCGCAGCTGAAACCTGCCACCCGGAAATAAAATTTACTTTTATTCTTTTTATTATTATTTTCACGCCTACAGGTGGATTAGGCTACCACACAGCCTAATCCAAGATGGTGACAGGTCAGTTCCACTTTATTTCTACAGTATTTGGTCTTCAAGCCTAGAAATCTTGTAAATTTAAACTAGATAAAAGAATTGGTACAGTAGCCTTATCATGGTGATATTTTCGATGGCAATTTTAAGTAGATCTCCACAAAGTTTGCACTATTTATGTGTTTCTCAATGAGTGGGAAGTTTAAATTTACAAGATTTCTAGGCTTGAACACCGATTTACTGCAGAAATATGTGAAATACTTTCAAAGTGGAACTGACCGGTCACCATCTTTAATTAGGCCGACAGTGACATGCCTATTGTTTATTTTTCACTGACAATTCATGATCAAAAGAAAATTATAGTATCAAAAAGCTAAACCATTGAAGAGATTGTGAAATCCCAACTAAAGGAAGAACATGTTAATAGAAAACATTGTTGTAGGGCAGACAATTGTTGAGGAAGAAACACCAGTTGTAAAACTGAATTTGAATATCAATGCAAGAATCAAATATAAAACCAGGGTAATCCAGAATATGTGTTGTGGGGCATTTGTAAATAGTTGGGTAACGAATCTTGCAGAAACTTGAACTTTGTGTCAATTTTGTTCGACCTTTCAGTGATTCGTTTATTTTCCCTAATTTTTGGAAGGAAAATTTCCTGTAAGTATTCAAAAAACAAGGGCCTAATGGTTGAAATATGATTTTATTGATAGCATATAATATTTATTTCCATATCACAGTTGTAAATAATTTCTGGAGATGGTGTCAAGTCAGTGTTGTATTTCCTGAGAAGAGATTCCTTGATCAACTAGTTATATTCTTATCTCCACGTTGAACCAGAACAGATGTTCCAGTTGCCTCTTATGTTACTCACTTGGCTCCTTCACAAGCCACTATCTTTACTTTTCCTACTGCAACTGTTTCTTGTGCTTCTCTAAACTCGACATCATTTAATACAAATGTCCACACATTGTCACAGAATCTGTACGTATTCAGGTGTCCCTAAAATAAGAAATAAGTGCTCATATGTATTGTATACTATTCAACTACTACTTCAAGTGCAACAATAGACTAAAAATACAATCTTAACTTACTTTGAAGGTAACTTTGTTTTTAACACGTGTAGCTAATGCATTATTGATGGCTTTGTCAAACTGTAGTAAAACCTTGAGGGCCAGCTGTGGAGTAATTTGGCTCACCTAGAATTAAAAAAGATTGGGTTAATGACTGTTCAAAGAGATCGGCAGCGAATTCTTTTTGTATTCTACAGGTAATCTTCATTGCCAACTATTCAAGATAATTAATTTAATCAGAGTTTGACGAACATTTTTCTGCTTTAATCAAATATCATATAATTCTAGATTTGCTACACATTGTTTTGAAGTTAATTACAATATCAATTCCAAATCAGTTACGAATACCATTTCCACCACCAAAATAGCAATTCCACAGCAACAATAAAACAAAGTGAACCACTACAGAACATTTAAAAGCACAATATTAAAATGTTAAATTAATATTATTTAGCATACTTATAAAATGAGGATACATATTTTCAACTTCCCCAAAAGTGGTGATTGAAAGTGATTTCTAATTAGATAAATAGTTTTTTTTAACAATTCCAATTTTTTTATTCATTATTCTGAAATTTAACCCCATGCTGCAATTTTGATTAAATATACGAAGTGTGTTTCATCATTCACTTCACTACTGCTGGAGGTAGCTCAGCCAATTTAGTTTACTGTGGGCAGTAAAGTGATCGGAAAACAGTATTTTTTTACTTGAACAAAACAAAGCATTTAATCATAGAGATAACTTATAAAAATACTCTCCAAAATTAACTGATGCTAGTGATAAATGGCAAAAGCTGCCTGTTCACTACGTAATTTAATTACACATTTTGGCATGAAATAGTGCATGTTGCTGGATTTGTTTGGAGTGTCATATCCTCGCCTTGATCTGTCCTCATTTACACCATTCTGCTGTTTATTGGGACTTCATTCCATTTTACGATGATCATACACATTTCTTGCTTGATTAGATTAATCGATACACCACAATAACACTAGATAATTTAGCTCTATTTTATGTCAGCCAAGATGATCTACAGTTAAAAGTAGAATATAACAAAAGCAGAGTGTTATACATAGTCCAAATGAATGTTTAAAAAAAAATTTTTTTTACTGTAGCCAAAATGCTATTACAATTTTTATCATTATATCAGTATCCTGATTTCTTGACAATGCAATTTCCAGATTTTACCACATTAACTATGCTAAATAATATAAAAAAGTTCCAAACTGTCAAATCAAACCAACTTACAAAAACTCTTGTTTGTATAGTACAGACGACAAGCTATGCCCTTTAAGAATTAAGTGCTGGAGAGAAAATTAGGATTTATTTTACAATAGTAACTGAAAGATATCAAAAGAAATACAAAATCCGGTGTTCTGTAGATATATCCCATTCATACACATGTTAACTGTATGCTTAAAGTATATCTGGGCTGGCAATCGTCTATTGCTGGCCATAAAATGGACTAGAGGGTTGGCCATAATAAATACTCTTGTCAACATTAACAAGGGTGTGGAGAGGTTAATAACAAAATTCTCATTATCTGGACCTGGAAAAATGTTGTGACAATCATTGTAAAGAGTTATCCGGTTTGATAAATAAATGTCATTATTAGTGCTATAAATGATGTACAGTGTTTTTATTTTATGCACCCAGACACCAAATTGTTAGTGTACCAAAAAGTATAATCAGAGATAAAAATCCAGTTCTTACAGTTAGCAAACATTTTATGTTGTTGCTTTACTATTATATCTAAAGCTGCATGTGTTACTTGTATTCTTGTTTCTGTATGTTTTTACCCAATCTGCTAACCTAAAATCCTTAGAGTTGTCCACAGGAATGTGTCAGTGTTGCTTCTAGGATCTAGCCAATGTGGGGGAGCTCCCCCTAGGTTTTAAAAACGTGGGGGATTTTAAAGGAACATGGGCACTTGACATGAAAATCATTTAGGGCTATGTACACATACCCCCAGGAATATTTAAATTGAAAATTATGACTCTTGCGTCCCATTTGAGTTATTTATACGCAGTTTATGAAAAAGTAAGACTACAGAAATGCTTCAAAATTTTATTCATGAGACTCGTTTTTATATATTCTACAGGCTTTCTTCTCCTTCCACATATTTATAGCTAACTCATAGTCAAAATCGACGACAGAACATTCTGATGTTTTAATTGTCATCAACACATTGAGGTGCTTTTCTTTTAGTTAATTGTGATGACTTGTCTTGGTGGAGTTTGAGCAGCTAAACTCACATTCAACAGTCTGGTATGGCATTATTAAGCAAATTTGATGGGGAGACTGTTAATGCACGCAACACTTACAATATTGTACCATGAACATTAATTCTGCACCATTTGATGCCCAGGGATTTTTGATTTTGTGCCATATGTTAAAATATAGCAGGAATCCCACACAAACACTTGTGTGGTCCCAATGTAAACTTATCCAATGTTTGATGCTGCTGTCTCTATTGGTGTGTGTTTATGTTTTAGCAGTGTTCATTTGTCAATAGAACCGAGTAAATCCAGAACGGTTTGGCTAGTTCACCCTATTTTAGGGATGGACCTCCGGTTAGATACAATTTATTTAGCTAAATGTGATTTATGCAATTTTATTTTCAAACATCAAAGGACAAAGTAATCAGAAACTCAGATATCATCCTGGATAAACTACCCAAATTGGTAATGGCAACAAAAATAAGAGAAATGAACTATTCATTTGGTTATAAACTATTTTTTGTTAATTTTTCTAATATCAGCTGATGTGAACCTAGTTGCAAATTGTTGGATTATTGATTGAAAACAGAACACATAATGTATTACTAAATATGCATATTATTGTGGGCATGGTTGTTATTTAATTATTTTGCTTCAATATTGGCCACACCTGGGACATATGACTAAGGGGGGGGGGGGTGACTCCCTAGTAGAATTGTGCCAGTATCTTGCAATAATTTACTTAATAATGGATTTAAATAGAACTTTTCCAGAAATTCTCAAGACTAGATTTGTCATTCCCTGTTGAAAAAAACAAGAGGCCAGCATTTAATCCCAATAAGAGGATAACTCATTAGGGAAACAAATATCGCAAACACAGGTGTGAGCCAGATTCAAACCCACAACCTGGAGGTATGCAGCCCAGCACTCTAACAACTGCAGTACTGGAGTGCCCAGTGGTGGGCAAGGTAGCCTGTATTGTATATATTATTAGTGTAGCTGATTACGGAATGGGAGGCATAAACAAAATTAAATGCCATAATACACTGTTGTAGTTACTGATTAAATGGCTTTCCATGAACATCAAAAACTCAATTACCACCGCCAATGAAACTGATATGTATTGGTTCCAGACAAATCAATTTAAAAATAAATTAAAACCAGTCCTTAAAAAAGTTTCTTCTATCCAGATATTTAGAAACATCTGATTTATTTTGCACAGAATACAAAATTAATAAGCAATATGATCAGTCAATCAAGGTCCTTTGTAACCAATTCTCTCAGTGAATATCATCGACCACTGACAATGAGGGATAGATGCATACAAACATGCTCAAACTGAACAGTTATGCTGTTCACATCTAAGCATAATGCCATCCATACGGAAAATGTTGCTGTGTGTCTTGGTGACATTAATATATCAGTGACTGGGGTGAAGAATTTAGGTGTTATCTTTGCCTCTGCAATGAACATGGAGCAATGGGCTTATAATATCATGCCTGGATTATTGTAATGTTTTGCTCACGGACTGCCCCAGACCTACATTAACAGGTTACAACTTATACAGAGCACTGAGGCATCGATTGTAACCAGAACATATCACACCACCACTAATGAAGGACCTGCACTGGTTACATGTTGACAGTATATCAACCAAGAACACCAAGATCAATGGTTTCAGTGACATTAGTAGTTCTAAGGGCCATAATATCTAACTAAGGCAAAATAAAAGCTGTGCTCACATTTGCAACACAAAAACACTTAAGAAGCTGCTGAAAACACACTTGTTCTGGGCCCATTTTGGTGCTTAATTTTTGTAGTTAGTTTTATATTGTAATTAAGCTTTATTACATTATACAGTAAGTTTGCTTAGTTGGCTTAGTGTGGAGACAAAGCCCAAAGTGCCCGAATATTCTTCCAGGTCCAGTGCTATAGACACTCCATACAAATATATAAATTACTAACCAACTAGCAACATCCCAATCCAGTGAGACTATAGATCAATTGAGGCCGACTACTAGACAGACATAATTTTATATTCCCCCACATGATAAAACTTCTATTATAGTGGGGTAATGTGTGTGTAAATGAATTAACTAAATGGAATCAAGAAAAGGACATTTAACTGTTAAATTTTTTGTGATTGTTCACTATATAAGTCAATATGTTGTCAATATATGCTTCCAACAATGTAAAATTATTCTTTTACTTAAAATAGAGGAAACTTGATTTTATATACAGTGTTCAAACAATGCACTGAGACCTCGTCATTATGATAAATCATATAACCTGCTAGTGCTACCCATCCACGAGGACGTGACAGATATATGGCCATCTGTTTACAACAATGAGCTGATGAGGTTCACATATGACCATACACTGGCAGATCTGGGAGTGTTTTTCTCCATCAGTCCACTTGTACAAATTACAGTGCCAACCCAATTCTAGCATCACAGCCAGTTGTCAAAGATGAACTTGTAACACACACCGTATATAATCACGGATAAGAAGCACCTGCCTTTACAACCAATAAACCCTTTGAAGTCAAACCTGCATGTAAGATGCACTAAAATCAGCAATATTTATTCAAAACCAAAAAAAATCAACATCATCACTCTCTTCACTGAACATCTGTTGTATCTGTTCGTGTGTCTTCATACATGTCGCCACCTTCTTCGCCGGATTGATGATAGGTAACAACAGCTACTTTAGGTTGCCTGCTGCTGTGCATTTATTTCCATAAAGTTGTTTAAAGTAGTTTATTAGTAGTTCCCATGTTCCAGCTTTGGAAGCAATTAACAGAGTGTGTTTGCTGTAATCATTTTCCTTTGATGTGGTTTCTATAGTCATTCTTTGCCAGCCTCATTTATCGTTCCGTTTAACTACACACCAGACATGGGGTCAATTAAATTCCGGAATTGATGGCTATTTCAATTCCAAAATTAGAATTGAATTTTTTTTTAAATGAATTGGAATTGAGAAATTTTGAATTGGAATTGAAGTTTCCTACAAAATATGTAATCCAGAAATTAATTTACCATTTTTACAATGTTAATACTTACATGTGGTGTTACTAATATACTGGAACCATAATGATCCAGAACTGTTTGTTTTGTTGTTCGGGGAGAATCCCCAGGCTGTCGCTTATTCAGCACAGCCTTTATGTTGGAGTGGTTGAGAAACTCCTCCCCCACCACTCACATGAGATCAGTATGGAAAGATGGAGCCAAAATACCCTGAGGGTGTTCACTGCCAGAGTATTTTATGTTCTCAGGGGGTTTTTAATGTCTCCCTTTATTTTAAATAATTCAGTGGAGACGGCATTGCCATTTAACGTGGTCAGCCACCCACCATGTTGTGAGCTGAGAAATTAATCTCTGGAAAAGTTTGGAATACATACTCCGAGTAGTTTATATTCCAAATAGGATTGTTATGAAAGAAATATTTCTGAATTAAAAAATTAATTTGTGAATTTTATTTTGCCGGTTCTAAACATTGAACGGGGGTAAATTCCTAAATAGCAATATCTGTATATAGATTACAGGCATGGTGGTGTCACAGTGTTGTGGGTGGAGCCCATGGTAGCCAGACCATTTTAATTGGTTAAATGCTTATGTGCAGTGCCACAGTCAGTGTGCATATCTGATCGATATATATATATATATATATAAAAGGAACCAAAGTTCTGGATCAGTTTGGTTCCAGTATATTCGTAACAGCACATGTAAGTGTTAACGTGGTAAAATTAGCCCAAGCCTAACCACAAGGCACTTTTAGCTAAAGAGATATTTGATTATATCAAGTGGTGGATCATAGTATTGGGTGCATCCCCATGTAAGAGTATATTTTCTAATCATCAAAGATGTGTTCATATTCCACTGTCCAGTAGGAGCCTCGAAAGGAATGTATTTGCTTAGCTCCGCCCAGCAGGGGTCAGACCCTGTATTTACTTTCACAACCCTGCTGGGTACTAAACCAATGACATATAGTAAGTTTACAAAATCTCTCAAATGGTTATTAAAACAGTTAGGTCTGGGGACAGGCTTCAGTAGTCACAGTTTTAGGAGGGGCGAGTTTTGGCAGTAGGTACTTGGAGTATCTCATGGTAAAAAGTGTTAGGCAGAGTCTGAAAAAATAACAGAATTGACCCCATGTCTGTTACACACGCTTACATATCTCGATAATAATGATAAGTATTTGTGATCACATCACTAATTAGACCATCGGGTTAAATAATCATGGTGGTTATCATGATAAAGTTTGGATTTGAAAGACAACAGAGAAAACACACCTAATAAGAATTACTCAAATACTTTGGTTTAGTGTTAGACAGACAGTGCCAGAGCTTTAGTAAATTCGTCAGGTGTCCAGTAGCCGACAGTGTGTTATATATTCTACCGGATATTTGGGATGGTGCACATGCGCAGTTGAAGTGTCAGAGCTATAGCTACTTTAGTGTACAATAGCAACAAGCATATTACATAGAAGGCCACCATCCATCAAATGACTGTACATATGAGAATTACTGGAAAGCTGCTTGTTAACAATCCAATACTGTTCTAGACTATATAGGGGAGCAGACAACGAGATTGAGCAATGATATGAAAAGGTAGCACAGTGAGTGTCACAGTCACGTCTTCCAAGCTCTGGTGGAGCAAATATAAAACTACACAGACTGATATATTTATATTTTAACCTCCGGCTTCCACTGACATAGACTATATTCTCTAATGTCTACACCACTACTCGATATTGATTAGACCCCATCTCTAGGGCCCATGTATATTACGTAACTACAGTACTGAGTACAGTCTACGCCAGACCAGGCTCACCAGCAGCCAAGCAGGTGACAAACGAAACGTAACATGACTGGTTTTTGTTTTTTATACCGTTGTTTCTATACCTGTATTAATTCATCTAAACTTTCCTGCAGCGTGTGACCAAGGGTTGTGTTTCTATATAACTGGTAACTCATCTTGACCCCCAATATCTAAACGTCTAGCATATAGACTTATATATCTAGATCTAATGAAATACTAATATTCCTCTAAAAGATAATGCAGTCGAAATTATTCACTAGATGGCGCGCTAATACAAAACAAGGCTTTGGTCATTATATATATAAGTTGAGACGATGGATTACCCAAATATTTTAAATCCATTTGTTTGTAACGATGCACTAATATATATATATATATATATATATATATATATATTGTTTATAAACGAATGTTTCCATTTATTGGAGATCAGGCAGTCACTGTTATATTTCTACTCAACTATGAATGCAATATTATATATACGTATTGGTAACTCATCATAAATGGTATACTGCAAAAAATATTATTTGTATTGCTCTAGTATTTAATAATGACGTGTTTCAACCCCAAATTAGTGTCAAGTGTGAAATTTCCTGGGAAATGGCATGGCCAGGTCCAATTTAACGGGCCACCAGAAGTAGCTTATAGACCCTGGAGCGTGTAATACAATGTAATATTCTCTTGAACACGACATGCAAAATACTATAATAAGAGAACAGTCACTAAACAAAATCAGACGAAGGAGATTATCTGATACAGTTATAAAACACACACACGCACGCATGCACACATGCACACGCACACACACACGTGTCTAGGCTATTCATCAGCCTAGCTGTGGGGCCCAGCTAATTCTATTTTCGTACGCGACAAATACGCCACGCTCACAGGAAAGCGGTTACATTCAGGCAACGTACAAAAGCGGAAGCGCTTAAAACATACCATTTGGCGCCACATCTCGCAGTAAACAACACGTGTATGTGGTTTAATGACGAGTTACTACATACATAAGATAACTGCTTTGACACCATAGTTTACATTCAACAGTGATTTTCTGTGGTCCAAAAGAAACCTATATATAGAACATTTTGACGCCATCTCTGTTTTATTCTGGGTTCGAATAACTAAAAAACGTTTACCTATATGAACCGTATCCATAGACGTCCGACTGCAGTTGGATTTTAAAGCGAGACCAGTCGTGTGTGCATGTGTTTACGTGTGTGTTTATATATATATATATATATATATATATATGTGTGTGTGTGTGTGTGTGTGTGTGTGTGTGTGTGTGTGTGTGTGTGTTACACCCACAGAAGCGTATATTTCAAGATCATTAAAAAAGTTATATTTTTACATAAAAAACATAATTCCTATTGTACACTGTCGGAAGTATGATATTAGTTATAAATGTTTCGCCTTTTATTTTGTGCCCATATTCCCTTAAACCTTACTATTCTGACCAAAAAATCATGTATAGGGCCTTGAATAACCTCACTCAGAGATGCCAGACAAACATAAAAAAAGAATTAAATAAAGTCAAGAAGCATCTCATATGCAGTGCAATAATACCATAAGATAACTTTGTGGTAGCAATATTGTGCAGTGCCAAGGAATAATCCAATTCAGCGGTCGAGTTACTCAAACATCACATACACAAATAACTGGAATACAAATATAACTACTAGAATAATAATAACGGATATGGTTGATCACTTGGGAATTTTCCATTCAGTTAAAAATAAGTCAACTCGTCCGATCGTCTCAAATACAAAACTGAGATCAATTTCTGACAAAAATATGAACCTCTTCAGGCTTTTATCTTGATGAAGCTGACTTTACAGAAGTGTTTCATTTGAATTGCCCAAACGATGCCTATACACAATTCAGTACCAGATTTACATATGGGCTAATATACGCTGCACATGACTAGAGGAAAATTGTGCAATTTATAATTTTTTATGAATTTTGTTTAAAATGTAAAAGATTTGTAGTAAATTATTTTTGTAACTGCTCTAAAATTTTGTATATATATTTTTACATAAAAAGCACCATCTAAAAAAATATATTTTTAGACACAGGTGTGAATAGCCGTAATGAAGGGGCCCAAATTCTATTAGCCCAGGGACCTCTTAACTAAAGCCTAAATTCAGCCCTAGCAAGATTCACTGAAATGTATAAATGTGCATTTAAAAAAGCCTTTCCTCTACAAAATAAACAAACGCGTAAGAGATTTATCAAACGTGAACCGTAGATAACTACAAGATTATTGACCTCATCAAGAACTAAATCCAAACTACTCAACATCAAACTTTAAAAAAAAGCTACTGAACCAAAATATAATTAAATACAAACAGTTCATAAACAAATATATAACAAGCTGAAAATAATCTTGAAACAAACATATTTGGGAAACACGCTATGCATGAATATATTCAATATGAAACATTTCCAAGGTTTCCAAATTTCTATCCATAAAAATTTATACAAATTACTTAGACAAACCAGTTATAAATAGGAGGTTCACAGAAGAAACGGATTACTTACATGTTCTGGACATTGATAACACTCTTACCGGTAATAGACCGATTCAATTACCCCTGCTGCCACCATGCGGCTGAATTTCACACTACAGTCTATGGTTAGAAAGTCTAATAATCACTGTGTTGCATGGCGATTTGCGCGTGTACTCACCGATAAATGTCTTACTGAAAAGCTGTATTTAGGTTATTTACCAGCTATATTTGGATTTTATTTATAGTCCATTAATGGTATGGGATCTCCAAATCATAATTTTGCATTTAATAGGAATGGCATTGACTTCATGCAGCAGATATATGCTACTAAACTAAGTAACATTCAGCGCGATTTACATGGCTCTCAAACTTATTTTTTGTAGAACCTTTGCCATCTCACATGATAATGTGAATATATAAAATAAATGATCACATAGAATATAATTCAATGGGTGATTCCTATTACTGTAACATTAATTGGTATTTATGCATAATATCTTATATTGAAAGTGAACTAGCTTTTATTTTCTGAATCAGCCATTCCTGCAATGTTCATGTAAATGTCAAGGCTGTTAATAGACTAATGTAATAACATTTTTTATTTAATAATAGACAGATGATACATATATGATTGGTTCCCAGGTACAAGTAAAATTAATATTTACAAAACTCTACATTAAATATTTAAAAACTCTTCATTAAACTCAATTTGCATTCAGCTAAAAGTTTAATTTTAAAATCATTTATTAAATCCATTGAAACCCATGCTAAAAATCTCCTACGAGCCAACATCAATAACTAAGGCTTAGCTGTGTCGTTCATCTGGAAAAATCGGTCCGCTCAATCATTGTGTTATATCTTGATAAGTATTGTGTTAAATCCTTTAGAAAGACACAATCGTTCAGCTGAAATAATAGTCTCTGTCTCCGTGTAATTTGAAATAATTTGCTGAAAGAATTCCAGTATTTATCGTTAATGAGCCATCTCCTATTAACAGTGGGGCCATAGCTGTTTCTAACCCAAGCCCTCACTTGGTAACTGATGCAACGCATTTCGCCTGGATCGATCTATTAAGTCTAAGACCAGCATGCAGTGGTTTTGATTATATTTCATTCAAACTTATTACCTGCATTATCTAAAATACTATAAAAATAATGTACAAGAAAATTATGTCACTTTTGGATTGCCCAATACTCTTATATAAAAATAAATATCGATTCCGTGCGAAACATTCTACAATTCATTGTCTCGCACCTGCTTAATCAATGTGCTAAATAATAATTCTTTGTGATCTGTCAAAAGCATTTGATGTTATACATTGTGACATCCTTGTGAAAAGCTTGATTTTTATGGTATACGCGAAATTGTTAAAAATTAGTTGTTATAATTACTGTCGGACAGGAAACAATAAGTCGATCTCGAAAACAACAAATCTAGTATGCAAAAGATAGAATGTGGTGTACCTCAGGGATTGATTTTGGGGCCACTACTATATCTAATATAATGATGTCAGTGATATTGCAAATTGCAAATTGCACAATATTCTCTCCTTTGCTAATATCACTGTATTTATCTGATTGCAATTTAGGCAAGTTATTCGCAAGTGTAAACGTAGAGGTAAATAAATTATTTAATTGGTTCTGTGCAAATAAGCTATCCTTAGTTTTTAGTCATATGAAACTCAAATAATCCTATTAATTCAAATTCAATTGAACAAAAACTGTATATTACTGGAATACCAATAACTCAAATAGGATCAAATTTTCATGAAAAACCTACTAAATTTCTTGGCCTTCATCTAGACCCCCAGGGACTAAACCAGGACTTTTCAGATTGTACGCACAAATAGATTTTAAATATCTGAATTTTACTGAAATGGAGTTGTATGTATAATGTTTTCTTTTATGGCATATTTGGTGCATATATGAATGTGGTGTGTGATGCCTTATCATTATTATTGAACAAACACATGACAACTGTGAGTTTTTATATTTATTCAGCATGTTCTAAACATATCAAATACAGTTATGAACACCAATAACCAGAAATCACATTAGTCAAATAGCAAATTGCAGTCATCTTTGATTAGCTCTGCCAAATTGGTTTACAACCTCATCAAAGTCAATGTCCATGTCATTGTGAATGTGAAGAAGCGCTAGCGAAGATAACCTCTGCATGTCCTGTCATTGTATTACGCAGGGGTGTCTTAATGTGTTTCGATGCACTGAAGCTAAGTTCAGCTGTGCATGCAGATACTGGATATGTGAGCAGGGTTTTTAGAGCACAGTATATCCATGGGAAGAACTGGGGATTACAGGCATCCAGCGTGGTGACTGGATCTTCAGGTGCACCATCTATGTCTCACTATGTCGTTCTCCATCCGTTCACTTCAACGTTCACCGTGAACTGCTTTTACTCAAACTTGACTTGTATGGTTGTCATGGAAACGAACTAGGCTGGTTCAGGTCTTATCTTAGCAAACGTTACCAATGTGTGAAGTACGACAGTGTCTTATCAGACCCTCTATCGGTAACAACTACATAGTGTGCCACAAGGCTCAATACTCGGACAGTTACTTTTATTATGTTCATGAATGACGCTATTTTAGAAATATCGGAATCCAGAATTAACACGTATGCCGATGATTCTACTCTCCTGCCGAAAAATTTGTTGCCGATATAAATCGATTGCTAACAACCATTATATGAATGGATTAACACAAACCGGATGGTTCTCAACGCCGATAAAACCGAATGTATGTTATTAGGCACCAGGCAGAAACCTCAACGCGCAACTCTTAACTTATGTGTATATGACAATAACTCTATAGTGAAACCCGTCCAGATCTATAAATTACTTGGTTTATATGAGAACACTAGTTAGTGAGCTCCGATAGCCTAGCGGTTAAGCACCCGGCACTTGGTGCTAACGGTCACAGGTTCGAAACCCGTAAGAGGTCGACACTTTTTCAGAGATTAATTTCTCGGCTCACAACATCGTGGGTAGCGCTGCCGTCTCCACTGAATTATTTTAAATAAATCAGGGTATTTCAAATAAGCGACAGCCTGCGGATTCTCCCCGAATAACAAAGCCAAGAGGACAGTAATCTGTCCTGGAACACACACGTAATCAAGCTGTGCGCCAAGCTGCGCAGCTATTTGTATTTGTTCAATCAAGTGAAACGACTAAAAATACTTTTCAGGAATGATTCTACCATTAATTGATTACGGGTGTGTTATATGGGAAAGTTGTGGACACAGTTTGCTGATGAAAGTTCACAAGATGATGAAACAATATGCACGGGTAGTTTTGAATGTAAAAGACCGGCGACATGTTTCAACTGCGACACTGTTTCGTACTCTAGGATGACTGCCAATCGATGTTCGGATACGATCATTTCGCTTGCATAGTACTGTCTGCATCGGCACGCTTCAGGCTACCCCACTGATCTGTTCGTGTTAAACAACAGCGTGCACAATCATCACACCCGCAGCTGCATAAATATTCATGTTAAGAAATACAACGTACCTGTCCTTAGACCGGCGCACATTTGCTTACAGGAGAGCGAAACGTTGGGACACAATTCCGGAATGTATAAAAAATGCAAATAATGTAAAAACCTTTAAAACACACTTCTATAAGTTTCTCGTGAACGATGTGTACTTCCCGATAGCTGAGTCTGGGTGATTGTTTGCATTTCGCAGGTAGATTGTTTGGATTTAGTCATTTTGTGGTGGTAGTAGTAGCAGTAGTAGTTATAGTGAGGATCATGCTTTTTACAATATTGTTATCGACATATTTTTATATAAACTTTATTTATTAGAATTAATATATTTTCTTTTAAATAGTGTTAAATAATTGATAATGTAATTTATTATAATTATTTAAATAAGGTGATTGTATTTGCATTTTTGTGAACTATATATTTTATCTAAAGCTTTATTGTATGTATGTATGTATGTATGTATGTATGTATGTGATAATTGATGTTTTACGGCCACTTTTATGCACAAGGTAGGCTAAATGGGCCGAGCAACCTCCAAAGGTAATAAAGCGAAGTCAAAGACGAAACAACCTTCAGATATGCCCACACCGGGTGGTAGTGATCTGTGGTCCAACACGCTACCGCCAGTATGTGTGTCTGTGTGTGTCTGTGTGTGTATGTGTGTGTGTATGTATGTATGTGTGTATGTATATATGTGTGTATGTGTGTGTATGTGTGTATGTATGTGTGTGTGTGTGTATGTGTGTGTGTGTGTGTGTGTGTGTGTGTGTGTGTGTGTGTGTGTGTGTGTGTGTGTGTGTGTGTGTACTTACTTACCCCTAGCTGATCCAAGGAATAAACACCGACCATTTCGTCACCATAATGACGGTTTGTATCTCCAACCGCAAGCAGCATTCAAACCAGGTAATTTGGTGGGTATGAGGTAATAGGACCATCCATTTCTCGGTCAGTTCAATTGAAAGATGGTCCAAGAAGGTTAATTATTGTGATCGTTTTCCAATATTGTGAAGGGTTTTCTTCCTCAACATTGGTGCGATGCCGTTGGCTTCTTACTGTTCGTGACTTTGCTGGATGTATCTCATGCTTTCTAGCAAACCCTGGCGTCTTCTCGAATAATGCGTCCCAAACAGCCTCATCATCGCTTTCTGATTCTAGTGTGCAAATGCATACTCTGGCTTCCTTTGGAGGCTCAACTCTTTCCAGATCAGAACTCTGAAGTGGTACAGAAAGTCTATTGTATACTCAAAGATGTGCTATAACGTCACTACAGCAATAATGAAATCCCACTTCGTGATGGATGCTGCAATACCTCTTGCTGTGATGTCTCCATCCTCACTAACTACGTGTAGTGTCTCGATGATCACTTGATAAGCTGTTACAAACACAAACAAACAGTCTGCCCTGGATGCTCAACGAGTTTCATAGAGTATCTTCAGTTTAACCCATTTCCCCATTTCTTCTCTAACAGGAGCATTAATTGTTCTCTAGTTGCCCTTGAAACTCCAAAAGTTTCTTTACAGAGGTTTTGAATGCCACTTATACCTCGGTCATGGTGTCCATAACATAACGGACAATTCGTGCCTTTGACGAATGAATGATACCGAAGTTTTTATGGTCTAGGGATGATTTCACGTATCCTGGCTTGAATACCACCAACATGCCTACTCATGATGGATGCTCCATCGTAGCCCTGTCCACGCATTTTGTCAAGGAATTTACTTGCCAGGTCATCATCACCTTTAGTGCCAGTGTACCCGTGAACAAAAGACCGGAATTCGACCAGTGTTCGAATCCCGGCGTGGGCATATCTGAAAGTTGTTTCATCTTTGACTTCGCTTCCTTACCTTTGGAGATCGCACGGCCCATTTAGCCTACCATGTGCAGAAAACACCTATCATCATCATCATCATTAGGACGTACGCAACTTACGACTGTTCGACCTTACGACGGCGGTACTATTTAAAGATTATTATAATATCATTACACAGCATAATAGACGTAAGGTAATTATAACATAGGTCGACGTACGACCAGGTTAACTTACGACCGGTCGATCAAGGCCGTAAATCGACCAATACCTGGCTATGTAAAACAGTTTCAAAATGCACAGTACCTACCTTGATTTGAATGGAAAAGAGTGTCCGCCATTCCAAGGTAATATTCTCAAGTTGTCTGAGTTAGAAGCTAGATTTCGATTCTGCTTGATCAGGCTAGATCCATATATGTCGGGATAATCTGGCTCATTCACCTTACTGGTACCAACATGACCAGGCTTTTGACGCTTGTCAGATGAAGGTGTTGAACTTGAAGCCACTTGAATGGATGTCACAGATATGTCATCAGGCGCTAAATGAGCTCCATACTTCAACACACTGGGTTGATCAGATTCATCAGACGACTTTCAGATGCTTGGGCTGCTGCGTTGAAAAACTCCTGAATGGATATTGAGCCATTGGATGCTGAACGTGAAATTGGCTTTAATTTTGGCATGCTGCTTAAATAGTAGATCTTTTAAATGTCCAAAGCTATAGCCTATAGCAAACTCGGAAAATCTCAAATAAAATGTAACGCATGTGCATGAGATACTGGTATTAAAGTATGATCATATAACGGCAAGGAATTATTTAAACGCCTCATACTATGTGCTATTTGACATCACCAGCAGACTGACAGTCATTTATTGTACGTGCAAAATAGTGACCCATTAATCCGAAATTTTTACTATATTCTACCGGCAGGGTGAACGTGCCTACAAGCTTGTTTAGCCCCTGCTAGATGACGTACTTTCCTAGAAAAGCTAGCTAGCTGAAATCAGTAAAAAGATTTGTCATGCCCTCTTCATAATTAAGCAAACCAAAAATATCCTACCAGTAAACAGTCTAAAAACTCTATATTATGCACTTATTCATCCTCCCTCACCTGTCATGTAGAATCTTAGCTTGGTACATCGCATTTGAATAGTACCGTAATGGCGCAGCTAGTTAGAGCGTAGGACTTGTAGCCGAAGGGTCACGGGTTCGAGGCTCCGGCAGCTGCAATGCTGTCGTTTGCCTACTGGTTCACTCGTCCATAAAAATGAGAACCTGACAGGACGTGATGGTTATATGTTTGAGTAACGCTTTGCGCGTATAGTGGCATTATGCGTTTTATGCTCCCTTGGGAGATGTGATGGGTGGAAACAGGTCTGAATCAGGGATAATAATACTGTACAGCGCCTCAGAACAAGGTTACCTGGTTATGGGGCTATATAAACATGCATTATTATATATACCTTACTTTCAATATAGTGTCAGGTGAATTAATTTTTTTTCCTAATAGTTTACCGACCCTCATTCTCTTAATCTGTGTAGATATAAACATTGTTATCAAAAGCCCATTTGCTATTGATGTGTACTTTGTCTCGCAATTAATCAGACATGCCAGACAAGAGTCAACATGTTGTATAAGTAACTTGGAGTACATTTGTTTATTTACAACTTGTTGTACATAAAGTTATATTGTGATATAGTTTAAGGATATACCATGTTGAATTAATTTTTTTTAAATTCAATTTATAAATATACTACCCACACACACACACACACATATATATATATATATATATATATTAGTATTATGAGCAACACCATTATAGAAGCAAAGATTGTAGTACTTGGGATGACAGGTATGTACGTGGGTACTATTTACTGTTATGCCTTGCTTGGTGATAATGATTATCTTTAACATCAATCTTTAACAACAAATACAAGTATTATAACCATTATATATTACCATTCAATTTATGCTATATTAACTATGATTCATCATATTACATTTTTGAAAAATTCGGTTGACTTTATCGTCTTTAATATGCATCAGGCATACTTGTCAAATATATGTTTATTTCATAAAATGCTCGGAAACATGATCAAATCTTAGATTAAATGTAATCAATAGATTTTAATGCATATCAATTTCTTCTTGTGGTACATTTAAATAAATTAATGAACTGATGCTTCACATATTATTTCCAAGGTGTTGGAAAAACCAGTATTGTAGTCCAATACATCAGTCATGGTAATAACCAGCGGATCAACCCAACCATAGGTGCTTCTTTCTTCACTTGTCAGATGTAAGCATAGTAAAGTAATATTAAAATTGTCTCATGTTGGCTTTCTCCAGACAATTCTTCAACTCTTTTGCTGTCATTTACTTGTTGTGCCTTCTTGGTGGTATCTGATTTATTTAATATCACAGTCATACTATTCCATAAACCTAAACTAGCACAAAGTTGAAAAGGACAAAGTCTGAAACATAGCGCTAATTTGAGGACATTCTTTACACATGTACGCACACGCACACATATATATTTGGGATATTAATATTTCAATATTGAGAATGAAGTATATTTACATAGCTAAATATTAGATTTATACCTTGTACTTACTGGGAATGTGCAAATTAATTATAATGAATGATGTATATAGCCTCTTAATTACTTTTTAAATTATGGACAGATTTGATGAAACCACTCAACTACACATAACCTTAAAACTAAGGTTTAGGAGAACTTGTAATTATAAAGTAGCAAATATCCCTTGATAAAGATTGAGAAGTTCATAAATGCTCCTTCTCCATTTGGGAAAAAGTCAACATAATAGACACCATTTTTATGAACAAAGTGAAAAGCAATATGGTAAAATGTTTAATTTAGTGTTCAAATATTAACTGTAGTAAAATTTTATAAATTTGTTTGAATATTTTCTCTTCCAAAAGATGGCATGTAATCAACAGATAAAAAGATTCTGAAATACGTTGTGGGGTTACTCCGTAAACTGACAGTGTAAATCCTGTAACAAAAGCTTTAGGACTAATTAGTGCAATACACTCACACTTACTGAATACAAACACTCTCTAATGGATAAAAGTTGTAATGCTTTTGAGTCATTAAACAACCTCATGATCCTTGTATTCAACAAGTTACAAAAGGGCTAATGAAAAAAGAACTTGTCTGGAGACATTATATATGATGCAAATATGAATATTCTCTGGAAAATTTTAGCCCAGTTATTCATTACATGTAACATTATAAGTCAGCTACTGATTGTGAAAATAAATATATATCAAAATGTGAGAGTTCCTGATGAGAACGTCTTTGGACTCCTAATTGTGATTCTGAAATAAGTTCATTCCATGCTATATATATATATATATATATATATATAACCTATATATATATATATATATATATATTACCATTATAAGATAAAATTAAGAATTTATTATTATTTAAATCTAATTATATTGTAAATAAATATTTCACCCAACTAATATACATTGTGTGTATTTGGTCAATGATGATTTATTTAAAACAGAAATTAACATATTTAATATTCATTGTATTTTCTAGAACTCTGGATAGCTATAATGTAAAGCTACAAGTTTGGGATACTGCTGGACAAGAAAGATTTAGGTCAATGGTTGGTAACTGATATTTGGACTAGATTAAAAAATATTCTACAAGAAGGAATGAAGGCTAATAAAATCTTAGTTCATGAAACATCCTACAAACACTGGGGTGTAGTCATTCATTATTCATATAACGACATGTAACTAAAATAATTATTCTTCATATTGGTTATCAGCTGTCCCACTTAAAAGACCATAATATTATTTGGCCTTAATTTTCTTTTTTGAATTGTTTGACTCATAATTTCAATACTAAATTATATTTGTAAATTGAATAACATTTCTGGTAGGTAGGTGCACAGCAGTCAGCAACCCTGATGTTACTGTTTTCAATTAGAAGTATTCAGCTGCTGTTTGTAGCCTCGTTTCAATGGTCGAAACTAATCTGAAATATCTCGGGAAGTGTAGCACATTTGTATTGGATACTTTTTCACATATTGTGAGCTTTACAGAGAGATATCTTTAACATTATCTAAATAAGTTTTTCACTATTGGAGTAAATCTCCGAGAAAGCCATAAAATGATGCATGGACCATACTATTACATTAATTTACTACCCTTTATTTATCCTTATAGACTCCAATGTATTATCGCAATGCCAATGCTGCTCTGCTTGTATATGACATCACATCTAGAGAATCATTTGAAGAAATACAATCATGGGTTGTAGGTATGTTACAGGTTGTGATGTAGTAAGAACGTTTAAAATAGGGTGATATATAAATGTTCTAAAATACTATTAATAATACGGCAATGAAATTTTATGTTTAAACACATAGTCCTCCAACGTATCACTGTTCAAAATACTAAAGTTCTATTGAAAGGTTGTGGTCATTTATTATTCCAATCTGTGTTATAATAAAACTATTTGTGAATTTAGAGTTGAAGAAAAATGTAGACAGTGAAATAGGTAAGAAACTATACAGCAATTATAATAAAAAATATTAAACCAAAAAAAACGTAGTCCTAGACATTAATTTACTTTCATTACAATATGAGTTAGAAACGTAGTATCATACATGTTATTTAGCTTTAAAATAAGAATTAATACAATTTTTTATGAATGCATAAAATAATACATTTATAAAATATGTCCATATAGTGTTGTGTGTTGTGGGTAATAAAAGCGACTTAGCAGCTGAGAGAGTAGTTCCAGTTGAAGAAGCTCAGGATTTTGCCATTAGCATCAAAGCATTCCATTTTGAAACATCAGCAACAACCAGAAAAGGTATGTTATTATATCTGTCTCTGTAGTCTTTAAAATAGTATATACCTTCAACCACCTCCTCTCCCCCCACACACTAAATTATATCATAATAATTTCATTTATTTCAGGGATAGAAGAAGTGTTTCTTCATTTGGCAAAATCTCTGATATTTCTATATGAAGCAAATCGTGATCCAAATATGCCTGTTTACAATGATGATATTAATACATGTGACATGCCATCAGTGAATACAATAAAAGGAAAAACAATAACTCTTGACAAAGAAGATCATATTGCTCAGCAGCACCATGCCAAATCCAGATGCTGTAGTTCTTGATTACAATTATTTCTTAGATGTAAAAACAGAAACCTAATTATGTAAAATAAAAAATAAGTAATTTTAATTTAAGCTTTATAACAATAAATACTGTATTATGTAAACATTGCTATATTTAAGTGTAACACACAAGGAGATAATACACTGACATATGGGAAATAATAGTTAATACACTGACATATGTGATATTTTTCAGGCAGATTTCATTAATGTGATAGATAATGATACTGTACAGATTGTTGTATGGGTATTACATAAATATAATTTGTTCACCAGTTTACAAATATTCCATTAACAAATTGGTTATTGACAATTTCCCAAATCAAACAGTTTTTACTAAACACACATGCCAAATATTCATTAAGAATATATCACCTTTAAGTTATCTCAACTGGGATCTGACTCCAAGCCCTAATGGTTTTTTAATTTGATCATTACATAATGATTATGGTTGATATTCTATTGATATATTTTCATAAATACATAGACACTTCTAATTGTTTTTTTTTTCTTCTTTTCTTTTAAAATATAATGTTTGTTGTTCATATTTAGTATATGTACATGTATTATCTCAAATGTCCAAAAACTCCATATTCTGTATATGAGGAAAATAGATACTTAGGATTAATGAAACATTAAAGACAATGATAACGTCATGAATTATTATTGATTTTAAAGGGGCATTTAACATAACAGATCAGACCATTTTAATTTCAAAATGATCTCATTATGACATTCATGGAATAGCTGTAATAAGGTAGAAGATTATCTTTCATAAATTACTATTTTTTTACAATGGCATTTGATTGTCCAATAATCAAGTACCAGTAGTATGTGGTGTTTCACAATGATCATTTTCTTTCTTTAATATATAAATTATTTAGCAAACAGTTCTAAAAATTTAAGTTTAAATTGTTTGCAGAAGAAACTAAACAAAGGAATAGACATGTAAAATCCAATATCAAGAGAAGTGCATTTAACTTTAGTTTACTAATCTGTCATTTACTGTTAGCAAAAACAAAACAATAGGATTTTCAAAATAAGAATTATGATACAGACCACAAAATGGTTACAGATTATATCAATCTTTAAAGAAATCTGTTGTTCAATTTTAAGGAAAAGTTAATAAAATTACTACCTGGAAAGATCAAACCAGTTTTGTTTGTTAAAATATGTAAAAATAAATTAATTTGTTTCTAAGTATCAGTAATAACTGCATGGTTCTATTATATTATACATTAATTCAAACTTATTTTAGTCATGCATATGAAGTTTTGAATAATACATTTAGAGCAATATTTATAAACATATTCAACTTATAAAAGTTAAATTATAGTAGTTGCTAAAACAAATTGTAGAGAACATATCAATGAATGTTTAGACAATCTGCTAATATGCAAAACACTATTTTAAAAATACTCGCATTCATAAACATATTATTAGGTCCACATTAATGACATCTTTAAAATAAAATTCTGAAGAATGAAAAACCCAAATGGATGATGTGAAACTTATGGAATGGCTTAAATGATGAGTGTCAGCATATTAAATATTTCATAATTAAAAAAATCATAATGAAAATAAAAGTTGTCATAATTAACTCATAAGAATTATAAATGTAATATTTGTAGGTGTGTGTGTTATTTCTTTACTTTATTACAAAAATGTCTTTAATAAAGTATTGTACTTCTGACAATTTCCATTTCAAATTTGTACTAGTTTAAATTAATATATTATAAGTATCAAATAAGCCTCTATAAAAATAAAAAGCTAAAAGAATGTTCTTTTAATTAATTTTGGTTTCTGGGGATATTGAAACAGTGGACACCGGTGAATTATACCAAGACAGAGGTTATGGATGACCGTAAACATTTCCATTAAACCGTGATAACCATAGGACCTATGATAATTATGATGAAACACTATCTACGTTTAGCTGATGTATCAACTTTCTTAAGCTTCTTTCATGCATCAATAATGACGCCATGTGACCTCTTGTACTTGGGTCTTCTCGTATCACACGAAAGCACCACTAATCATAAACTATACGTGGAGCCCGACATTGAGGAATTCATAATCTAGACTAGAAGATGGACATTGATGGATTGGTAGAACAGTGCGGAATGTAGCAACGACAATTCAATGCTTTTACCAGTTAGCAGCTTCAACTGTTGTTTGGTTGCAAACATTGGGTATCAGTGGTCTACAACATCAGCATTATTTGGTGAAAAGTACCCAGATCTCTGCTTTAGCTAAATTCTCTCTTTCAAATCTCCGAACTCACATGGTCTCGAATCTACTTTATTCCTCTACTCAAAACTGTACAAAAACTATACACTCCTCGAAACCATACACTCCATAACCACCACTCAAAAGATCTACAAGATAGATATATAGAGAATTGTCCCCTCAGCACCGTCAGCTTATCTGGTAAACCCCACATGGTCACCTGGTCCAATCACTGCTGACTTGGCTGAGTCAAGAACAATCCCCCACTAAAACTCCTCCCACACATCCAAACAGGTATATAAAGGAAAATTCTCCCCCAGCACAATTATCATGGGTGGCTGACCAAGTTAAATGGCGCTGCCGTCTCCACTGAATTAGTTAAAATAAAGGGGGACGTTAAAAACCCCTGAGGACGTAAACACTCTAGCAGTGACCACCCTCAGGGTATTTGGGCTCCATCTTTCCGTACTGCTCCACTGTGAGTGGTGGGGGAGGAGATTCCTCAACCACTCCAACATAGAGACTTGGCCGAATAAGTGACAGCCTTGGGATTGACCCCAAACAACAAAACAAACAGTACAATCAGCGTGTTGTCCAGTGGAGACTCGCATGTCCCTTGATCCAATCTCCGCCGACTTGGCTGTACCATTACAAACCATTACGATATCTACATCAGTGTGATCCCCAAAAAGATTAGCAAGGGATACTATTAATATTAGACATGGTACATCAGGATCAATGTTATTCCCAGAGTGCTGAATCAGAAGCAAATGACTGCAACTTATTCTCATCATGAATCTCAGTCTTGGTAATCTCAATTACATAATAATAATAATACGTGATATTTATATAGCACCCTATCCAACTAGATAGCTGCTCTAACTTCTAAGGTGATTTACAGTATTATTATACCTGACTCAGACCATGTGGTGCCATTATAGATGCAAAGCATTACTCAGACACACAGTCATAACATCTTGTCAGGTTCTCCTTTGTGGCTGAGTGAACCTGTCACCACATAACAGTATTGGAGAACCCACAACAAGTCTTAAGCTGTAACAAACTGTGCCATCATGGTTCAACATTGATGACTGACAGATGACAATACTCAAAGAGTCCTTAAGGCACTGAGCTAGCAGACCTGCAGCATGTGATATATCAGAATCAGATATATCTAAGATGTCACAAAACTTATGAACATTTTTGTTGAATTTTGGGAACAGTGAATGAGTCATACAAAAATAAGTCTGATTTAGTCATACCTATATGGGATTATCAGAGTCAGGCAGCATGCTAATATCTGCATATTAATGGTCTGGTACATCTTCAGTCTCCATAGCCATAAAGTCATCATAGATATGGGCTATAGTAGGTATCTGTGTGAAAACAGATGACAGTCTGGTACTTTCTACCAAGGATGTAGGTTGTAACTGCTCTACTGAAAGTTGACAACAACATATCACTAAACATGCACACAGGAAAGGTCACAGCACCAACACTAGGGGGCCTACATGTATTAAATTTATCTGCAGCTTTTTAGACCATTGATTATTCTGTTCTTCTAGATCCCTTTTCTGATTGGTATGGCATATCGGGCACAGCACTTACTTGGATGCACTCATTTTTTATGAATAGGTTTCAATCAATAAAAATAAGAAACTGTTTTTCTGGAGGCCCCTCAACAACAAAGAAAGACACCATCCTATTTGCGAATGTACAAAGATGCGCCTCTAAGTTAACCTGCCTGATATGGAATATGAGGATAGCCTGAAACAACTGAAGCTACCAAGCCTTCACTACCGCAGGACAAGAGGAGATATGATAGAGCTACACAAGCATACACATGGAATGTATCATATAGATGCAAAGTACATTAAATAAGATCAGTCACCAACCACCAGAAGACATTCATTCAAACTGGTTAAAGAATGCGTGAAAAGGGTACGACAACAGTTCCTCACCATAAGAGCACCTAATGCATGGAATCAACTGCCAGCTGATGTTGTAAATGTGCCAAGTCTTAATGACTTTAAAGCAAGGTTAGATAAAGCCTGGAGTCGATGGAAATATAGCCAACAACCAGTAAACGCATTCTTTTATTATGACAGTGCGACCCTTACGGGCTATAAGCCTAAACTATATGCAGAAGAGGATAAGTGTAAATGACATGTCGCTGCAGCTTCTACCATATTCATGACCTTTGCAGTATTCATCGATGTATTTCTCTTTCAGTCGGCAAAGCCATTGCCATAACACTCATTACTAGTAGTCACGATTACCGCAACTCTCTTCTTTATAACATTGCATCTAAGACTAAGGATATTCTAAAACTTCAGTGTGTTCAGAACTGCTTAGCTAGGGTTGTCACGCTGTCTCTTCAGTTTTCCCATTCTGCCCCACTCCTGCTATCCCCATTCTTTGTTAAGTAATCAAATAGCATAGTTTCACCATTTGAAGTCACCTTTCAGACTTGCTCATCTTTCCTAAGTTTCTCCCCCATCTGATCATTTGCTAATGAACCTTTCATCGTACCTGGGCTATGAATTTGTCGAACCCCTGCACTAGGTGCGCCATTGAGCTCGATTCTTTTAATTGATATTGCCGCAACAGAAGTTTTCTTATTATTATTATTAAGTCGAGCATCATGTTCTTTGAATTATTATGTGGCATCATCTTTCAGGCTAATGGCGGCATCCTTCTATAGCTCCAATTACAATTATTTGTGACACGGCCTTTGAAAAATTTGACTTTTAACCCAGTTTGAGATTATGATTATAATTCTGTTACATTTTCAACAAATAAATCGGCACATACGTGCATGTTAAGTTTAGCAATTACATAAATCAGTAATAAGAATTTACATTATACGCATAGTTCACTTATTCATGTCCAAATGCCATAACCCATTTTCACTTAGACATTTATTAACAAAACAACATGTCTCCTTTTGTATTTCATATTATTTTCCAAAGCCAAGGAAGTATATTGACATCAGTGAGTGGCTGTTTAAGTGTTCAGTAATTTATCTTGTTGCCAATAAATATTACAAGTAAGTATACATTGAATATAATTCGATGTATAAAGTGATTATGCAAATAGTAAAGGGACAATATTTCTGGAAAATGGTAATATAATTGATTAGTTACCCGGGCTATTGATGGGCGATAATAAAGCTATTACCGTTCTTGACTAGTTATACTTATTTTTTATCGATGAAATAGGGATAGCACACGAAAGTGCGAGCATTTATATAATAGATCCCTCTATCCAATATGGTCCCTTTTTATTGCGTGGCTTTTTATTTAAAAAAAATACTCATAGACATAGGAGAGCAGTAGTCCGAGTAGATTCTACAGTCTACTCTCTAGTCAGTAGATCTCGAGTCTACGGAAAGATAGTGACGAAAAGTAGACTATACGTAGACATGAATTACAGTAATCTTGGACTTCGGTAATTTCGGAACAGTAACCTCAGCCCCCTATAAATGAATGCATTATTTTGCAAATGAATCTGCAATCACATATGGTATTGTTTTTATATCGAAGTGGTTACGTATTCGAGCATCGGAACCCTGTACCTCAGCGTTATAGGTCCAAGCACTCGTTTGCTATTACTTCCGCTCACATATGGTGGCCAAGCATGTAGATCTAGTTGTTATATTTGGGTTGAAAGAAGAAGATCCTTTTGATAGTTTTGAAGAGATACAAAAGAAAATCAAAGAAATAGACGATCGATAGAACAGCCGTGCTGCTTTACAAATAACCGGGGTTCCCAGGTGTCCTAGAAAACTTGGAAAATAACAAAATAATTTTCTACGTCCTGGGAATGTCTGAATTTGACAAAATCTGAAAATCTCACAGGAAAAATACTGGCTTTGGAAAAACCCCACTTAGAATTTTTTTAAATGAATAAATATTATACCTTTATATATTTCCTTAATTGTGGGAACCATAAAATAATGCATTTCTTATAAATGTCAGATTTTCATTTTAATCTGATTATAATGTCTATTAATATATTTAATCTAATATCTTTATTAAACCCTAGTAGCAGTAATTACAACTAAGCTCCAATCTCTGACACTGATGCCAGCAGATGAAAAATTTAAAACAATCATGAAATTGCTCAAATTTATAATAATATTGATGATGCATGATTCAGATGCTGAATGCTCGGATCTTTATCACCAACAAACACGATTCCGATGCTTGGCTTGATGTTCCATGTCCGAGCACCGGAAACACCCAAACCTAGCGCACACGCATAGAGTGCTCAGACCTTTATCATCAACGAACACGATTCCGATGCTCGGATACGTAACAACAGCCTTTATATATTAATTTATAAACATATTCAAGTTACTATGTGAGCAATAATATCTGTTGTATAATAATATCTGCAGTAATGATAGCTGTGAGAGATAATGTAATATTGACATAAGATCATGGCCTTTTATACCCTGTAAAGTTATCATAAATCAGAACACCATGTAATTAAACATATTTCTTTTATTAGCATATATTTTCATCACTATCCATATATCCCTAGTATATACCAACATATTAGGCAAGCTACAAGTCAGAAATAGCTATAAATGTCTAGGGGCCAAGATATAGACCTATATTGTGTTATATTGAACAGATAACAAGTGAAATAAGTGCCTATTTAAGATAAATTCATAGATAAATGTGTATGTTCTGGCACAGTTAGCAATCTTTCAACAATTATGTAAATGGATGAACATTAATGATGAAAACTTGCATAAAAATAAATTTATTATTAAAAGCATTATAGTAATGTTGACTAGGGTCACACACCATATATATACACACACGCAACACACATGCATGCACCACACATTTATTTACATATATGTAAAAATAATTTCACATAAATGTTAGCGCCATTTCACATGAATACATTACAAATAAGCTTACTCAGACAGTGACTTTTGGTACATACAACAGTCAATGATATTTGGCATTGTATGACAGAGTGTCAATATTAGGAATTAGTGCTGTGCACAGATATTTTCTCTGATTAGTTCATTCACTTTGGCGCCAGGAGATTTAAATGGATTTCCTGGACAAAGAAAGTGGCAATTTCAGCATCAAAACCTTTTATACAGAATTTGAAGAAACATTTACAGTTTTTGTTTCTTTGATCTATTTGGTTTACATTGATATGAAGCAATTAAAAGAAAGTTTGATTTATTCATAAAATCTATGAAACAACTTGGACTGAGGTCTCCATGGGCCAAAGCCTCTGGGCTGAGGTCTATATAGGCTGAGGTCTATGGTATTCATGCCGAAATACCCTGAGGTCGTGAGGGTAATCCAATTTTAAGTCTTCTAAGTTCAAGGGATCTATATAGGCCACCACAGTGGATGCTATCGATTGTGGCCCATGTTGAATGTAGATCACTATGTTTACATGTGTGTCAGTTTTAGTATGTTTAAAATGCAAGTGTTGCAATTAAACAGGGCTATAATATGTCTTGCTATTGATGCCATCTTTTTAATAACATATACTCTAGTCAAATAATAATATTATAACTTAATGAGTTTATGTAATGATTTGTAATTACTGGAATGTTGTAAATTGAATTATGTTCTCTTCTTTTAAAGACTTAATAAATTAAATTATTATTATTTTATTCAACCTCCGTAGAATGGAAAAAATACAGGATAAAAGTACATACAGCATACTATAAACAAGAACAATACAAGCTTAATACAGCAATAATTTTTAAGAAGATTTTGTTAAAAGTTTAACTAAAAGATACTCATTAGACCATGGCTTTATATAATTATCATTGTATAACATAAATCGTAGTGAGTCAATGAGACCATCAGCAGTGCATGAAGATTGGCTAGAATTTGTACAACCTGGGAAAATAAGACTAGCGGGAGAAATACCCATATCAACAATTTGATTTATTAATGTGTCAAGTATTAAGATATTTTGAGTGACAAATAAATCAATAAAATATACACAAAGGTTCCTGTTTGGTGAATCATTTTGAAATATTCTAGTAAATAAAGACATTTAAAAGAGTATTCGCACCAGTTATGCCAAGAGCTTGAAGAAGGTTACTATGATGAGATCTTTTCCTGAGACCACAAACATATTTTATGATGTTGCCTTGTGCAGACTGAATCTTAGCGACATTATTGACAGTCATGGATAGACAATCAACATGATATAATAAAGTAGGCAAACATATTGTTTTATAAAAGTGAACTTTTTGTATTTAAACCTGAATATGACATTGTGTTATATTTACAACCTGAATTGATACATGTAAATGTATGTAAAAGTAGGAAAGTTTATAAGCATTACAACAGCAGTTTGATTTGCATTTATTTATGATACAGATGCATTTCATTTTGATATTTCATGTATATATTAACACAAAGCTCATCTTTTACATATTAAACTTTATCACAATATTATACTATATCCGCACAAAAACGTCTAATGAAACCAAATTAATAGAATCTATCTAAACCCTTGGACCACACAAGCGAGAAGTTACTTGTAGCAATTGTAGAGCTGATTTCTCCCCATCTTCATATTGGGACCAGAGTTTATGGATCTTTAGAAGTTATATGTTTGCGATCCGAAACCAAACGCACCTGTGTTGGTACTAATCAGGACTCGTCAAATAACACAGGATGCTTCAGAGCCATGACAATGAAATATTCAATTCTGTTTTAACTTCTGATTCTGATAAACTTATATGAATATCTTAGAATGATATGAATTGACACAGATAATGGCAGGGTTTATATACAGTATTGGAGTACCTTAGACCAGCTCTGATAAGTGGGTTAGCCAACAGCAATAGAAACACAAAACTACTAGTTTTGAGGTGAATTATTCCATGACTGGCTGGAGTAAACCTCCTTCTATCCAATAATTAACGCATTATCAAAACTTAGACTAACTTATTTTTTTGCCTTGAAATTATCTTTTCTGTGATTAGTCAATTGCAATGGAAAGCCAAAACTGCTGGGTTTTTTTCTAGTTCTGAATTTTATTATTCAGTGATTGATCTACAGCAAAACTGTTACATTCAATTGTTTTAATGTGTTTTAAATATTATTGATTTTATTCCAAACATTTAGTACAGAATTTGAAATAAAACAAATAACGAAATAGGGATTAACATTTACAAAGATGAAATAATGACATTAAAAGCACATAGGGATTTAGAACACACTTTCAATTCATTTTATTCAATAATAAAAGACAGAAGTCTTTAGAGACTTATGCATCTTTAAAACAAAACAAAGTGTTTATATAACAGTATAACGTGTAGAAAGACAAAATACCATTATACAAACTAGCTATTAAACCATTCAATTATCACTGGTTTTTAAATGCAACATATTATTAAATTACGAAATAGATGATCCGTAATATACTTGGGCCGCATTTGACAAAAAATTGGTAGTTTGGTAAAGAAAATTATACAAACATGAAGAGCTCAGTTTCTATAACCATGTACAGTTTGAATTATGTCAATATGTAACAAGTAAAGAAAGTTATACACATTTTAATCAGATAAATCTCATGAATTTATGTCACCAATTACTATTTATTAGCATTACCATAATAATTAAATGAAAACACCTGGAAGACTACCGGTAATTCAGAAGTTAACGTCAATAACTTTTTTTTGTCTTCAAGTAAAAAAACTTCTCAATCTCCTCACAAGCCAAGAAGGAATTTATTACTAAAAATATCGACACCACATTTTTGATATTTCTCTGGAGGAATTAGTGAACGAAACTAAATTATTAAAAAGTTGTTCTTTGTGAGGAAAAAACTTGTTGGCAGATGGTTATTTATGGGAGTAGAGTAATGAGCATCCATAAATATGCCGTACATACATTTAAATGTCAAAATGTGAAAATTTGCTGTATTGCAATAGATGAAGAATCAGACGATAAGTTGTTTATTTACAAAAATGGCAACATGTGATTACGTTAAACTTAAAGAAATAAAAAATAGGCAGCAAAAAATCCGAGAAAGGGAGTACCTCTTGGCGCCTTTTAGAAGCAGCGGTCACAGTCAGCCATTGTTTTTTTGTGACATTCAGTCATGACATTTATGAAAGTGCCTATCACAGGGTTCCTACATGACCTGGAAAATAACAAATTTGTTTTCCAGGTTCTGGAAATATCCTTGAATTTGTTAAAATCAGGAAATGTCCCGGAAAAAATAATGCCTCTGAAAAATTCCACTTAAATTTTAATATAAAAAAACCTTTGAATAAATATTATGCATGCGGAAGAAAACTTCGATTGTAGAAGAAACAGAGTGTTAGTACATAGTCTTGATATCCCATGTCAGTTCGAATTTAAATAAAAGTGGGTGGTTCAGACAACTAAAAGGAGTGAGGAGGAGGCTGTATCATAAAAAAGTCAATAATTGATCATACCTTGAATAAATATGATATGCTTTTTTGCACATATCTTTATTTATTACCTTTAAATATTATATACTTTGTCCTGGAAAATGGTAATTTTGTGCTAGAACTGTCTTGGAAAATAATATTTCCTTGGCTGTGGGAACCATGTCTGTAGCATCCCCCTTTTTTAATTAATTCAGTGGAAATGGCAGAGCCACTTAACATGTTCATCCACCTACGATGTTGTGAGCCAAGAGTTTAAACCCTGAAAGTATTCCGGAATTGAATTGATCCCATGTCTGATAGTGACTAGCCTAGAGTTGTAGATGTCTCGAAGATGCTGCACCAAGTTGGCAGCATTGTCAGCAATGGACTCCTCAAACACATTGAAGATGTTGTCAGCAGTGTCTGAGCTCTGGAAGCAATGGCAGCCAGCATGACACTGTGCAGAGTAAAATTCAACACAAAATGGCTGGTGATTCCCATGAAAGAGCGCATATTTCTACTGAACTACAGATCAACAGCAAATGTTGGCTGAAAACATCTGTAGCTTCATGTCCATTTGAACATACTCTGAATACCTACTTTGAATACCTACTCTGAGTAGTTTATATTCCAAGTGAGATTATCATGGAAAAAATATTTATGAATTAAAAAATTAAATGGTATTTTAATTTGTGGATTTATTTTTGTAGCAAACTTCAATTCTAATTTTTTTTAAATAAACAATTACGGAATTGAAATGAATCCATGTCTGGTATACAGTGTGGGTGTTACAATAATGCATGGTGATCAAAGTATACTTGGGAAGACTGCCTAATAGTTTTCTGCAAATAACTTCCAACGGTACTGTTGCTGTCACAGGGCACATAAAATACATTGCTATGTTTAATTTGCCTGTACTGTAGTACAGAAAATTTTGAATTAACTTTCGTGTTCTGTTTGTGAATGCAGTATTGATTAGCATGCATACACACACAGTGTGTGGGCTGATACTTCAGGCCTGCAAGCACATCGTCCAATATTCAAGTGGCTTGCAACCATCCACCCAACCACTCTCACATGAGGGCATGCCCATACTTAACTACAAATTATTATCACAGACCCACACTGCACCACAAATTAAAATATTATTCAGACCTGCAACTGTGCCACAAATTAAAATGTTATTTAGGGCCGTGCTCCATTCAGATTAATGACAGAAACTTTGATAAAATTATTTGAAATATCATATTATCATAAGATCCATTGATTGAATGCCCAAGGTTATATACCTGGTGTATATTTGATGTTATATTACAGATAATCAAATCAATGAGCATTGATTATAATATAAAAATATTAATTGCACTTAAGGAATTTATGTGATGTATCACTCTAGGCTATTCTAAATTGACTTTTTGTAATATCAACTTGTACCATTATGGTAATTACAGAGAATCTTTTATTGTTCTAAAACAAAGGATTGCTGAACATAAGTGCTTGCGGTGAGCTGATTTTATCTTACAGTGTCCTGGTTTATGTAATTATAATAGATGTGTTGATACTATATATCATGTGTGGACTATGATGAATTAAACACTTTTTTAAAGCTGCAGTCGTAATAATCATGCATCATTGTGTGTGGATACATTGCATTAAAATAAAGTTCATCACACACAAAATTATGCACGGGTCCACCACTACATTGTAGAATAAATATCAGACCTACAACTGTTCTGGCCACAAATTATAATGTTATTTAGAGCACACTGCAGCCCACTTCGGATGTGCTAGCTCATGCACTCACTCAAATAACTGTATTACTTTTATAAACACCCTGGAGAGACCTGTAGATAAGTGGTGTACCTATTTTTATGACTGGCTTTTTGAAAACTGAAGAAATATAATTATAACTGTTTATTTTTCATTTAGAAAGTAATGGTATCAGATTGATATGGATGTATGATGTTTGGGGATACAGAAATTTTGTGCATTTTTTAAATTACTGTTTGCTAACAAATGGTGAGTGCTACTGTTAACATAACTAGCCTTGACTATTTTCTGTTGTTAAACAATGATATTAGGTGAGATATTTAGTCAGATTTTTGCAAATGATTGGAAGGGAAGTATATTTAAGAGGAAGCTCCTTTAACTCTTTCATGGAGGCATATTTTTATTTTGTGATTTATATATGTGAGCACGTGTAACAATACATACATTTTAATTTTTGACAGACAATTATGGATCTCACATTGTTGAAGGAGCGTCTTGCCTTCAAGAAAAAGGCACTGTCTATGCCTACTGTTGAGAAACGCAAAATTAAGCCTGAGGATGATGATGACAAAGGAAAAGCTAGCAAGAAAGTGAAGAAAGACTTCAACAAATATACACCTAAGTCAGGTATGAATGGGACACATGCTGGTTAATTTAATCTTTAGTACTCATTATAATATTTTAATAGTTTTATATTTCTAGTGGCTTTAACATATATAGAGTTATAAACTGTGAAATGAACAGTTTAGTATGAAGTGTATATACATGTAAATATGTTCATAATTTTTCATTTTAGATTTTGACTATAAAGCAATGACAGGAAGCTCACAGTTCAACTTTGGAATTTTAGCAAAAATTGTGAAACATATGAAGGTATGTTTGCAGATAAAGTTGTGGTAGATTATTTTTTTGTCATTGTTTTTTTATGTGTTTTATTTATTTTAATTGGTTTTGAACAACTTGGAAATCATTTTGTTTTTTAAACCACAAAAGAAACATATTAAGTAACACAGCAGCATGACTATTAATAGCTGTGGTTATGATTTTATTACCAGTACATCTTGTAACAGTTTGTTTCAGTAAATCACTCATGTGCCCTTCTTTTGCTATGAAATTTTCTTTTATCATTAGGAGAGATATAGAGATGCTAATATGGAGCCATTAACACTGGAAGAGATTTTAGATGAAACTAACCAACTTGATATTACAGCAAGACAAAAACACTGGCTTAAAACAGAGGTGAATTATCTTATCTAAGCTATGTTTTAAATTATTTTTAGCTTCAATAAACCTTTGTTGAATTTACTCAATCTATAGTAATATATCTATTGCTGTATATATATATATATATATATATATATATATATATATATATATAGGAATTAATCATTCTAATCTGTCATTTGTTTTTTTTAGGCTTTAACCAGCAACCCAAAAATAGAAATTATTAATGGTGACAGTTATAAGTATAAACCAAAGTACTGTATAAAGGATAAGAAGGCCTTAATGCGACTGTTAGACAAAAATGATCAAAATGGACTTGGTGGCTTACTTAGAGAAGATGTAGAAGAATCCTTACCACATGCTGTTAGATGTCTAAAGGTATGTGCACACGCATGCACACACATACACACACACACACACACACACACATATATACATACACACAAATGAACACACACATATTATGAAATACTAATGGAGATAAAGCAACTTAATATCATTATACAACATAATAATTTAGTTAGTATTATGAGATAGTTCTATTAGAAATTTCTTAGAACAAGTAATTTATGACAAAATAGGCTACAAAATGTACACGTTGGTAAGATAATGATCTTGTACCATTGTTTTGTAGATACTGGGAGACAAAATTCTATATGTTACTAGACCAGACAAGAAACAGGTTCTGTTCTATAATGATAAAAGTTCAGCATTTGTTGTGGACGAAGGTATGTTAATGGTAGTACCAGAAGCAGTTGTAAAGCTCAAAGGTTTTAAATTACTTAAAAACACTCGACTTTTCACTCATTTGAAACACTACATGGTTCCCAATCCAATAGAAGGAAACAGTTGTGTGATAATGAAAGGACAATGAATGTAAAAGTTCTGCGTTGGCCAGAAAATATCTGATAATAAATCTAAATGTGCCTATTTTAGCAAGCAACATAAACATTGCCATGTGCATTTTACTTTACTAACTATTACATTTTCCAAATAACTATAAATTAACTCAAAACATATTTTGGAAATTATTAAATGAACACCTGAAATAATTGTTAGCTATTGTGTTGTGTTAATTTTAAGAAGCCCACTCTCATATTTTCACATATTTATGGGAAGCAATGAGTCTTTGTCAGTTTGATTAACAAAAATCTGTTAATAATCTATCATTCTATTTAAAATTTGCTTGAAACTACATAATTTTTATGGAGCTGGGTTCTTCTCAAGCTCATACATGGAGTAAAGGAACATTTGTGTAACTGTATTTATCTAATCATATGATTTAGTGTTTCCTTAAGGTTAGTCAAAGGCTTTAAAAATCATAATATTGTTCATTGATGGTCTTATTTCATAGATTGAGTTTTGTCATTTCTAGGGTACAAAGCAACTCCTACATAAACTTAAAATTGCTTATCAAAATCTAAAGATATATCTAGAATGATAGTATAAAGATGAATAAATGTATGAAGAACTACAGACATATACAGTCTGACTTGTTATAATGCAGTATCTGGGATTCATGGATGTGAACCACATTATAAGTGGACTATGGATATCGAAGGTCTGTTTACATTAGTATTGGAGGGGTGACATCGCATAACTTTTTACTGGGCCAATGGCCCTATAAAAAGTCATGTCACACCCCTCTGATATTAATCATTACTCATGCATTTTCTCCATTTAAAACCATGAATACACCATAATATCACACAATTTAAAATTTAAAAAAAATTATTGTATCTTTGTGTTGATGACACTACAATCTTTTAAATCCTGTTAGAATGATGAAATGTGGGTAGTAACTTGGAACAGGACACTCTTGCTTGTGATTTATCTTGCTGTACTTTTGCAGTCACCTCCAATTCCTTTCTAATGTAGTAAGATTTTCCTTTTAGCATCTTCTTACATGAAATCTGTTGTTGTGTTTGTTTTCAGTATGGAAGCATAGTGGGGTTTTTACAGAAAACTTTCTATACATGTAATTTTAAAAAAGCTGACAATTGAGGTAAAAGTAATCAAAATTATTTTAATGGCTAGGACACATTTGATTGATGTTGGTAATTGGGTTATCAATGTCACATGAACAGAAACTGTCTGCCTGAATGTGTGTTCAGAACTGCTTAGCTAAGGTTGTCACACAGTCTCCTCGGTTTTCCCATTCTGTCCCACTTCAGAAATCTCTTCACTGGCTCCCTGTTCAGTCTCACATCATTTCACATCTGCACTATTGCCTATCAAACTCTTTTCTTCTGGAGAACCTTCATAACTATTTTCCATGCTTTCTCTAGCATCCAACCCAAAGAGCTCCATTCATCTAGTTTTCACTTGTTGTCTGTTCCCACGGTTAAAACTCATGCCGGGACTTGTGCTTTTTCAGTTTTTGTCCCTACTCTTTGGAATTCACTCCCTGAACAAATTAAGTCATCAAATAGCATAGTATCCTTCCATCACCATTTGAAAACTCACCTTTTCAGACTTGCTTATCCATCGTAAGTTTCCACTCCATCTGATCATTTGTAGATGAACTTTGCATTATACCTCGACTATGAGTTTTCCCAACCCCTGTACTAGGTGTGCAACTGAACTCAATTCTGTTCGAGGATATGAGTGCAATAGAAGTTTTGCAATTATTGTTATTATTTGTTCTAATATGCAATTAAGCTCCAATTAAATATTTATTTCTCCAGCTTAGGTCAAATATTTGACACACTGGATAATTAATGAACATTAGTAATATTTTGAGTTATGGCAAATACAAAGTAAATGGGAAAAGGCCCATTATATGGAACTATGTTTAATCAGAAGCCAAGTACTTCCATATTATATCTGCCATCAAAAGCCAATCTAACCTATAATTTCACAAAAATTCAACAGTTCCAACATTTTATCCAATCATGCCACTATAGCATAATGGCAGTTCTTTCTTCTCCAGGAAATTAAAATCATATGTCCAAAAGAGACATTTGACCAGTGCTAAGTCATGCTTTTGAAGTTAATCGATATTAAGTGGGTTTTGAAAAACTCTTATCTAACAGTGGAAAATATTGTTATCTGTTCATAAATATCTGTTGTATAATAAATATGACTTTTGTTTCAGCAGAGGTAATCCTTCTTTTGGGCTAATAATATGTTAGTTTCCTAATAGAGGATGTTGAATGATAGAAATTTTCAGGATGAATCGTTGTAAAAATTTTGTTCTCTTTTATTATCAGAAGATAAAAAAATTATGGAGAAGTGTGACAGTAGAAGGTGTTGATGAAAGAAAAATTGAGGAATATCTTCAGAAGCAGGGCATTACATCAATGCAGGATATTGAAGTAAAAAAGGTAAATAATTGTGACACATTATATTTTTTGTTTAACTATAGCTGAATAGATCAGATAGTCTGACATCATGTTTACGACATCATCCCATAGGTTTCATTTAAGTTAAAATAATACAGCCTCTTTCTCTAGCCTATAACAATTATTTTGGTAACATTTTCATTAATGTAGAACAGTTATTTTAGGAACATGTTAATTACTGGAAACTTCCATGTCTGATATAACTTATCTTCAGTGTCAAGTCACATTTCAAATGGGTAGACTGTGAAACACAGATCACTAACAGAAAATATCTTCCTACAACCCAAATGTTGTCTTGTCCAAACTTCATTATAAATGGCAGCTCCAGATATGGCTTCAGTAATGTTTATGCATAGACCCAATTTGAGAATATGGACAGTTAGAGCAAGTCTAAATATGTTAATTGCTGTATTGACCATGCACCTTGTTGTCATAGGAAGTATCTAGATTCCTGATTAAACTCTTTATTATTAAGTATCAGTTTAATGAAACCTTTCATCTGGTACCCATGTTGCCATTTCATTTAGCCTTTAGTAACTGGATATGGTGATTTGAAACAAATTGTAAGTGATAAATCCTTTGAACAAAGTACATGAATATTGTATAAATTTATATAAATAATAATCTAATAAGGTACAATATTTGTATAACACCCTATATAATCTGTACGAAGATTACTCAAAATAGGTTGAGTTGACAGGAAATTGTGTACAAGCCTTTGCCATGTTTACAGGGGGTGCAACAATTTGGTGTACTGCTTGGTTATTCCTCTTTGTTATGTCACATAAGGTATATATTTATAATAGCAAAACATGTCCATGTGTCTTTTGTTCACCTAAACAAATTTTGTATGATGTACAGTGGTGGAAAAAAGTTTTTGAACACTTGCTAGGTTTTGTGTTTCTTCCAAATAATGCGCATATTTCAGAGTGGTGCTAGAAAACAACTTTAATGAGTTGTTTAAATAAGATATATAAATTATAATATTGTAAAGAATTAATAAATTAATAAAAAGTGAAATCACGTAATATTTTGGAGAGATTTTGAATGAAATTAATGAAAAGACGAATATGGCTATGAAACACCATTTTTTGAGGCTTCAGGTTATCAACAAAGGGAATAATATAAAAAGATTTTCTGTATTATTCATACAAATGGTGAAGATGAGGAACATACCATACTCAACCCTTATGAAGATGTAGGTGCTCCATGAAGAGGGATGCAGCTATTGTCAGATTGCTACAACATCCGGATGTAGGCACACAACAGCTAGGATTATCGTTAAAAGATTCCAGCAGTCGAGTAGCCTGAAAGGCAAACCTAGGAGTGGACAACCCAGGTGCAGTACAGCAAGAGACAATCGTGTTCTGCTTCGCCTGTTTCAAACCGACAGGAAGAATACAGCTCCAGAATTGAAGTGACAGTAGTCGGAGCAGTCAGGGGTCCAGTGTACAACCAGAACTGTTCATGGGCGACTTTTGAAACATGGTTTCAATTCGTGTATTGCAAGAAAAAACCCATTGAAAATGGAGAAACAAAGAAGAGCGAGACGTCTGTGGAGTGAAGAACATCGTCAGTGGACACAAGCACACTGGGCAAAGATTCTATGTTCAGATGAGTCCAGCTTCCAGCTATATCCAACCCGATCAAATGTATGAATCCAAAGGGAGACATGGGGAAGAATATGTACCTGCTTGCACTGTTGCAACTATGAAACATGGAGGAGGAAGCATAATGGTTCGGGGATGCATGAGTGCTAGAGGTGTTGGACACCTAACCGTTTGTGAGGGGACGATGAATTCGTTGAAGTATTGTCAAATTTTAGAACATGACACGCTCCCATCAGCTCATGCTCTTCTCACTCGCCAACATGCTCAGCATTGGATCTTGCAACTGGACAATGCTCTTTGTCACACTGCCAGGGTTGACTGGGATGAATGAGCATGGAGTCCAGCTTCTGGATTGGCCTGCACAATCTCCAGACATGAGTCCAATAGAAAATCTGTGGCACATCATCAAGGCAGCAGTTTCTGAACGTAAACCAAGGAATGAAAGAGCTCAGGAGGTTTGTGGTCGACGAATGGAATAATATCATGCCAGAACAGTGAAAACACATTGTTGAAAACATGCCAAAGAGAATCCATGCATTGGTGCATGCACGTGGCTTAGCAACCAAGTATTGACTTATGGAATATCATAATCATGTATTATTTAATTCCTATTCATTGTGATTTGCCATCCATGGTGATTATTTCATGTTTGTTAAGTCTTTATACATGCTTCTTACGGTACTATTACTTTTGTTATTGCACTACATTTATAAATATTCTATATTCCTGTCAAATTTATGTCCAAATGTCCTAAAAACACATTGACATATTTCTTAATACTATCTTTTAATTTATTTTTTGCTCTTCATAAATATACAACCTTATTAAATAAAGATGATGGAAAAATAGAGAAACTTTTCCACCACTGTATAATAATACCAATTTGATTTATTCAAATGTGTTTATTATGGTGCCTCTGTGGTCTAAACAGTAGCTTGTTGGAGCACACATCACTACCACCCGAGTTCGAATCTCGGCATTGGCATAACTGAGGGGTGTTTCATATTTGACCTTGCTTCATCACCTTTGGAGGTTGCTTGGCCCATTTAGCCTACCATGTGCACAAAGTGGCCATAAAACATCAGTCACCACCATCATCATCATCATCTTCATCAAATGTGTTTATTATAATTTCACTAACCAGTTTTCTTTCTTTCTGTTCTATACGATAACCCGTGATCATTTATATTATTTTTCTTGGCTATAACTAAATCGTCATTTACAGATTGACCAGATTTAGTTGAAATACATGATGTTTTTTCTACTCGTATTGTTTTTATTATGATATTTTATGTCGCCCAAATTTTTTTTCAGGCAACAAGTCAGAAGAGACGAAAAGGTCCAAAAAGGAAGAATAAGAATTTCAAGTCGCACAATGACCATCTTGGAGACATCCTACAAGATTATTCTTCAGTTAATAAGTGAGAGAGATAGCCAGCGTTAATTGAGTTTAATTATGTAGGATGTCGTATCTGTGATATAATAGTGTATAGTATATAAGCTGTACTGTGCTGTGTGTTGTATAAGCTGTGTTTTGCTGTATAAACTGTGCCATTTTCATAATGTAAATAATCCTAATCATATACAGTGAGAATCCGTTAATCTGACAAGGTTTGTCACATGGTAATATGTTGGATCAACGAGAATGTCCAAATGTCGAGTCATATCTGAGAATTTAAAACATTTTAAACACTCCTCTTATAGCTCAGCCAGATAATTAAGTGTGTTTTTCAAAGATAATTATCTTATGTACAAATCTGTTTGCTCGCGAAGCATTTAAATATTTTGATGATGTGACTTCTGACGATGTGAGTTTGAAACATGGAGACTTATTTCATAAATAAAATTAATAAAACGTCCAGTCCTGCCTTGTGATACACAATTATTGACAGTTCATTATAATTTGAGTTTGAGAATTTTCAGAAGTACATACTTACAAAGATGGACGCATTTCACCACTGTGACTGTTGTTTTATTCCCACATGATCATGCCAGCCATGAAGAAGCAATATATTAAGTTATATTAATCCCATCAAAAACGGATTTGAGTGGCTGTGGGAAATATATCTAAAAACCAAAACTAATTCTTCAGTCTACCGGACAAATGGTTTGGTTTTGTTGTTCGGGGAGAATCCCCAGGCGGTCGCTTAATTGGCACAGCCTCTATGTTGGAGTGGTTGAGAAACCTCCTCCCCCACCGCTCACAGGGGAGCAGTACGGAAAGATGGAGCCGAAATACCCTGAGGGTGGTCACTGCCAGAGTGTTTTACATCCTCAGGGGTTTTTAACGTCCCCCTTTATTTTAAATAATTCAGTGGAGACGGCAGCGCCATTTAACGTGGTCAGTCACCCACGATGTAGTGAGCCGAGAAATTAATCCCTGGAAAAGTTTCGACCTCTTACGGGGTTCGAACCTGCGACTGTTTGCACCGAGTGCCGGGCGCTTAACTGCTAGGCCACCGTAGCTCACTGCCGGACAAATAATAATCAGGGCCTTTATATTTTCCTCCGCATTTCTGAATTTAAATTCTTAATTTAGCCAAGAATTATTTAGTTGTGTCTGTAACATTGTGTAAACATTACTATTCCTTGGATAATGATGATCTTGGTAGAATCATTATAATTGTCCAAACTGTTAACATTCGAATCCGCATCAGCTAAAATCTTGCTACTGGTTTGTGATCTTTTATTTGTATGATGTTCTGTATCCCACTTGCTCAAATATTCTAGGAAATATATTCAAGCATTGTTTGGCCTGTTTCAATTCTTTTATCGGTGATTTTATCCTTTTACTCCCCAATGGTTCAAACCAATCAAACAGCAATGAAAGAAGGAATTTAGGTTTGATGTGTTATAAGGCATGGTTTAAGTTTAAGCCAGGTATTTATTTTTTTGTTAGAACTGAATAAAGTAATGCAGTTAACAAAATAAGTGGTCATCACTTCACCAATACTCTTTCTGTCATTCATTGCTGGCTTTCAGCAGTGTTGTGACTGTTACACTTTGGCATGTCTGCTGGAACAGTGGCATAAGTCAGGGATCCCAATGTATTAGCTATTAAGATCCTTAGTCATGCTACATAAAAATGCACTTCCATTATGTAACACTACATAAAAATGCACTTCCAGTATGTATGCGCACAGCAAATATGCACAAAACAAATAGAGGCACAAGAAATATATGTACAAAAAGTATACAAACAGCAGAAATAGGCACACAAATCAACTGTAGATGAGTGAGTGACACATGAATATTGCTCTGTGGTGTATAAATGCATTGTTCTCTGATATAAGCCCATTATTCCTCTGAGAGTTGAGTTATTTTAAAATTATGGACATCAGCCAGATAACATTGCATAAAACCCTCACAACAAAACATTGTTTTGTGGCAAAGTAATTAAAGACAAATGTGAAATGTATAACAGTGTGTAACGTAGTAAATATATATATTTTTAAACTGATGTTACAATGCCAACAAAAGAGGTCCAACTAGTCAGTCTTTTAATGGACACGAAGAGATGTGTGGCATATTATCATAATGTGTCCAGACCATTATTTAAATAAAGATTTTCAAAAACATATCCAGTCCTACCTGGCAATTGTTATAGCTTATTGGCAAAGATAATAGTCTAGAAACTGACGCTTCTTGGTTCAAATCCACCAACCAACTGTCAATCTTTCGCATGCTCAATGGCTGGATGACTGGCTATAAAACGAGTATGTGGTGTTGGATTGCAATAGCTTTTGCGAATTATGGGGTTTCAACTGGTAGATAGAAACAGTATGACAAGAAGAACATAGGCTACTGTGGTCCATGCCTTTGTTACATCTCATATAAATTATTGTTATAGCACCAACTGCTTTCAACATTCAAGAAATTCACAAGGGTCCAGCTCACATATGGACAAATATTCAAAAATATTATTGCTTCACCCAGTGTATCCATTCCAAGATATAACAACTGATAAATCTATGAATGGTATAGCCCCTGTGTGAAAGCATGTGTGTTAGAAAGTCATCATCAAAACTCAGGTGATCCAGTCAGATACTATTCCAGGTATCAATGTCTCAACTGAGATCATATGATACATGTGCATTTAGTGCCACAGTTTCCATTTTGTGGAGCAGGTTGCTCGTTAAATCTGTTCTAAAAAAATCTAAGTTGTTTTCACTGATAAATAATATCTCTTACCAAGTTTTATATACATATTTCTACGGTGTCGGAGCAAACCACCTTTGAATGGCTCCTGCTAGTCAGGATTCTTAGTTAAATCAACCTTATTGTTATATACTTCCCAGGGAGCTGAAAGTGATAGCAGATTGTATGGGTCAATGTGGGCGGGTGCTGTTTAATGTGTGTAAACAAGTGAAGCTCTTGGCCCTAATCCAGTATATACAGTTCTTTAAACAGCAGTCACCCACAATTAATATATCCACATGAACATACATCACGTATGTTTAAGGTAGAAAACTTTATATATGATAAATTGAGAACGATTCCAATCAGTTGGGTTCCTTCAGAACTTAAGTGGCATGGTAACTGGGGTGTTGCCAATAGTGTGGGATAATTAGATTATTTTAATGTTATACCATATTGCACAAAACTGTCATTCTTAGCTCCAATGTGCTGGGAAATGATTGTGAGAGGTTAATGGAGTCAGTGATTAGAATATGGTGTTGCAAACCTCCAGGTATGTGTTCAAACTGACAGAAGATACCTGTATTTGTGGAATCTTTCCCATGGAGTGACCACTCAGCCACTTGTCCTAAGTAGGAACAGCGCCTATCTACTTGATAGTACACTACAATACTGAATACAAGGATTAATTTTTTTAAACAATACATTTCAGTTCCATTGGAGATCTGGTAAATCCACATTTTCTGTTCTGTTCCCCGGAATTTGTAATGTTTCTTTTTTTTAACTTATAAAGCTGTTTATGCTTCTAGTATTGTTCAGGTTGTGGTAATGCTCGAACTTAGATAAACTATTAACCATCATAGAAATGAAAGTAATTTGTCTAAGTAGATATCCTGTTGGTGCCTGCCCAAAATATATCCAGAAGGATTCAGTTTTGCTATGTTTTACCATCTGGCTGTTTGATAAATGAGAAACAGGAGAATTTTATAAATTATTGGGGTATTTATATTGACTGTGAGTGTGACTCCAGTTTTATTAATCCAGAAATATTCCTTTTCAGATAAAAAAAATCAGTTTAGAAGGTATAGCCATGTTGTTGTCATGACAGTATTGTAAACAGTAATGTACTGGTTTCACACATCAAGGGATGTATTTCGCAGAGCCTTTGAAGTTTGTGACCCACTCCCAATACACGTTACCATGTTTGGCAAGATTTTGTATGTTTTGAACTTGTGTTAGCCAATATTCTGTTGGTTTCAAAGGTTCAGTTATTGGATGAAACAGACAAAATACTATGAGAAATTTCCATTTGATGATCAATTTGGTTTGAAAATACTTGGTAAGATTAAATAGTACTTCTTTGTATAAAAATTCACCATTGACTTGTAGTCTTTGTGTAGTACACAGTACACAAAGCAGAAATTTCAAATAAAGTGGACTCCAATAATCTACAATGTATAGTTATTCTAGTTTAATGATCCAATTTTATATATCATTATATATATATATATATATATATATATATATATCATCACATATTATCATATATTGTATAAACTGTCCTTAGGCAGTTTGGTTTGGCTATTTTAATGGATTTTTGCATGTTCAGCGTTCCCACACGTCCTGGTAATCCTGGAAAATAATAAATTCATTTTCCAGGTCCTAGAAATGTCCTTGAATTTGACAAAATCAGAAAATGTGCTGGAAATAATATTGCCTGTGACCCCCCCCCCACACTTAGAACCAAAAAAAGACTACCAGTACACGGTCTTGATATCCCATGTTAGCTTAAATTTAAATAAAACAGCTAGAAGGGATGAAGAGGAAGCTGTATCATAAAAAATGTCATCAATTGATCATACCATTACATTGAATAAATATGATATGCTTTTTTACACATATCTTGATTTATTACCTTTAAATCTTGTATACATTGTTGTGGAAAAATTAATTTGAAAAGCTGAAGGTGAAAAATGTGTGTTTTGAATATGCCATCAAGCAATAACTTCTACCATCAAACTGAAGTTCCAGATTTCTATTGAATAGGTTATTCAGCCACCTATGGTTATTCAAAATATTTCTTGTTTATATTAAGTCACAAACCTAATTCCATAATGTATATCCTTAGTTGAATCTTATTATATCCGTATTATGCCTCATTCGTTTGATAATACCTTCAAATATAATCGTATCACCCGTCAAGCTGATCTTTTGCACGTGGAACGTGGTACATCCACTTTTTACCTGTTTACAGTTTACCTCAAATTTGGAATAAATGGAGCCACATTCTGCCAAGTGAGACCACATGAGCTATATTTTAAAAACCGATAATAGCTCACTTACTTCCTTCATATGCAGACAATGTAAAATGTAGGAGTACGTTTTGCGCTGGTTGCAGATAGTACTCAAAACATATTTGATGAAGTTGGCTTATGTGTGGAAACAGGATGTGTCTTTTAGCTGCATTTCCTGGTGTCAAGTACTTAAAAACAAATTTTTGCTGCATTTTTTTTAATTTTGTCAAATACGTTTCTTTTTAATCTCCTTCCCTTCAACATGTTAAAAGAACATTTTCCCAATTACCAGAATTACTGTATGCATACATACATATGTAGGTATGTGTTTATGCATGTATATGTATGTGTGCATCTACAAAATGTTTTCCATACACTAGCCATGTTTTGTTTATTTTATCATTTTATCCAGTTATGGGCAGGTAGGAAGACAGCCATTATGGCTATGCCTGTCCCCCAGTTTCCTCTATTACTACTAATATTATACCATGTCATGTATTATATGCGAATTGGAAATTGTGAATAAATTGTCTTGTGTTGTGTGAAAACTTGGTCACTAAAAGTTTTAGAAATTAGCATTTGCTAGTTAGCTGGATTGCAACATACCAAATTCATACACACCAAATTCACAACACCTACTATTGTATATAGTTTATTATCCCATAAAGTGGCAAAGGAACAAAAATATCCAGTTAAAACTCTCCACATCTCTCTCAGCCATCCCCTTCACTGGGGTAAATCATTCCTGTTAGTGTTCAAATATCTTGCACTTGTCAGTATCAAACTTTCTATAGAGACAGAGGAACAAATACGTCAAACACTATGGTACACTTACAAACCTGACTGAGAACAAAGCTCTATGATAAATATACAAGTACAACGATCTTAAGTAAATTAATTATTAATTACATTCACTCATCAAAATGAGAACTGCTACACACACAGAATATAGAAAAGAAGTTTTCCTACAAACATTCACCAGAACCAGAGAGGTTTTTTAATTCAGAGAATACAAATATGTAAAATATTTAAATTATAACATGATATGTTTATAACACCATTATACACAGTTGCTATATAGAACATGTGGGTATGTGTGTGTGTATATATATATATATATATACATACATACATACACACACATATACATTGGAGTATCTTGCCAAGAAACTGCATAAATGTTATACTGTTTACAATTTTGATTGTTTGCAATGAAGTTTGACACCAATGTTAATTATTCTCTAATAAAGTATTTCGTATTGTATTAATTATCAGAACACATCGACTTTCAGCAAGACAAGAATGTATACAATGACATCGGTCAAAACAGCGTTGCACATTATAACAAGTGTATTCTGTTTCAATAACGTGTATAAATTCTCACAGCACAAACAGTTCTTTTGAAATGTTTTATTCAGACGTGATGATGCATTTAGAGGTAGACAAAATAAATTGAAGAATTGATATTGCTTCATTAATTTCAGGGATACAATTGAAGTTTCTTGTATGTTTAGTAGAATACAGACTGAGCAATGATCCCTAGCGATAAACACTGGTAAAACAGACACGGACACTGAGCAAATTCCGACAAGTTTTTAAATTCTGCCATTTAACACTACAAACTGTAAATGTGTTTATATATATATATATACATATATATATATATAAACAGACACACACAAGTATATGCATCTATCCAACATACTAAGACAATTACTACAAGATTTACATTACTCCAGAGCCCCCTCATGGCAAGACTATGCAGGGAGCATGCACCTCAAATGTGTTTATGGCAACACATAAAACAGTTATAAGGACATCAGTATTTCAGTCTCTATTACAGGACAAGTAAGTTTCACACGCAGCTAGCTCACACTGGTCTCTCCACACAGTGTCAGTTACCTCATTTATACTTGGAAACAACAACACGCACATCCTATTTGGTGCCAAGCTACCTCTGTTTGGAGAGTGCAGATATTTTGTCAATACTTCGAAACTGTAGCCACTACATACACATCACGCACGACATGCACGCACGCACACAGGTAAGCAAGCGAGCAAACATCATTTTCAGGATATCAGGACTCCCTGAACAAGGCTACCTGCATAACAGTCACCTTAATTAGAATAACACTAATATAAAACTGATCAAGTGTTCATCACGTCACACTAATGGGGCACCAGCATTTCAGCAAAACACAGTTTAATGACGGCATAAAAACCCATCATATATTTTTCCTTGATGTCATAATTATCATGTAACTTTCGTCGCCATACTGAATAATGAACATTCAGTATGGGATATGACTGCATACCATCAGTGCCCAAGTTTGAGTAGTATCACATCAGAAAGTTAGAAAACTACAAGATTAAGCAATAATAAATAGTGTACACCAAGAAGACCTACATGCAATGTACAATGTCCGAGTGAAGAGAATAAAGTATTTACAGAGAACAAATGTATTGCAATCTTGCAGTTGTAACAAGTGCACGTGTCATCTTGCTAATTTAATCAAGTACAAAAGGCAGACTGTTTAAAATAGGTTCCAATGGCGTCACCATTTGTCGGATTACTGAATCACACGATCTCCTGACTTTGGTATCAGAGTGTGCACAAAAGATGTAGACAATGTTTACTCGGTAAATTGAAATCGAAGATCATTTTCTCGAATAGCAGTAGCCCCTTAAAGACTGAAAGCCCCGTTAGCTAAAAACAAAAAAGGGGAAACATTCCTTTCATACTGCACTTGTACGCCGACAAGGATAAAACATACCAAGAGCCCAATACAGGTTACCTCAATACTTTTAAATGCAACTTTATATCAAAGAAAACAAATTACTTTGTGAAATCTAATTATTGAAGTCCATTTAAGGAAGTTAAATCGTTTAAAACATTTGGAATCGTGCTACCTTCAATACAGAAGTGCGACTGATAATCGGATTATATGGACCTTTGATTAACTGATGTCCAACCGATAACAACAAACATAATACGATGGAAAAGATCACAGCAATACAACTCCGATTATGATTAGCTCATTTTAAAGTACCACATAAATAACATAAAAATTATAAAATGTTAATCATAACATAATCAACAAGCATGAACTATGCAATCAATGCATTAAATTACAGAATCGCGTACGACACATTCTGGGATATGTAATAAGAGTATAAACACACCGCTACACCGAACAATTCACAGTCGGATTGCTACATCATCATTCTATACAAATCCAATACTGATGCCAGACATACGGGCAGTAAGTTTGCAACCCATTCATACTTAATTACGAAGAACATGATACCAACATAAAAAATGGTCCATCATTTGATATTAGCCGCTGAGCAAGTCACCTTGTTTCCTGCATAGCAATCACATAAATGTTTCATTTGATATCACCTTTTCATCTTAAAAACAGATTACCTGGATGAACAGTCTTAAGGTAAATAAAAATACTCATCAGTTGCATTTTGAAAAATAGTAGTTTATGTGCAAAAGAAAAGGTGCAAAATATGGGGAAAGCTAAATTTGGAAACGGCCACAAGACGATCTCTATTTAAAGTATACTAAATCCACCAAGTGTAGGAATATACTAGTTATCATTGCAGAAATAAACGGCTATCACTGTAACAAGTAGCAGTAGCGTTCTTTTAATTCCAAACTTGGATTTGGCTAACATGATCAACTGCTTGGCCTGGCTGGAAATTAGTCCAAAGGCCTTGCCCTTGGTGGCTAATCAGCATTCACTAGGAGCAGAATAAGCTAATTAGCCCAATTTGCTGTACCCTAGCAACCTGTGGAACAATGGAATTTCAGCTATGACTTTTGTTTTTGATTACCATGCTGAGAGCAAACTGGTTTCGGTTTCAGTATGATGTGGCATCATATGCTGTGGAATGTACCGCGAGATCAGTGAATGGCTGCAAAAAGCAGTAGTCACGTTTTGGTTTCACCAGAGACTGTTATCTCAGACAGCTGGCACATTGCTATACACATGGCCTCCTTACACTAACAAATCACTTACAAGAGAACACAACACATTCTCTGGGTAACAAAATTTGATGCATAAATTAATACCTATTAATATACAGATATATACAGTATATGTTACAACCAAGCAGGAATGTAAGATTTGCACAAACCAAACGTTTGTGTTTGTAGCACAACAAATGACAGCCCAGCAATGATTCCTGCTTATCAGCATAGTAAATTCCGACGCAAACAATCATTTTCTCTAAATATTTACATAAAATGTTGGAATTTGCAAATAAAACCCTGCTTTTCCTGAAGTCGATGACATCCTTCAGTACTTTAATGACTAAACCGCTTTCACACAACAAGCCAAACAGAATGTATATACACATAAAAAAGGAGACACGAGATCGTCATATCAGCATTAAGATCATAATCCAATATAACCTATCATCATTGCACTTAACCTTCTACGACTTAATTAACAAGCAAAGACAACTTAACTACATTAACCAAATGTGCACCACTGGAGATAATTCAATGACAAATTTCCAATTGCTTCAGGTGAAATATATTTGCATCCTCTATATATAATGATATTTTTTTTATTTTGGAACACAGTTGGTAAAAATTGAAACTTAATATTAAACTCTCTGGATTGTACTTGCAATTGCAAACAATTATAATTCAGTAAAACATAGCTAACAAAATAGGATTATCTAAACACGGCAACAATGTGTTGAAAACCAAACATCACTATATCTAAGAGTACACTGTAACTAAGTAAACATCACACAATTTGTAGTGGTGATTAGATTTTGTGCATCAGATGTATCTGTAAGAAACATTTGGTGACAAACAATACAGTTAAATCTAAAGTGTACCTATTTCTTGTTGCATTCATTGCACTTGTACAGATTGGTTAAGAACATGTTGTGTACACACCAGTATTAATAAGCATCTTTACAGATATGTATGGAGCAACATTTGGACGGAAGTCATCGTTCGTCTGGATTGTTCATTAGAGCCTTACATCATGCATATAGAAAAAAAATGGAACAGTGTTGCTGGCGTCAGAAAAACCCACAACTCTGAACAAGAAAAAAAATTAAATTCATCAACGTATTCAGCTATCACAATTTGTTTACATCATCACTGCAAAAACTTTTTTTCTTCTTTTTCTTATTTGTATATATATACACATAATCTAGCTACAGGCACATAATTATAATAGCAAGAATAATAATATTAATAATGGTAATAATAATGAGACACTGCTGTACATGACAAATATTTTGTTATATCTTTAAATAGGCATTACACGCATGCACTATACTACGTTAATATAACAAATGCATTTGATTTTTTTTTCTTTGGAAATAAAAATAAAAGAAAAGCTTCCCTCTCCATCTCACTGGACTGATTATCATAATCAGGTAATACAAAACATAAACAAAACACTAGTAAACATAAATACACAATAAGTCACATGATCAAACTCGTCTTGTAATCGTGCCAGTAACTTTTGATTATCAAACACAGGAACAAACAAACTAGCTATACAATGCTGATATGCATGATGTAGACATAGACCCATGAATATTGATAATCAAACTACACAGCTAATATATCTCATAAAGCTAGCTTTGGGTTCCTTTGACGATAAACATTCAAGAGTTTTGATGCAGGTACAAAAATGAGGATATGTATGCACATACGCAAACACACAGCACACACACAAAAGACAATAGAGGATGAAGTTAGCCTCTCATGGGTCAGACTTTATGATGATTGCGTAGGGTTGTCGTTGAGTAGATTTTATCGTTGAACATGAGGTTGCAGTAAATCATGATGACTACATTGTAGGGAACTGAAATTAAAAGTAACACTTCTTTAATTTAATTTTTATGTGGAGGTGGGTGAATATAAGTGAGTGAGATACATATACATATATATATATATATATATGCATGGCTGAAAGAGTGAACGAATGACTGAGTGAGTCTGTCAGTGCATGAGGTCAATCAGTTGTAATTTAGCAAACTTACTAGTTCTGCCATCTTGTGCTTGGCAAATTCTATTCTCATTCCACCTCTTTCTGATGAAAGAAGCATTATTCCCTGCAATCGAGCCATGGCCTCTGCTGCAAACCTCGTGTCCTGCAAAATAAATATAAAATATAGCTTCTTGTATACAAGACAAAGCAGAGTACTGTAAGTTAATATTTAAAAATCTTGTCTCTTCAGTTTGTGAAAATGTATGTGCTTGAGAGTGAGTGGAGTGAGTGAGCATGTGTGTGTATGTGTGCCTGTGTGTGTGCCTGTTGTGTGTGTGCCTGTGTGTGTGTGCCTGTGTGTGTGTGTGTGTGCCTGTGTGTGTGTGCCTGTGTGTGTGTGCCTGTGTGTGTGTGCCTGTGTGTGTGTGCCTGTGTGTGTGTATATACCTGTGTTTGTGCATTGGTATAAATGCAAATGCAAGCAACTTTAGGAAAATTACATTTTGAGCACTTTTTTAACTGTCATATCTGAGAGATAAAGGCTTCAGAACCATGTCCTCTAATGGTACAATTAGTTACTTCATATTAATCAAACAGTTATTCGTGGCTGGTAATTGGTGATGGTGGTTAAAACAGGGGGAGACCTCCGAATGTCTGACATTGCTCGATAGAAAAACCTCACTTTGCAGTGCAAAGGCGTTGGCTTCTTACTGTTTTACTTTTAATACTGCGATTTACAACAATCCAAAGCTGGACGATTAAACAATAGCCTGTGCAGAATTATGACAAATATATTATATTGCATCTTTAGCAACAATCTCAAGCCTAATGTGGTTATGGGTGCCGTTACCATGACCTTGACGAAGGACAAATGCAAAGATAATAACATTCTGCTTCAGTAAGATAGGAAACGTAACTATGTGAGTGAAAGGTGTGATTTGTGGCTATGAACTGCATGAGTGCGTTTTTAGGAGAACAACTATCACTGACAATTTGTCGTATTATCGTGATTAAGAATGCTTCCAGTTAGGTATAAAGAAAAAAGGTTATGGGGTTAGATAACATAGTACCCAGTTTCTGCCAATCTGATTGTATAATGCCATTGAATATATTATAATGTCTGTGATCTAATTAGCTGTGTCACACAGTGTTTATTTACTTATACCCATTAATATATTTTCAAGGAGATGGGAGTCTTTCGATGTGGTTATATCTTAAAAACACAATGTTTTGACTAACAAAGTACTAATTTATTATCAAAAACTATAAGTAAATACAATAAAAATTTAACTGCTATAGATATATTTCATTTTAGTAAGTAGACCATTATAAATCTGTACCCACCTGATACTCTACAAAACCTACTGGTGTACCCCCCTTATTGTGTATTCGTAGTCGACTAAACCCTGGGAAACTGAAACAGAAGGTTTTCAAATCGCATCAGGGCAAGAACATGTCAGATAAACAGAAACACCACATTGTTTGTGAAACAAGACCTAACAATTTCACATCAACAGAGAATAACCAATCAATCCTGTTTTCAGAAAAGAGGGAAAAATAACTTATAACAGACTATATACTATAAACCAGAAAAAAAGTTACTTATGTATAATGCATAATTACTAGGTCTGATTTCATATGTTATTACATGATTATTCGCTAATCTATAATGCAATGATAACAATTAATTTTTAAAAAGTATATAAAAACTAAATTATTAACTCATCTATGCTTTGGTTTTCTTATAACACACACACACACACACACACACACACACACACACACACACACACATGCATGCACGCATGCACACACACATACATATATACACATACACATACGCACATGCACGCAAGCATATAAATCTTGTGCAGCTGTGGGTGTATTACAATTTTCATAATGCACTGCTAAATATAATGCATTTTAAACAGAAATAATTGGCCACTCAACAAATAACAGCTATTTTATTATCTATATGTCTGAAACAAATAGCGAAATAATTGAAGTGGCAATATTTGTAGTAAAGTCTTTATTAGATGTTGACTGAGTGGAGCTGTATATTTTTTAAATGGCCAAGTTCTTCGTGTTTCAAATGAACTGAATCCGGTTGGGAATCCGAGGAACAACATATCATGCAAAGTGTACAGACTAAATGTGTGCCTAACTGTACGTTTTTAATTTTTTTTAATTTAATCACATTGTTCCTAAGACTGCCAGTGGATGAGGTGCACAGAAAGATAAGAGCTAAAATAGAAAAAGACTGGTAAGTAAAAGCAGTTTTTTTCCTTCTCAACTATATAGAGAGAGAGAGAACCACAAAAAACAAAGAGAAAGAAAGAGATTGAAAGAAGGAAGAGACAAATAAATTCTAGTAGTACCTGCTAAAGAGGTCCTTTAACTCTTGTTCGGAACAAAAAGGGCCAAGGTTGGCCACAAATAGAGTAGAGCAGGGGGCTGAGTGGGTGCTTGTGGTGGCCCCCGTGCCCCCCGCTGACACCGTGGTTGCGGGTGAGCCCGTGCCATTGCCCAGGGGGCTGCCTAGCACCGGGCTGGCGGCCAGGTGGGGGTGGGGCACGGCTGCCGTAGGGTGACCGGCCATAGCGAGGGTAGCATGACCAGCGTGAATATGCTGTAAATGAACAGAAATTGTGTGGGTTGTTTTTTTTCTTTCTCGCAAATGCATCTTGCTATAGGTTCAGTGTGTGATATACATACATACATTGGAGCAATACAGTATTATACCACAGACTAGGGTGCCATTACCATGATGGTGAATAAACCACCTTCATGGACACAGAACTAGTTACCATGGTTATTAAAGAAGCTAAGCAACTGAAGAATGAAGCTGAATGTCATTTCAGGGTTACGAGCATCATCTTCATATTTATCATTGGCCACAAATCTGTTTATAAACACAACATTTACTTCATTATTCGAAATTGCAAACCTAAGTGCAAATTTTATTTGAAAATTATGAAGATGAAGCCTAGAATAGCACATTAACCACCAAGCAACAGAAAAAGCTATAATTGTTGGAGCACATCTGTCATTTATAATGACCAGTTAAAAAACAAAACCTGGTGATGAAAGGTGTCGTAAACCTTTTTTCTAAATACATGAAAAACATCCACTTCACCATGTACTGTTCTTCTGCGATGAAATTCCCACCTCGACTTGCTATGATAGATGACTCCAATCAAATATAGCCTGCTCATAACACAATAAGAATATTTCTATACAGTGCTGAAGTTAAACATGACCAGCGGATAAATTTAGAAATCTAAATTTGGAACTGCACTGCAGGTAGATAATTCGGAAGTATGTGCATGACATGACACTGAGCAGTGTGTTACTAGTAGCTACCATTAAATGTGGCTAAATCTGAGTAAGAGGAATATACATTAAAATGAAAACAGGATTATATGTACATGTACAAAGAAGTGCCTTGTAATCTCAATTGATTATGAAAATATAATCAACAAATATCACTACTCAATATTAAATAAAGTGTGCACATGATCACACACACACATATATATATATATATATATATATATATATATATATATATATATATATATATAATATGATGATGATGAGGTATGTTTGTATGTGGTCTGTGTTTAGGTAAAATGTGTTAAACTTAATTTACATTAATAATATATTATCAACAACATCCTTAAAGCCAACAGTCAATTAAAACATTTCACTCACTCACTCACTCACTCACTCACTCACTCACTCACTCACTCACTCACTCACTCACTCACCATCACTCACCCAATCACTCACCCAATCACTCACCCAATCACTCACCCAATCACTCACCCAATCACTCACTCACTCACTCACTCACTGAAACAATGTACACTCACACAACAGAGAGAGAGAGAGAGAGAGAGAGAGAAAGTCATCAGAAAGTGAGAATAATGAACCATACACTCATAACAACTTACAAGGGTTATATGCCATTTCAATTCTAACAAGATCTGGATTTGTTGCAATATTTTCAATTTTGGGTGCAACAAATGCAGATTGTTGAAACAGGAATGTGTGCAAAGCTTTGGCTTGAAATGTCTTTTTGACAGTGATAATATGGGTAGTGAATCAAAGCAAAATTTATAAATACAGCTGCTTTATTTCAAACTGACCATCAAGATGATTGCACATATTTTGACAAATTCAGAGGGTGACACAAACAAAACAAGTGATTGGTGACTTCAATGTTCTCATAAAGTGAATGACATGTTAAATTGACAGCTAACATCAAACACCACACGATGTGATCAGTGTGATGGAGTTAACCATGCTTTGCACATGTGCAGTAACATTAGAATTAAAATGGCCAACTAACCCGTATGGGTACCTGTGCCAAGGCAGGATGCTGGATCAGTGTGGGATGATGCAGTGCCGCAGCTGTAGGTGCTAACTCAGCATAGGACGTCGAGACGAGAGGATGAGCAGCCCATGGTTCAGCCATACCTGGGAAGAAGGCAGCAGCCCCTAATTCTTCTGTAGATGGAGGCATTTAGGTGGGTGCCAGGCAGATGTGCACAGCATGGGTTTGTGTCATCAAACATGAGGCAGCATGTAACAGAATTGGTATCCAGTTGTTATGGGTTAGGAAGACACACAGAGCCAAGGGTAACATAATTGGTGGGGGAAGAGAAAGAATGCACACATCTAGAATAATGTTCAATCAGCAACATTATTATTATTTTAAAATACTTACTTAAGCATTTAATAAGTATTGCTAAATTATCAGACCTACTATTGAACAAAACAAACACAAAAGTTCTTGCGCAGAATTTTACCCAGAAAAATTCCATATCAGCTACCATTCAAAACAAAAAGAGATCTCACAGAAATTAACGTATACTTTTTTCTGTAAGACCAATCATTAACCACTCAGGTTTCATGCAAATTTGTATCATTTTCTACATAAAATACTTAAATTGAATATTTTATTAAGAAAGAGAACGTTTTTGAAATGGTGACAAAACAATAGTGAAGAATTTAAAATCTATAAATCACCATCTTCTATAATCATAATGTATATTTTTCATCAATTCTTCTATACCTCATAAATTAATATAGAGGAACAGACCATGTTAAATATTTCACACGTTCACACCAAATTAAGACACATGCAAAATAATAAAGAAAAATATGATTGAAGTAATTAGTCATGTCGCACATGCTACTACTATCCAATAAAATGCAGATATATTAATTCTGCTGGGCATTTCTGGCCTCCAAGAGCAGACGAGTGCTGCATGTATTAAACAAGTTTCTACTTGATTTTGTAATATACCAACAAAAGATGAAACAAATATTATCTGGGCCAAATCATGGGGAAGAGATTTTCAGTCGATGTATCAGGAACTGCTCATGCAAAATTAGAGAAGTTATTAAATATAATTTAATATCTAGCTGCTAAGGAATGGGGCGAGGATTACCCTGGTAGTAAAAAATCACATCAGCAACTCATTTCAGCAAACAACAAACAAACTAAAAATGACCCCCAAAAAAACAGGACTATAAATATAAAGTGAGATAAAATAATAAAAATTTTGTCGCAATATAATCAAGCCTCAACTGATATGTATATATATATATATATATATATATATATATATATATATATATATACATATCACATTTATCATTACAGTGATATTCTAATGTTCTTAACATTTGTCAAATATTTCTTCACAAAGAGACATGTCAATCTTGCCTAGATTACTAGAGTCAAGAAGAATATTTAGTTATTATTACACGTTAAGCTTGTCTTGCATACAAAAAAAAAACATATTCAAGAATTAAGGTTAATACAGGAAATTATTTATAATGGCAAAAGCTATCATGATAATTATTCACAAAGCATATGCGACATGACAAACTTCATCTCTTGAAAAGAAATTCATGCCACATAGCATACAACTAGCACTAGATATCTACTTCAGCTGCAAGTCAGAAGACTTGAAGAAAGGAATTCTTTGACAGAAACAGGTCATCAAATATGTTATGTCACTTACGTCCAGTCAGAGGATGGATGAATGTAGGATGTGTTGCAGCTGGCTGAGGGGACTGTTGCTTTGGTTTTGTAACCTTTGTGTTGCTCTTCGCAAATTCCAGTCGCAGAGTTTGTGGAAGATCGGGATCGAACTTGACACCCTGTAAATGAAACTGAAGTGTGTGAAATGTGATGATGACAAAAACTAATCTTGTATTCAGTTAAAATAAGTACCTAATGTGACTAACTCAATTAACCTGTCTCAGTGAAAGCAAATTTAAATATTTCCTTTTCTCAGATAGAAAAAAAACATATTATTACTTTAAATGTCTCACCTACTTTAGCTGATGTAAAATAATAAAAGCTTGAGCTGCACACACTCATGCACACATATATTCACTTACACATACACTACACACTCATCTTCAGTATATTCATTATCCTATCACTAAAACATTTGAGTAAATTCAGTGAGATAAATAAATTAGCATTTATAGATGTCATTTTGAGGCAAGTCAATCATATTTACATGACTTCGGTGTGTACTTGAATTACCAGTGAACAGTGTACACAATGGTGTTATTGGTGTACATTTTACAAGTGTTGTGTATGGAGTAAACATGTAAATGAGTACACGATTTATCACATGTACATACTGTGTACCTGGTATTAGGGAAATGGTGCACATTTTCAGCAGGTATTTCATCCTGCACTTAATATTTACCAACATTGTGAAATTCAACAAACTGGTGGTCATGTGTAAAGAAATGCTGGTGGTGTAATTGTTACATGACAAGTTGGTAGTCTGAAGCCCATTGACAGGCGTTTTAATATACACAGTGCTTAAAATGTGTCTGTGGAGATTACCAACATGAAAAATAAATCACATACATAGATATATATGTAAACATGTGCCACAGTGTCACCAAAAAAATAAAAAATGCTTGAACAAATCAAAATGATCCATGTGCCTGTGTCTGCTGTGCTGGCCAGCAGCGATTCTTCACCATCTCCCAAGTGCTCAGAACATTTTAGCACGTCATTACATAAAAATGATCTAAACTGTGCAGGTCACGTCTACCTGAAACCTGATTTGTGAGTGACACCTGCCATTTAACCGATGACTGGCAAGCCAAATTAGAAACAATGATTAAAACAGCCACATATATATATATATATGATGTGGTAATATTTAGGTGTACTTGTGGCAAACACTTTATAAACAGTGCACAGATTTGCAGCAGTAATATATATATATATATACGTACATACACTCACCCATGGCAATACTGTAGCCAGTAAGCAGTACAGATGTTCTTACATCTAAATATGCAATAATCCAATGTGATTTTATGTTTCCAGCTCCATATAATTAGATAAAAACAAACTCCAAGAGCACACATACAAACACTTCAGCATATTCTATTTTACTGTTTAATTTAAAAATATACTCTCTGAATCATATATTCAATTATTACACACACACACACACACACACACATATGCATGCATGCATGCATGCACACACAGTCTCACACACACACACACGTTAACACTTATAATGAGATCGAGGCAGAATCCAAGAATTGACACTTCTTAATTTTAAGAACAGATCATTTAATAGATAACATAAACATACCTGCAGGTCTTGTTTGGCTCCTTCAGCAGCGCACCTTGAGCTGAATGTGACAAAGCCAACAGGCTAAAGTAAAAACAAAACAAACATATATACTGACATGCTAATTATAATTATTGGATAGCTATTAGATATTAGCTGGTATCAATCTGGGATTCAGCATCCTGGCAATAAACTGAAATTGTGACATCCACCTAAATGTGTCAAAAGGAGGAAAATATTTTGAACACATAAAAATAAGGAACAGTAATGGCAGATAAAAATAGTGAACAGTTATGCAGTTCTGTATATTTAATCAATAGATGTGGAATAATCTGGAAAGATAACTTTTAGGTGTATCACGATAGCATGGACACTCATTAAATTATGTCACACTTGTTAGTTAGGGTGAAATCAGAAGAGCTAAAAACAGATTATTTAGTAAATGTAATTCACCATCACCTCATGCCAGTTAGTATAATCTGATCTAATTCTAACTTGCTGTTAGCACACACACACACACACACACACACATAATCAATTTATTTACACCCTCTCTATGTAATTCACAGTACAGCAATAAAAGTAGATATTCTTTTACAAAAAAAATGGAAAAATCAAGCTTGATAAACTATTTATTAAATTAGGTTATTTATATGTGTTAGCAGTTTAACTGTATAATTTTACATTTAAGAGTTTAAAATAAACATGCTTTTACCAGCAGGAGATATCCCAATATTAGTGAACATTGCTGATGGTATATTTAAGTATGATAGTGAACATTCAGTGGGCATTATTCATTAAAAACAGACATGCACAAACACATTAATTAATTTTAGCATGCTAATTATTTGAGGAGAATCGAGGACAAATATTATGGTGAATGAAGTGCACACATATTTTCTGCATCTCATTAGTTAAATTTTGTATTGATGATTATGGCGATATTGATGGTGATGAACAACATGCATTATTGGCCAAACACAGATTGTGCCACACATTGATACCGTAAAATGTTAATCATGTAGATTTATTGATTAAGGAAATAATTGGTGGACTTATTTCATATTAATGGACGTTTTGAACAAATAAAATGCAATACAGTATTTACTGTAATTATCTCCTTTCATTTCCAGTTTAATACTTAGATCTACAATTGTACCAAATCAAATATTCAACAAATTAATAAAAACTTATCCAATTCAAATTTTTGGAGTTATCTTCAACTCAATCTTACTGGTGCTAGGAGGCAATTCTGCATCATTTAGTAGTTTAGTTGCTTCAATGCAGGAAATGTAGAATGCCACATTAGCTTTGATGTCCCATTAGAGTTAAGTTGTTAATACAAATATTCACGGGGTTACACTATCTGTTCAATTCTATTTTATCTAATTGTACAAACAAGTCAACGAAATATGAATTCATTTTGAATCCAATAAAATGCCATATTTATCTGAGGTGCCTATATATAACTTGCCTGATGGAAATCATGCAGCAAACAAATCATGTTACAAAATTTAAACAACCATCCAATGGGATACACACCAACTGGTAACTAAGAGCAAAGCTAACATGAAAGAACTTTTGATTAAAGGATAGCAGACCATCAGAAGTTAGTAAATTATTCTGTTGGGACAAAATATCATTCTTGATACACAATATATGTTCCAAAGAATTATTACTTTTCATAAAAGAAAACCAAGTAACAATTGTAATTCTTGTACATTTAATGATCATTCACTATTTTATATTTAAATGTTTAACATATATGCATACATACAATTATACTAATATATTCAGACCTAATCATAAATGATACAAAATTTAACTCAAATACATTTGAAAGATAAAAGGCCAAATACATGTCTTTCTTGTTTTTATCTGATTTAGTTTTCTTGGTAATTAATCATGTTACCCATGTCTGTTCTGCAGGTATGTATGAAGAGATTAAGCTACCGTGTCTGTGTGAAGTTTTCATTAAAATTGATAAGTGTTTGTTTTCAGGTTTTAGTTTTGTTAATTGTTTTGGTCACAGATATCACTAGAGTGTCTAGTATACTGTTACATAAAATGATGCCTCTTCAATTTAGCCAAAATTAAATCTTTAATAATAAATCTTTCTTGTACAAAACTTGATGAAATCTAAGTGATAAGCAATTTTTCACAGAGTACTTCCTGCTGTGAGGTATTCTGGTGACTGATGCCACAATGAGAAGCAAAATGCCATCATTATGAGTGAATTATAACAACCATATATCTTGTGATTGGTGAACACTGAACATGAAGACACAACATACTCACCCCCCCCCCACACACACACACACACGTACATTCATACACACAGAGCAAACCTTATACATTTATTTACATGTACACAATTAACAAACTGAACACTCACATTGAGGGGCTGAAAATACAAAATATAGTTACATATTAGCTTGCAATGACCTAAAGTTCGATCTCAGCATGATTAGTAGTCAAGTTAGGCATTCCCATGACCTTTCTTCAAGTTAACAGTAAATAATATATAAATTGATATTTGTTGATAATTGAAACGATGTTTTTCTCACGTAAGTATTTTAGGGATAGATCATTTAAAATAATTAATTAACAACTGTCATGTTATACACAAACAGACTAAATCTTGCTAAACAAAAATTAATGCCACATAATTATACGCAGTAGTTAGTAAGGGAATATTAGTATTGCAGAGGTGAGAACAACAATGACATAAAGAGACACAAAACACCTGAAAGGAAGCACACCCAGTACAATAACAGGGCAAGCAAGGTAGAAGGTATTAATAATTCAAAGAGAGTGGGAGTAATAAACACAAATTGTGAACATCTTGGACTCTGTGACCAACAGAGGTAAGGCTGTAAGGAAGCACAACATCATTATCAGGCTTCTGTTACCAGTGAGCAAACTGTTTGACTGCTTTAACAACAGGAAACTACAGATAACTCCTAACCTGGTATAAAATATAACTTGCTTAAAGCTACCTTGTTTTGAGTGTATTGTGTTATATATATATTTTTTTTTAAAGCAAAAACACACTACTCCACTAGAAACAGAAGCTGATTTACTAGTAGTAAGCACAAAAGTATATGAATATGGGATGCGATATGCTTTATAAAGAACTACCCGAATCTTTACATATATATAATTAAAATAATTCTGATTGCACATATTCAAAGAACTAATACAAGTGACTTAACCAACGCAGTGAACAGAATGTGACTGAACAAATTAAAATAGCAGGGCAAATATTGTTTGCCAAAAATCTTTGTCTAATCTTAATAGTTTTACAAACTAGATCTAAATGAAATTGTTTTTAATTATTTCCTTTGCACTTCACTCAGTAATTGGCCAACTTAATGCTGCCCTTAGTAAACCTCTGCCTGGAGGAGACAATGTTTGATATTATTTGTATTACAAAATATGTATTCATCAACATTCTAACCATTAAGTTAACCTCTATTTATTACTTAACGGTTCCGATTAAAAAACCTGAACTCCTCGCTCGCATAATGATTCACTAGGGGGCAGCACATATCCAGAAAAGAGGATGCAACTCAGCTTTTAGAAAAACTAATTGACTGTATGCTCCAGAGAGGCAGCAAAATTAGTCACAAATTATAAAAATAAATAAGTTAAGGAACAGGTTTATTAATTAGCAAAAAAAAAAACACAGACAAAAGGCTGGCTTAATATTTAAAAAATCGGGATGAAGGCATCATCTTTCCTGGATGCTCAGTTTGAGCAAATATGGCAGGTTTTGTGACCTAGGGGTGAGTTACTTACTGAAGTGGTTTTGCCGTTTTTGCCAGTGACCTTTAATAGTGAACCTTCATAGCCCTGCAAAAACGTGAGAATAAAAACACAAGGCTTGGTGAATGGGTGCTCAATTTGTTTTGCATATCACATATTCGTGCACGATTGTCATGGTACTGATCCTTGCATCATATCCCATGCGAGACATTACTTACGATGTTGCTTTTGGCAGCAGCTTTGCCCATTACTTTTAAAAGTGATGTTTCATAGCCCTAGAATAGAAGATTTAGGAAATGTTCATCAGGAGTTGATTGGTGTGTCCATTTTGAAAATAACACCAATTTCACACGTGTCCGTGTCCGTGTACAAAGTGTGTTCATGTGACAGTGTGCAGCAACATACAGCTCTGTGATGGAGGCTACAGTGAGTACATCAACTGCAGGATGGGGTTAACTTTACGCAACTGTAATACTTACTGATTAGTGTAACTAAAAAATATAATTATTCCAAAAAAGCAAGTGAACATCAAGTGAGGGACAAATGAGCTAAATACCAGCATCATACGCGTAGTGTCTCACATGGCAAAAGGTGCACAACAACAAGATTCAGCTCGTAAAAATAAACACACATCAACAGTAATATTTTAGCACAGATTAATACAAAAGCCAAACACTACAGACCGATGACAATTACGCCAAAGTTCTGAATGCCGACCAATTGATAAGCACAACAAATGGAAGTCATTTCTTATTGGCTAACCGTAGTCAAGAAACACAAACTATGAATAATGAATGAAGATACCAAGAACAGATTTTGATATAGTTGGGTTTTTATAACTCGCAATCCATAGACATAAATTACTGCGTACATTGGGGGGGGGGGTATGTTTCATAGATTCCACCAAATATCAAAACACTAATTGAAGGGGGGGGGGGAACGTTTGTATTATTAACCTATGTAGTACCTGAACTGCACGGCTCATTCTTCAAACTGGGCAACATTTTGACCTGAACAAGTTTTTGTTAAATATGTCCTACCCGAGACTACTGAACAAATGTACAACTTGCCTGTCTAATCATTTATCTAACCTGGCAATCTTTCTGATATCTACATCTACAGACCCATGAAGCAATACATTATTGAAATAATTCTATTCAGTTGGCTTCTCCCAGAGAAGGTCCTTTGTATTTGTTCAGTCATATTTAGAGGTGCATTCCTTCATATGAAGTCTTGTTTCCTAAACTCGTGTTGCCAGTGGCAGGGTTATAGAATCAGGACAAAAGCTTTTTTATCACTTCATCATCATTATTGTCTAAAGGTATACCTAGCACTCTGATCGTAGGACCGGAACTCCTGCAGGTCATGGATGAATATTTCAGCCAGAAAAGAAACATGAACTGCAATGCTCAGCAGCGTACTCTTCATGATTAAATGTTAATATGCACCTGGAGATAACCTTTGAAGCGTTCTACACATCTCTTTCAGTACCACTTTATCTCAGGTGACAACCACCATACAACTTGATACGATATAAACAAATTCACTGAAATAAGGATAATCTTCTGTATGTACCATTCAGATTATTTAGACAGCAATGTTGTTTAACAATTGTTGATGGTCATCTTATAAACTGGATACAGCTCTCATCTAGAACAGAAATCTTGTAGCGAACCAGCAAAACACCACTAAAAGGGCCAACTGCCCTATCAGCTCATACCCAGTAAGGCTGTCAAATCAATTAACATGACTGAATGAGTGAAACAAGTTTCTATTACCTTATAGGCTCTGAACAACAGATACAACTCCCTTGGCTTGGCATCCATTGGCAAACCACTGACGAATAATGTGCGCACCTGAAAAATACAATTATAATAATCAATAAACCTGTAACACAATACACTTAATAGGTATGCTCTAATTATAAATTATAGCCAACATGTTGTGGTACACACTGTGTATCACCTGGATAATGGCCTACATAAATATACTTTTATAACAAGTATCCCTAGATACTGTCAAGTATTCAAAAGTAGACAACCCAAGTTTATAATATGACAAATCATAACTGCCCATAATAAGATAAGAACAAGAAACTGGCAAACATCAAAACAACCATTCTAACATTAGTGAAACAAACTGGTATTTTCTTACAATATGAAGTCAAATAAGATTTGAAGGTAAAACAGAGCTACAAGAACAACAATTTCTGATCCTTGTTCAGAATTACTATATTTATGTTTTTATTTCTTTAGTGGGCTAGGCTGTACATTGATGTCATGCAAGTATGTACAGAAACACACACGCGCGCATATATATATGATCTCAAAATCATTTTCATCAGGATAGAGCATCATTTAATTGATTTTCTACAAGTTGGTATAATTAGATATTAAACAAAGCATGAACATATTTAGAAACATCAAAATATCTAACAAGCCAATCAAATTATAGTAACACAGAAGTGTTCCGGTGTATTCTAGGGCATGTTCCACACCATCACAAACAGTTTTATGTCCTTCAGTGTGAAACCAGGAGAATTTATGGTTCGGCTATTGGAATGGCTTTGGGTGATAGTCAAATCAAATAAATCAGCCCCCGTGTTAGCAGGCATTAACCTAAATATTCCCACTCAGTGCGTGCTAAATCTTTCATGTCCCATAGTACAAGCAGAAAGTGGGATACAGTATGAGCGAATCAAATGAACGCAAGTCGAAAACGAGCTTATTATTGGCGGCTTGCTTCTCGGCAGACATTTAATGAGGGCGTAAGCTGAAGGGATGAGCTTATGGCAGATTAACAGACACCTGATGGCACAGCATCTGCTGTGATATATCATCAGAACGCGTCCCTAATTCTGTGTGATTGACATCTATTGAATCAAAATGAAGCCTTTATTGTTTCATCTTGCCACCTGCACATCAAAGCAGGTCTTAGTAACACCACAGTAGCTGCTGCAATTTACTAATACCGCTATCCATACCCCCCCCCCCCACACACACACACACATACACAAACTGGTAATATATAGTATAACTGGCAATAACAATCTCCTAAATCTTGATTTAATAGAGTTTATTTCCCCACAAACAGGTGGTCAGATGAAGTATTTCACCTTTTGCGGAAATATCTGAACGTAGGAAAATAAAAGGATTAACAGGTAAACATAAAAATACTGGATGTGCTTCAAAACAGATGAAATGTTTATCAAACAGCGATGTTAAAAATGCTGTCACTGTTTTTTTAGTGATATTATCATCTTCATAATAATAGATTACACGTTATCTAATGTTCTTCACTAGTAGGCTGTAACAGCAATCAATGACATCCTCAGCCCAGTATAAATATATAGCCATGAATGAACCGCGGCCAAGGTGTACCAATTCGGAAGCAAGTATCTTACTGGTAACTGATATCATGCCTGGTTAATGGCAGCCATGAATTGCTCCATGTCCAAATATGACTGAGCATTCTCTGCCGGGCCAGCGGCAGAGGTACGCAATCTCCAGAGTAAGAAAGAAGCCATACAATAGCCATTATGTCTAAGGTAACCGAATCTCTGGAGCTGCCCGCAACTGTATCAACAAAGAACACAACAGAATGTTCATAAAAACAACAAGTCTAAATATCATTTTATATCATATGAAGGCCACATGTCGGACCACCTTCTCAGCGCAGCGCCACCGAGAAGACCTTTCTCGAGGTGTTGCATGAAGGAGAGACGGAATATTGTTTCAAGGTGACCTTGCCGAGAAATCTGGAGCCTCTGGACTCGTAGTGCACTCCATATACAAAGGATAACAATGGCGTGTTTACTAAATACCTGCATCTAAGGGAACACCACTTCCAAACTAGCGGATGCTATTTGTATATAAACAACCACCTTGCCATGGAAGGCGCAAAGACAAAGGCAGACGGATACACCTGTGGGTGGGGAGATGTATCAATGCCAACATCCCTCATATCTGCTTTCATTCAGGTTGCTGCCATTTGAGAAAGCGAAGCAACTTCAGAAGTCCTTTGCTCTGCATCCGACATTATTTATAAGGGCCTAGACACGTCCTGGGTGTAATCGTGGAACTAAACTGAACGGCAGACTAGAATCCGAACTTATAACAAAAATATGATGACGACACACTAGTCGAGCTACGGCACAAGCGTCAACAATAATAAATAAATAGAAGATTTACATTTTGTATCTAATTCATTGCCCTACAGGTTTCAGTAGATATTAAGACAACAGGTGTCCCATGACAAGTTGTTCTGGCTTACAATCAGCCTGTCGGACTTTACAAGACATCCGATCCCGCCTCTCCTTTCCTGATATACTTCTATGTTTGCTAAACCAATAGATGGCTGCATTGATCTTAAACACCCAACCGTTGAATTTTAAATATTGACCAATCAGGCAGAATTGGACGCAGAACTCTTTATGATGTGTGTGTGTGTGTGTGTGTGTGCGTATCAAGATTGGAGTGTTTGTAATTGGAAAACAACTTGACAATTGGGCTCAAGGATCACAGCACTAGAACGCTTTCTGGTCTATCATTGAAAAACGTCATATCAATGTGTGTAGGTGAACTGTGATACATGGTTCTGAAACTGTTACTTACAAAAGAAGAAAAAACGCTGAACATAATTTTTGGCCAGAGTTCATGACCAAAATAATAACCGTGTCATTACCATTTTAACTACCATGACAGGAAATAGGTAAGATTTATCCTTAAAAAATCAGTTTGCAGAGATTACCACATTTGATGAATACGCCATCAAAATAAACCAAATATTTTCTCTGAGTGGACCATGCCCTTGTATTAACTGAACTGAGTACTGATGACAAACGTCATACAGTTTTCAATTTAGTCAACCATATTACAGGGCACATAATTACTGAAGCCAGTAGGTGTAACATTTATTTAGCCCAATAATTAATAGAAGAATGCCAGCTACAAAAGGGCTTGAACAGAAAAATGTCACTCAGCGTGTATCCTTTGTTGTAACTTATGTTCTCAGATGGCTAACATAAAGAATTAGACATCATGTGGCTTTAAATAGCTGAGATTTATATTATTACACAGTATGGCCATCTGTCTTGACCAAATCACTGATGCTGCTCTAACACTTCAATGGCAAATATTAGACATATTCTAGCCTATAAATGATAGAATATGATATGGCGCGTGTGTGTAATTCCATTTTTGTCTGGATAATGTCTTTCTGTCTTTGTTGCTTTATTAAATCTACATCATCACCATCATCGCCATTTGCTACATACAATGGCATACACATGTAATATACTTTATTATGAAGTGTTAGGTATTTCTCCATTGTTATTTGAAGCATATACTGTTCCAACTGTCTTCATATACACTCAGATATTATTCAATTACAAATATCATACACTATACTGCCACGTGGTGTCTTGGAAGTAGCCAGTGTTGTTTACTCTCCGAGTTGTATGTTCAATATTGTTTGTATAGTGTAAATTATTTACCAATAATTGGCATATACTATTCATCCATTAACACGCAGGACTCTACACTATTAAATACTTCTATTAAACGTGTATACATTAGTATTACACATCAGATGGCCGCTGAAACCTATTCTGTGTCTCTTACCAAACCTCCGAGGAATGCCAACCTCCGGCTTCTTTGATGGCAGACATATAAATATTTCATAAATATATTTATGGACAAATGGAGAGCTTGATTATAGAAGGCAGGTGTAGAGGTTCAGGTTTAGGTAACTCTGGGGAATATAGCGATACTCCATAAAATACACTACCGCTGACCACTGTGTACACAGATCCCCGTGTTCATGGCATAAATACATTAAATGATGGCTTTTGTGAATGTCTAGCACTGTTGCACCATTGTCCCTGTTGCACATCGTAACCAGTTCTACAACTGTGCCGATCGACACAATATGGTTCTCTGATGAAAGGCGGCAATCGATGTCGAAAAAGGGTCATTCAAACGTTGGCTGACATACGTGGGGACAAGACACAGCAAAGGTTCATCAATAATACACATACATGCGTATACGGACACTGACAGTCATATACTTGAACACAAGCCGTACACAGGAATATAGATCCACGTCGAACTAAAGGCTGCTACTAAATCAACTATCCACCTGGATCAAAACAATTCTCATAAAACACAAGGATCATCAAGTATCCACTGATGAACAATGAGCCAAGGCTATAGCATTGATCCCTTCTCATAGGAGGCCACTACTGGCAGTGGTAGACCACACTGAAACATCGTTAGAATGGCTCCATAAAAATAGTATCACGGGCACTCATTGGAGCACTCATCGACGTCGCAATTCTCAGTATACGATAGGGGAGATTGCTGGCTTAATACGTGTACCACGAAGACGGGCATTCCATGACACTTACCACCAGCTCAGTGCCTTGGTTACAATCGTGGTAGCATCACCTGGCATGATAACTGATCCACTCTCGGCGCGCCAAACAAATCAGAGTGCTGGATAAATATTTGTTTGGTAATCAAGTGACATCGCCACGCTGAACTATAGCTGCAATACAGGACCCAAATGCCCCTCGGTGACAATTGATGGCCTCAAATAGCAATAAAGTAAGCACTGTACAAACAATCGAGAAAGAAACTAGCAACACATGATGTGGCCATTATATAAAACATATCAAACAGGCCTAATCCTACAGGATCACTTAACACATGATCAAATATGACTGACTTTCATGGAACTCTGTTTACCTGCCAACAACAGTTAATGTAATCCATCTAATCGCGTCGGTTTTGCGCAGAATTCGCTGTTTACAATTCCTACGACAAATTAGCCGCATTTGTTGCCGTCTGGCGACGAGCAAACATCAGAAGAGTGGAGGTTTGTGATGCGGAGGAACGCGTGACGCGACATCAAATATGATACCCAGGGAGTAATTAGGTGACGGTGATGGCTCGAAGGCAGGAAGAATGATATACTTGAATAAAGCATAAAACGTTACATGCCCCACTCAATCTTGTAGAACAAGAAATGAACTGTCCTTCTGGCGCCAACCTGTTAAGAGCCTGTGATAAACATATTACTGATATAGTCACAATTGAAGCAATAAATTATGTTCACAATGAATATAATCATCTGGGGAAATCATCTAATAAACAGGAAAACTAATTCATTTCATCAATGACCAATGTGTCCAGCCATTGATCGAATTTTGAAGCAGATATTGTCTATCCAAACGCAAAAAGATGGGATTTAAGTAAAATAATTATTATCCAATTAATTACTTAGCCCTAAAGTTATTTCAGTAGGACTACATCAAAAGCAGATTTACATCTATTTGTAATAATAATAATAATAATTATTATTATAATAATGAGGTCAATATTCCTCCCCAAAGGAAAACAATCAATTATCATTCATAAAGATCATACTATGAGGTGACCATGAAGAGTGAGCTATGTTTTATTGCTATGTAAGGTCACATGTCATCGTAATGCCCAACACTTGGTGCCTCAATCCCATCCATAACATAAAGAACGACAACAGGACATGGGCCATGTGTCATCCGAACGCCGCATCCCACCAGAGACCTATTCAGTGCCATCAAATTAGATTTTCTCCGCAGCAAATTGCCCACATATTCTAAGAAGTGGTGCCGTAAGCTCTGGCAGCGATGACAGCTAGGCATTATGAGCACACACTGGCTGGACATTCGCCCTCGATCGGACACCCCCATCAACCACGTTCCCAAAATAATGACTCGCTGCCTTGGGACACCTAGCGGCCGAATGAGACCTCTGAACTGGCTGACATTTCTCTCTACCTAGGAAGTACAAATCTCGCTGACATGTCGCCACCGACTTTATCTTCTGCCACCAAGTCAATACGATTCTTGCAAATTGTTCCAATCCCCTGAACTGTGTCAGGGTAAATACGGTAGGAAACTTGTCAATCGGCATAAATCTCTTGTAAAGTCATACGCCTGATGGTTATAATAATTACTAGGACATCTCGTTTTCTTCCTCGGGCTGAACGATCTTACTTGAACATCTTCAGATAAGTTATCAATCGCAAGAGCCACGTAATGGGGATCACTAATTACCATCTGGCCAAATGAGCAATCCGAGCATGGCCAACTAGATCTTAGACTGAGCTAGATTAGCTAAGTATTTCAGCCGAAAACTAATAACATCCGACAGCTCTGAGGTAACAAAACCAGGCTTCGTACAATTAGGAGGAAAGCCAGCGGAAGCGAACACCATAGAGCTGTACATATTTATAACAGCCAACTCGGCTAATAAAACATCCACGGAAGGAGGAGACAGATAGAAGGGCCACAGACGCACCGCACCGCTGCAGGAAGCAAACGCAAACATGTTGCTCACAAAAGGCACATATTTAAAACCAAGTGAAATATAAACGGAGGGGTGAAACGTGCGAGTCAGCATCATCGGAAGCCAACCACCTCCATACTTGGTACAGTCATTTGGAGATCGGAAATGAGTGAAAGGCAAATTTTACGAAATGAGAAATTTGACTTCGACTAATTGGCAAAGTTTCAACCTCACGCCGTGAGTGAGTATCAATTATTTATGTCAAATGGTATGCGGCAATTCGTCTCTGTTACGACAGTTAAAGAAATATGACAGCCTCGAGAGAAGAATGACGACAGTGTGAAGATTAGTGTATAGCCCCCATTATGTTTGGTATGTTGATTTGTTCTGTCATCATTACAAGCCATAAAACAAAATTTATCACAAAGTAATGCTTAATACACAGATTGAAGGATTAACATGTCACCATAAATTGTCTGTATCTGAGCTAAATAGAAGGATCATCCATCACAGACGGCCACAGAGACGCATTGATGGGGATGATGTCCGATGTAAAAGATATGACGGAAAGGATGGCTAAAGAAAGGATATGTCAATGGGAACGTCCATATACATGGGTTTATGTAAATATGATTGTAGTCGTTCACTACCCCCAACAATTCGACAAACATGTTTCAGGTGATGAGAGTATAGGTGAACGTACACGCGAGAGTTGTGGCACCCCCCCCCCACATGCACACACAAACACACACACACACACATACACACACACACACACACACACACACACACACCTGGACCTTATAATATACATATTGTAATTAAGTACTGTTCGATCACCTTGCCCTCGAGAGAAGGCACACTCGGAGATGATAATTCCATGTCAACATCATTATCATATCGTCCTGTATTGCTGATGACTTCGCCGCTTGATGTCATCACATGCGCGTGCGCACACGCGCGCGCGCGCACACACACACGACCATCTAATTGACCAATCATTGTCACAGCGAGCCTTCAGCGGCCATAACAATGTCATAAAGACTAATGAAGCCAAGGTAGGTCATTGTGTATTCAGAGCAGTGAGCTCTTTATGAAGTGACTGGGACACCTAGTGAATGTAATAGCTGTCTGATGTTCTAAACGACTGGCGGCGTGGAATTTACCTGAATAATGCACAGATTATCCAGACAGGGCAGAAGGTCGACTACTTGCCTATCCCACGATGTCCACGTGTTTTAGTTCACTATGCCCTGGATGTGCACGACATTTTAACTGGAACAATGAACTGTGTTACCAGTTTCAAACGAATCTCGGCCAATTACCGGATGATGCACATCGGCAATTGCGGCTAACAAGTCTGTTAAACCAGGACAGGTGTCGAATTGAATACAAACAATTATCTCGTTGGTAGATAACTCGGTGGCTGTAACTGGGCGATAATAAGGGACCACATGATGACCTACCCAAGGAAGAGCAGAAGATTAGGTCACAGTCAAGTAATACAGGGCACATGGCTCGAACAGCGACGACTGATTTTAGAGGTCACCTATCCAACTGAGCTCTTGTGCGGGATTAATTTTCTATTAGCTGGCGAGATCTCCGGCATCCATATCCATACACGGCATCCAGTTTCTTTCCTATGGTTGGTCATCTTAGTCGAACAGAAGTCCGGAAGACTTAGGGAGCAGTACGCCGGGTCAGGTATTGGATTAATCATTAGCGACCTTTTAAGACTTACTCCAAAGATGGCCCATCTACTCCAAGAACGACACGACTGATGGCACCGCGCTCCCAGGTAGATCTTAAACCGATAGCTTTGTCATAGCAACCCGGGCTAAACACCGAACAGTAGGTGTCTATAACAGAAGCCTGGGTACCGAGCTAAACAACTCACCTTGCGGCTACTGATCTAATAGATAGAACCCACAGTAAGGAGGCAACATCACCTAGTAGCTATCCAACACACTCCATTAAACAACAACACTAAACAAACCTGCTAAACACACACACACACACACACACACACAAATATATATATATATATATATATATATATATATGAGCTGTTTCTTTTAATCTCGAAAGAAGTAAAAAAAACGATGTGAAGTTCATGTCTATGGGTAATCAGCTAAACTCGTTTGCATCAACAATAGAAATATCTCTCATGTAGCCTTTAAATGTTTTAGTAGCTTTGGTTTACTTTGAATTGGAGATGAGATATAAGTGTTTTGATCAAATCAAGATCTGATCAATAGATTTCCTCGCCTACACCAGTCAATGACGAGGCATGTCAATGTCACCTTCGGCCATGTTCACGTCTGCAAAAAAAGACACCATTAACAGCGCAGCTTTTCTAGTTGGATGGCCACTGCTGGGCCCATCCTGTGATCATCGCATGGCCAGCTTTTCACATGATTACTTTAACACAGTCCGGCAGATCCAGAAAATGTGCGCAAATTGGCAGCGTGCTTCCATGTTCTGAATACCACCGCCATCAAGATTCCCCCTACTGTCATGTGAAATTACCATCACCAATACGATGTGGTGCTATCTTCAAGGGTGCTGGAAATGGGCAGCGGCTATGCGCAAGTACAGGTAACGTCCCACACCAATTGCTCTCCGTACTGCATGAGAATGGGGATCACGACCTTGATGAAATGGAGTTTCATCCCGGAAATTTTGACACACCGTACCGACCCGATGACGCAGTTAGAAATAATTTTGATCAAGAGGCTTTTAACAGAGTTATACCAGAGAGCGGCGGCGTCGACGTCACATGCCTCACACATAGCATACCGCTGCACCGTTAATTTCTCATAACGGATCTCCATTTATCACCAAGATAGCACCTGCTGCCTTCCCCCAATAGGATAATCGCGCCCAGTCAGTTCTCCCCGGCAACATTTCTCCCCGAAACGGGATCTCTACAAATATGTCTGGCTATATATATTATATATATATATATATATATATATATATATATATAATATATAAAGAGAAGAGAAAAAAACAGGAAGCAAAACACAAAACAACAACATCTCGGAATGGCACCTGTACTCGGTGACATTTGGTGTAGAATATTAATGTCGTTTCGCGATACGACGATAACATACGGAGATATCGGCGCAGAAATCCAGCCGGTAGATTAGACACGCTATTGGCCATTGATTTATCTGAAATCGTAGCCATATTAACTGAACATCCTGTCATGAAACCATGGATGACTTTTTGCGTCGAGATGACATCGTCACTGGCACGCAAGATCTCCAGCTGAAATATGTCGGTTAATATACGGACATCTTTATTGTTGATGCTATTGGTCTTTACGATGTATGCGTGTACCCGTGCATGCGTACGAGCGAGCATGTGTGTATGTGCGTGCATACGTACGAGTGAGGGAGCGTGAAGAACTAGTGAGGTGTATGTGTGTGTGTGTGTGCGTGCGTGCGTGCGTGTGTGTTAATCGGTATGGCATGCAAACACTGGCCGGCTAGATGTGATCGGAAATAATCAATTACGGTCCGGGCACATATGTGGTAATCAAAGACAGACGCCGGCTTAAAGATTGTGTCTATTGTTACCAAGGGAATAATACACAAGGTAGCGTGGCCAGTGATAAAAATTGTGAACTAATTCCACAAAGTTCAGCGGGGCTCGCAAATCCCTCGAGCTGCCCAGTTACATGCTCAACATGGGCCAGCTGCCCACAAATAATTAATAGAAGGAGCGGGCCGCATTCATGGGACCAGCAACGATTCTGGCCGCGACTCGTGCCAGAATGGCTATGTTGCATGATGGGAAGGCTTAATCCCTCGCCAAACACGGTTCTCTGGCTCCAGCTATGATAATGAAATTAGTACAATCAATGGGGGAAAGGGTTCCACCTCGAGATCTGCTTTAATTGTATTAGGAATTTACTGGCCAGGTGACTTTATCGACAACGTATGGTGTCATCAGACAGGTAAAATAATGGCTGACGTGTCTGGTGTTGGCATGGTTGGTGGGTGTAGCTTTATCTCAATGGTACATTACTGTATCTAATGAACAGTGGTCAGTCTCTCTCTCTCTCTCTCTCTCTCTCTCTCCATCTATCTATCTGATTATCTTTTTTGTATGTAAATGCGTACATGCGCAGACACGCACGCGTATGTGTATGCGTGCGCTTGCTTGCTTGTGTTCTTTCTGCCAGCCTAGCCTGCCTGTGTCAATCCGTCAGCCAAACGAATCAAATATTATTTTGCTTTTCTGCACACTATTATATTCTTTCATGTGAAGTAGATACATAAAGTGAATATCATATCGGAGATAAAAATAAACACATTTATATTTCATGATAATAACAACACAACAAAGCAACGATATGCGTAGATGATAAAAAAAGTTCGTTGTTTTACCAGTCTTCCACCAAATTGAATTACATGTCCTCTCCCACCTGCCTAAATATATCTTATCCACGTCAAATATATTTTGTTTTTAATTCGTCAACAATTAACTGTTAAATACACACACACACACACACACACACGTGATGGTGAATCCTACGTAACCCGGTATCTGGCAGAATGGGTTTAAACTTGGGAAATGTACCGAAACGAGTGAAATTTATCTCGCAGATTAAACATCCATTAATTGGGGGTAAATCTTTTCGGTTTCCCATCTGGTCTGCGCCTGAACGCTGATAGCCAAATGAGAGTTATGACCCTGTGAGGACTGTCGGCTGGTTCAGCACACTTACACGGTGTCGCCATCAATCATACTATACGGCCTTCGATCATGTCGTACCGCCACTTGGCATGTGGCCGAAGCCAGCCATATTGAATCTGATTCCATAAACATCGGCGCTATCCGACCAGAACTACCCCCGGTCCGCTCCGGCGGCCATTAAATATTTACACGCTATATTTGAAATATTAGCAGCAAATTAGTGCCGATAACCAAGTAACAAGGAATATTACGTCACAGGAGAGGCAGCTCTGAGCCCGACGCTCGGCCACACCAATGGGGCATGTCATTGCGTCACCAGCGCAGCGCAGCGCAGCTCGGGGCGATGGGCTTCGGATGTGGCAGTGGGCGACGTCTTGGAAGTATGACCAGCCACAACGGATGGTAACAGCGGATAGATGGACAACTGTCACAATAGGCCAGCCTCGTACG